>JAJHZJ010000298.1:3693211-3903211 GCA_023548195.1 Bettongia penicillata ogilbyi | reverse complement strand
TGAGGCTTTCTCTAGGCATATTAAGTGAAGAGTATGAAAAAACACTGATTATTTTTCTGTGGTATGATACAAAAGTGCTACAACAGTGGAGACTCAGAGATGTGATTTTGCATAAATAACTATCCCAGCAGTACCACTAATTTTAGGTTAACTAAGTTGGAAGCCAAGTTGAAATACCCCTTGGCTATTCCTGTGAGAATTTGGGGATGAGGAGTGGGATGGGGACTCTTCACCATGGAGTATATACTTTTTATGGAATCCTTATAAAATTTGTGAGCAGAGAGAGCTAATATATGTATTAAATATATATATAATGTTATTCTATAGTTATATAAATATATTATTATATATAATATTAATATAATATTTTTATTCTCAGCTATCATCTAATATATTATGTATATTATATCAATATTGTATATACATATATGCATATATATTAGATGCCACAGCTGAGAATCAAACAGATCTATATTCCAGAAATGAAATGATAGGCTGCAACAAATAAGATGAAATGGCAACAAATAGAACATCTTACAATTCAGCTTTAAAAATTACTCTACAAATACAGGATTGTTGTTGGTACTGTTTGTCCTTCATTTTTGAGGAGGACCTCACGGATTGACGTCTCAATAGGTGCATGAATTGGATTTCAGTGAAGCAGAATTGTGCCAAATCATCAGCCTCACTCTTTCTTCCTGAGCCATCAAAGTACAATAATAAGACAAAACTCACCAGAACTGGTGATAGCCTGGGTTGCAGTGAAGGCCTTGGCATCTTCAATGTCTGGCCAAGCCTGAAGTGCTCCATAGTGCCATGGGTGTTGGAACATATTATTCTCATTTTCCCATTCTACTAAGGGGAATCTTCACATGTTTGGGGGTAGACACACCTTTAACTCATCTAGGGTTTGAGGCCTGTTGATTACCCTCAATTTTGTTTAGCCCATCTGCCCAAGATAGTTTACTGGGGTATGGTTGCTGTGCTTGCTACAGTTTCTTGGAGCCACTGGTGAGAGTGGTGTGCCAAAGAGACACTGAAGATGGATGAGCAGCCCTGAAATAGGTTCTAACTCTCTAGAGCATCTCAGAAGTGCTAATCCTCCTTGAAAACTCTATACACCTCAAAAGATGCATTAAGATGCTATTTCAAATAAAAAAGACTCAGTGCTTTTAGAGGACTGCAAATTCAATGAGTTAATAATGTGACATGGCAGACCAAGAAAGAAAGAAAGGAAGGAGCAAAGCAAGAAAGGAAGGGAGGGAGGAAGGAAGAAAAGAAGGAAAGGAGGGAAGAAGAAAGAAAAAAACATAAAATCATGGAATTTCAGATTTGGAATTATCTGCTCAGATACGGGTTGGACTAGATGGATTTTGAGGTCATTTCCAACTCCGACATTTTGATATCCTTTTTTATTTTTTCAAAATCACATCTTTGATGTTTTTAATATGGGGATTGCCTTCTATTTCTGCAGAATGATACCTACTCTGCAATTTAGCACTGCCAGGGTCACTTAGCCCCAGCATGTCACTGGAAGATCTTAAATCTAGGGTTTTTTTTAGTGCAGTGCTTGATCTCTGTCCACAAGATCACAATGCTTCTCATATCTATCTATCTATCTATCTATCTATCTATCTATCTATCTATCTATCTATCTATCCATCTATCCGTCCGTTTGTCCATCTATCTATCCATCTATCCATCCATCCATTCCTTGAAAGATCATTTTGTCAATCCATCTCTGACTCAAAATCTTCATGGACTTAGAGCCATCCCAAAGTGGAAAGTGCCAGCTCTGGAGTTAGTATAGTCGGGGTAATGAAGTGCTAGAGGAATTAGAGATAGAAGACAAGGCAGATAGAGCCATCTACCACACACAGGAGATTCTTGGGAAAATCCCCACAGTGTCAGTCATTGTAGAAAGAGCTGAACTGATTGCCTGCTGATTTGTCCCTAGAACTTCCCTTAGGGTAAGTAGAGGAACCAGACAATCGGAAAAGACAAGAGTTTCTAGGATCAAATTAGCCTCTGTTTGATGGAGGGCAAAGTAGAATGATGGCAAGTTGAAATGAGGAGGAATAAGAGAGCTGGGCCCCCAAAGGATTTGGGTCTGAATTTTTTTTTCTCCTCCTATGTTGTTATTGTGGTCAGTGGGAATGTTTGGGAGCACTTGTGCCCATCCAGTGGTGTTGTTTGTGCTGCCCTATAATTGGAAAAGTACACAATGTTTATATAAAAGCTATCATTACATTCAACCTTGAGGTCTCTAGCTAAATGCTACATGTTGAGTTTATGCCTGATTTACTATCTCTAGAATATGGTATACAATGGTAGGCATTATGTATGTATGACACCATAAGGTAGTGAGTTCCCTGTCACTGGAGATCTTCAAGCAAAGGCTAGTTTATCACTTGAGCTATTGTGTAGAAGCTCTCTGCTTAGAAATGCCTTGGACTAGATGGATTTTGAGGTCATTTCCAACTGTGACTGATATTTTGATGTCCTTTTTTTTAAAAACAAAACTTTGATGTTTTTAGTGTGGGGATACCCTTTCTCTTTGTGGGGTGGTATCTACTGTGCAGCTTGGCACTGCCAAGGTCACTTAGTCCCAGTGTATGTAACCAGAGAAACTTGAATTTGGATTTTTTTTTTACTACAAGACCACAATGCTCCTTCTATCCATCCATCCATCCATCCATCCATTCATCCCTTCATCCATCCATCCATCCATCCATCTATTATCTATCTATCCATCCATCAATTTCTCTCTCTTTCAGGAAGAACTGAATTCAAATATGGCCCTCAGATACTTATTTGCTAGCTGTATGACCCTGGGCAACTCATTTAAGCTCTGCTTGCCTCAATTTTCTCATCTATAAAATGAGGACACCTTCCAGGGTTGTTGTGAGGATCAAATGAGATAGTAATTATAAAGTGCTTAGTGCACAGTTCCTGGCACATAGTAATTACTATATAAATGTTAGCTATTATCATCATTATGATTATTATTTTCTATGTATATGCATGTATATATTTCCATTCTTGTACATAAGTGCATACATACACATATATGTATAATATCTGTATATATATATACATATATATAAATTACCTCCTTATAATAGAAACTCAGTACTGTTATTCTGCTACATAGTACAAGGAAATGAGAGTTCCAAGAAATTTCCCTAATAGTATTAATGATGTTCACTTATAGGACACTACTATGACTTTGAATTAAACATAGCTTTATTAACAGTGATTTTTTCTGCTGAAGACCAGTGCCTGTTGTGATTCAAAAAGGGAATCAACTAGTCTTCACTCTGAAAGGTATGGTCAATTAAGTATGTCATGGTGCAAAGTTTCAGGTAATCCACTTTACTGGTAAAGTTTTTTTTTGTTTTGTTTTGTTTTGTTTTTTAACAAGACTATAAGACCTTTAGCCTCCTCCAGCATCATTGGTGGAGAAAACAAATTTTTCAGATATTTTAAATATCAACAGAATAAAATATTTTGAAGATACACTATTCACATATGGTTATCCCAGAATATCACAATCTTTGAATATGGCTGGTGTTGTTTTTCCTTTTTTTTTTTGTTCTGTAAGAAAGCTTCACACACTCTTTCACAGATATGCCAAGTATAGCTTGATTCATAATAGATTCATAATAGATGGTAAAAGCCAAATACATGTACTGATTGCAAAGCAGTCATCCATGTCTTTTTTTGGATTGAAGTAACTAATTGAAGTAACTAATTCGGGGAGTGGGGAGAAGGCTGACCTTGTAGTAGGGAGGAAACTTGGCTTTAAGTTTTAAGTTCACTGCTTGTTTTGTGACCTGAGGAAGAATCACTTCCTAGATCTGTGCCTCGATATTTCCTTTAGTAAATATTTAACTTCTTTATCATGATGTGGAAGATTGATGAGATGTTATCTGCAAAAATCCTCTGAACTGCCTAGGGAGAGAGTATTACAAAGAAACGTATATTTTATAAAGAAACTAAATATCTTTTATTGTGTTGTGGAAGAATGAATATTGGATTGAAAGTTCAGAGACCTGGGTTCTAGTCGTACCCTGTAAAATGTGGGGATTGGAATAAATGATTTTCAAAGTCCCTGAAAGCCCCAAGGTTATGTGATTTTTATCTTGCTCAAGGCACTGTACAGGCTCAGGAGAATCGATCCATCAACAAGCGTTTGTTAAGTGTTTATCAGGTTCTAGGAAAGGATTATGAACGCTGGAGATAGAATGAAGGCGAAAACAGTCCCCACAAGAAAATAAACAGAAAACAAAAGCAACCTCTAGGTAGTGAAACCTCAAACAAAGAGGGTAAAGATAACAATAACAGTCTAATGTGTTACCAAGTCGTGCAGTTTTACAGGGGTAACATCTCTCCTGCATGCCCTGTTCTCTAGCCTGCTTGTGGGTCTGCCTGCCACAAGGCTACTGCCACTTCAGTCCACCCATCTACTCAGCTGTCGGAATGATTTTCCTAAAGTGTCACTCCTTCCTTGCTTCAAAAATTCCAGTACTCCCTATCACTTCTAGGATCAATTGCAAAATTCTCATTTTGAAGGATTATTTATATCCCACTCCACCTTACCTTTCCAGTCTTCTCATACCTTATACACTTTGATGACCTTCCCCCTGCCAAACACTGTGGATCCAGTGACACTGGTGTTCCTTCAACAACTCCAGGCATTTTCACTGTCCCCCGTACCTGGAATGCTCTTCCTTCTCATCTCTGCCTGGATTCTTTCAAGTCCCAGCAAAAAATCCCACTTTCTACTGGAAGCTTTCTCTGATTCCCCTCATTGCTAAGAGTGACTCCTCTGTGTTGATCATATATATCTTGTATGTAGCATGTCTATAGTTGTCTGAATGTTGTTTCCCCCATTAAATTGTGAGCTCCTGGAGAGTGGAGAATGTCTTCTGCTTTTCTGTCTCTAGTGCTTAGCATAGTGCCTGGAATATAGTAGTAGAGAGTTAATTAATATTTGTTGATGAACATTGTGCTTTAACATTTACAAAAATACCTTAAATATGTTAATTCATTTGATCCTCACAACTTTGTGAGGGTGGTGCTGTTATTATTCCTATTTTACAGATGAAAGCTGTGGCTGAAAAAGCTTCAATGACTTGCCTAGGAATATATGTACAGCTAGCAAGTGTTTGAGGCAGATTCAAACTCAGGTTTTTCTGACTCCAGGCCCAGTATTTTTACTGCCGTGTCATGTAGCTGTCTTCAACGTCTCTTGAGTTTTGCAAATGGTCAAAAAAGTGGCAGATGAGTTTGGAAGTGTGGTAAAACATTGGAATTCACTTGGATGAGATACTAGTGTTTGTAGGTCTCCAAGGTATCAGATACAACTTGGATATCATTGTGGACTAATGTGAAAACATCAACCATTAGATTATTCAGGGAACTTAGAGGGCAGGTATTATTATTTTTATGCTTTTCCAGGTGTATGGCCTTTAAGGACGGAGACCAGTGCTTGTGTCACTTTGGGCTCCCCACAATGCTAAATTAATTACATTGTACGCTTAGGTATAATTGAGGGTTATTGTGGCTCTTTCTGATAGAAAATTTAGAAACAAAATAGGCACCTATTAATTGAGAAACAGCTTACAAAGTAGGATACCTGAATGCAATGGAATATTATTGCACTGTTGGGAGTTAGCCATATGGAATGGTCAATATGAGGAATCCAGAGAAATGTAGGAAGACCTGTACAGAGTGATGCTGAAGGAAGAAAGCAGAATCAAGAGAAAAAATGTATGCACTGACTACCAAAACAGAAGCAATAAAAATTATGAAAAGTAAAACTTTTTTCTTGTAATGAATAGCCCCATTTCCAGATAACTGATAATGAAGCATCCCTCCCTCTTCTCAGAAGAGAGATAGGGATTATGGATTTGGAGTAACAACAGTAATAGTGAAAGTAGACAATGTTAAGGTTTGCAAATATCCTTTTTGTACACTAATTCATTTAATTTTTTTTAAAATTTGGTGAAGTAAATACTATGATTATAATTTTACAATGAGGAAATTGAAGCTCACAGAAGTTAATAAACCTTCTTTTCACCTCTAGGATCAAACATGCCTTTGTTTTCATGGAGGGTAAAGTAGAATGAGGGCAGATTGAAAGTATGTGTGTTTGTCCTTCGTTGCCAAAGAAGACCATGCCATCAGAGAAATGATGACATGACTTGTACTTGACTTTGTTTTGAGTGAGGGAGAGCTGGGCAGGTCGCCATTCTCACTTCTCCCCCAGAGATATCTGAATCCAGGGACCAGATATTCATCAGGATGACTGGAGATGAGCCAGCATGAGGCAATTGGGGTTAAGTGACTTGCCCAAGATCACACAGTGAGTGTCAAGTGTCTGAGGTGAGATTTGAACTCAGATCCTCCTGACTCCTACACTGGTTCTCTATCCACTGCACCACCTAGCTGCCCCAAGGGCAGATTGAGAGTAGGGCAAGTAAGGAAGCTGGGGTTAGTTTGATCCACAGTCAGATACTCAATAAGTATTTTTTTTCTGTTGAAATAAGTATTTTGTTTTTTCTAATTACATGGAAAAACAATTTTTAACATTCATTTCTTAAAAAGGGATTTTATTCTTTTTTTTTCTTCAACACCATCAGGTTTAAATGAATTACCTAGAGTCACACAGTTAGTAGGTATCAAGTGTTTGAGGTCAGATTTGAACTCAGGTCCTCCTGACTCCAGGGCTATATTCACTGTGCTACTTAGCTGCCGCTAAAACTTAAATACATAATAAGAACAGAAAAAAAAACACATTATAAACTTTATATTAACATTATAAACTTAAATATAAAATAAGAAAAGGAAAAAAGGCATGTTGTACACAGCAGAATATGAGAATTAAAAAGATATAGAAATAAATTTCCATTTCAACAAAGTTATATAATAAATGGTAACTTCATTTTTTTAAATAAAATTTTTAATTCCAAATTTTCTCCCTCCAGCTTAAGTTAGTAAGCAATTTGATATAGGTTATACATGTGCAATCCTGTATAAAGTATTTCCATATTAATCATATTGTGAAAGAAACATAACAAAAGGAAAAAAGAACATAAAAAAGTAAAGAAAATGAAAATCGTTTACTCAATCTGCATTCAGACTCCATCAGTTCTTTTTCTGGAGTTAGGTAGCATCTTCCATCATGAGTTGTTTGCATTTGTCTTAGATCATTGTATTGCTGAAAAGAGCTGTCAGTTATAGCTGATTGTAGCATAATCCTGCTGTTACTCTGTACAATGTTCTCCTGGTTCTTCTTACATTACTTTGCATCAGTTCATGTTAAATTTTTTCAGATTTTTCTGAAATCTGCCTATTCATCCTTTCTTACAGCCAATAGTATTCCATGACATTCATATACTACAACTTGCTCTGCCATTCCCCAGATGATGAGCATCCCCTTGATTTCCAGTTCTTGACCACTGCAGAAAGAGTCACAATAAATATTTTTGTACATGCAGGTCTTTTTCCCTTTTTGATGATCTCTTTAGGATATAGTAGTGGTAAGCAATAAGTATTTTAAGGACGCTTCCAATCCTGCACTCTTTCCCTATACCAAGGAATGTAATACAAGTTGTAAGCTATGGACTCTCTGTCTTTTGACTTGGCTTAAGTGTTTTTCTTGGTTAAAACCAAGGACTCAGTGCAGAAGAGGGGAGTTAAAGGGAAATAAAAGCAAAAGACAATGATAAATATTTTAAAGTGTTGCTGATATGATTCTAATGTCTTTTATAGTTTCTTGCATAGTAGTAGGCGCAGAGCAGTATATTATGCATTCCAGCTGTGTGGCCGGGGTTGTTTCTGTCCTTTCACTGGGCATTTTGTGAGGGATTTGCAAATTCAAGAAGGCTGCAGAAGGGATGAGGAGTCCAGGCACCTGTTTAAACATGACAAATTTCAGAGTGTTTGATGACCTGCACTGTTAGAAGGAATCTCCTCACTGGAAGTTTGTTACATTAATAAAATTACAGGTCTCCCACACTTTAAAAAATAACATTTGGGATCAATGGTACAGATCAGTTCATCCAAGAATGGGGACTCTGTGGCCTTGATGTCACATGTGGCCCTCTAGGTCCTCAGGTGTGGCCCTTTGACTGAATCCAAACTTCACAGAACAAATTCCCTTAATAAAAAGGATTTGTTCTGTAAAACTTGGACTCAGTCAAAAGGACTCACTCAAGGACTGAACTATATTACACCTTCTCATTTAGCATATTTCTTATCTAAGTCCTCATGATAGAGAATCTGTCCAAAATACTGGAGGCCTTTCCTTAGATTTTTTAACAATGTATTGGTCCCGGTAGAATTCTGTCCGTTCATGTGTTAGTCTTCATCCTAGCTGTATGAACAACATAACTTTTCCAATAACATATTTCCTGAATGAGACCTGAAACCATGGATTAAGTGCCTGGAATTCTGAGTGGAGATGCCTAGAGATGATACAGGAGTCACATCTTGTTGAATAAAGGGTAGCAGCTTAAGGTCTCCCAGAGGGAACCAAGAGAGCTGATGCCAAGATTCCTGAGTGTGGGCTTTACAAATAAACTTGCACAGAGCAAATTATGATTTTTTAAAAGTCATGAACCACTCCCCATCACCCCTAAAAAGAGCTTGGATATCTCATTTCAAGAAATCCTGAAAGGAAACCAGAAGACAAAGTGAAAACACAAGGAATTTACCAATCATCTTCTTAACGAAACCCCAAAATAAAAACTCCCAGGAATGTCATAACCAAAATTCAGAGCTTTGAGGTTAAAGAAAAATACTGAAAACCTTCAGAAAGAAAGAGTTCAAGTAGTGAGGAACCAAAGTTAGGATCCCACAAGTTTTAGCATCTACTGCTATAAGGGAATAGAGCGCTTAAAATATGATAGTCCAAAAGGCAAAAAATATAGGTTTAGTACTAAGAATAACTTACCCAGCAAAAAGTGAATGTAACATTAGAAAAAAAAAATGAACCTTTAATGAGATATAACACTTCCAAGCATTCCTGATTTAAAAAAAAAAGACTACAAGTGTAAAGAGAAAACACAAGAAGATAAATATAAGTAAGCAGTTGGAAAAGACTTCATAAAGATGAAATGCTGGTTTTCTAATGGGAAGAAGAGGAGTGTATAAGCAACCTCTAACAACCCTAATGTTATCGTAGTTCATAGACAGAATTCAATAATCTGGAGGGTGGAGTAAGCATCGTTGAGCTTCAATTTTGTTTGTACTGGTCAAAGAAAGGTAAACCACATCCACATATATGCTCACAGCTAAAGAATTTGATGTAGAAATACATATAACTCAGTAGGAAACAGAAGAAAAAGAAAATTAAGAGGAAAAGTAGATCTCAGGGGAATTAGTCATAAGTAAAATAAACTCAATTCAGAGAAGAGATGGTGATGAGGGATTTAAAATAGAAAAAAGAAAAGCTAATAGCCTATGAGTGGAGTTTACATCAGGGCAGAGATGGTGTCAGAGGACTGGAAGGTGTTCTCAGCAAACATACAACAGCTGATCACCACCCTGTTGTATATATCTATTCTATGTAAAAAGGGAATTGGGAGCAAAAAAAAAAAGAAAAAGTGTAAGACTATAATGGAAGGAAACATACAGTGGTCAAATAGGTGAGTGTTTTTTGGGGAAAAAAACTAGCTAGTTTGATTTTTAAAAACAAAGACTTAAGTATTTATCGAGTTCCTCCTATGTGGCAGGCACTATGTTAGGAAGGGCTACAAAGACAAAAATGAAAACTGACCCTACCCTTAGAACTTAATTCTACTGGGGAGAAACAGATAAATAAATACAAAATAGGATCATAGAGCCTAGAGCCAGTAGGGACTGCAGAGGCAGTCTAGTTCAACTCCCTCATTTTACAGATGAGGAAATTAGGGCTGAGAAAGGTTAAATAATTTGCCTAAAGTTATGAAGTTGGTATAAAGCATGGCTGGGACATTAAAAAAATAGCTAACATTTTCATAGCACCTGCTATATGCCAGACACTGCATTTGATCTTCATATACCCCTGAGAGGTAAGTGCTATCCATTTTACAGATGAGGAAGTTGAGGAAAACAGAAGTTGAATGACTTGCCCAGGTCATCACATGGCTAGTAAGTGTCTGAGGCTGGATTTGAACTTATAACTTACTCACTCCAGTCTTGGTGCTACCCAGTGCCTTTGATTCTAAATCCAGCATGCTTTCCACTTTACCACAGTGTCTACGTAGAAAATATTTTTTTTAGGAACATTAACATCTGGAGAGAATTGGCAAAAGTCTTACATAGGAGACCATCCTTGAGCTGAGCCTTGAGTGGAGGCAGGAACTTTAAGAGACAGAGATGAGGAAGCAGACCACTCCAGGCATGATGAGCAGTGTGTTCAAAGACTCAAAGACATCGAATGTTGAATATGGGAGAACAGCATGTAGGCCAGTTTGGCTGAAATGTGGAGCGTACGATAGGGAATATTGTGAAATTAGTCTGGCAAGATAAACTGGAGCCAGATTGTGAGGGGCTTTAAATGCCAAGTGGAGGAGTTTAGATGCAATGCCTGTCTGCTTTGCTCCCTCTCCCCTACAACTGACACTTGCAGGGTGGATTCCCTAGAGAACAAATACTTCAGGTCTCATGCCCTCTTTGGATCTTCACTCCCAAAATTATGACTCAAAAGCCCCCACCAATGTGATTGCTTTTCTGTAGTCAGCCAGAGTAGTTTAGATTAGCTTAGAGCAAAGGTGTTTCTTGAAATACCAAAGTAAGAGAATTTATATTGCAGCATTCCTTCCAAAAAGTTAAAGCACAGTTCCCATAAATATACCAAGGCCAAAAGGAATAGTGGATATGCATAGAGGTTAAGATAGCAGTCAGGTAGTGGGAGTGCCTGGCCTAGATTCAGAAATACTCATCTTCAAGTTCAAATATGTCCTCAGACACTTACTAGCTGTGTGACCCTGGGAAAATCATTTAACCCTGTTTGTCTCAGTTTCCTCAGCTGTAAAATGACCTGGAGAAGGAAATGGTAAATTACTCTAGCATCTTTGCCAAGAAAGCACTCAATGGAGTCACAAAGAGTTGAACACTGTGGAAACTATTGAGCAATAAAATAGATATTAAGAGTAGGGAGACAGGTGTCTAGAATACATATGGGCAAGGTATGCATAAGAGATGACAATTCACACCTCCAAAGCCATAGGACTTTGGATACCCTTGCACGATTATTCCCCTTTAACCTTGGTCTCAATGTCTCTGCCAGACCCTTTTCCATTGGTCACTGCTAGAGGTTACGTGACTATAGTCTCCACAGCCTCTATCTTTTGGCTCAGCTGAAACTCTTTCCTAGGCTCTTTCAGAAGGAAGTAGAATCCTTACTCTAGGACCATCCTAAAGCTTTCCTTGTGCTCCATTAGACTCTCAGCAGCATCAGAAGTTGGGCTTAACTAGAGTTATCAGACTCTCTCTTCAAACAATCTCTCCATGGTCAGTTGTTGCCTTATTCCTTTTTAAATACTTGCCAAGGTTATCTATGCCTGGGGATAAGAGAATGGTCTTTCCAAATCCTTGGCCTGGGCTTCTGATCTTTTCATATGCAAACAGACAACTCAAAGTTTCTGACGATCGGCAAGTTACAAATGGACCACTCAAAGTCTAATGCTCTTAACTGTATTTTGGTCTGGAAATGACAAGGAGCTTCTTGAATAGGGTATGATATAGGGTATGATAATGCCATCCTCCTTCTGGTATCACTTCCTTCATTTCACAGTTTTGATTTTACAGTTAGTTAATTGAAAAATATTCTCTCCTCCATTCTCGAAATCTATACCCCCTGCCTTTACTTTTGTTATTTATGCCCTACTAACTCTTCAGTCCTTGGTACCACTACAATCTTCCCTTTCCACTCCTACAACTGAAATATTGAATTATATTGGAGGAAGTTATGATCCATGAAGACTGGCAGCAATATAAGTTCTTGTCTTCAATCCTCAACTAAGCTCTCACTGTTGGATGGCATTTACTTTATCCTTCTCTCATGCCACCATCTTTATGAAGTCTTCTAAATCGATCTCCTCAAGCCCTCAAATGAATTCATAAAGTGCCTTTGCCTCCTCTGGAATTGAGAAGATTGAGGCCATTTGTCATAAGCTTACTCATTCCCTTTCCCCTTCATACCACAAAACTTCTTTGTTCATGCTGTCTCCCTTTTCTACAGTCTCAGAACATGAGAGATTTAATCATTTTAACAAGTCTAAACCATGATATCTTTGGAAAATCATTTAACTTCCCTGGCCCTCAGTTTCCTCATCTGTAAAGTGAGGGCACTGGGGGAGTGGTCTGTCCATAAGGTTCATTCTTTTTTAAAATTTTTTGTTTAGTATTTTATTTTTCCCCAGTTACATGTGAAAACTTGAAGGTTCATTCTATCTCTAACTCTATTATGCTATGACTACCGCAATAGCCTCTTAATAGGTATCCCTGCATCAAGTCTCTCTTAAGTCAAATCAACTAACATTTATTAAGTTCCTCTTCAAAAATAGCACCTGCTCTCAAGGAACTCGCAATCATATAAATAGCTATGCACAAACAGGATATATAAGATAGATCATAGATTATCTGGGAAAGATTGGAAGACTAGGAAAGGTTTGTTGAAGAAGGTAAGATTTTAGCCGAGACTTGAAGGAATCCATGGAAGCCAGGAGGCAGAGATGAGGAAGGAGAGGATACCAGTGTGGGAACCAGTGAAAATGCATTGACCTGAGATGGAGTTTCATGCTAGGAACAGCACTTCTCATTCCAAGTCCATCCTCCAATTATCTGCCAACATGATTTTCCTAGTGTAGTTCTGACCACATAATTCCCCTACTCAGATTCTAGTGCCTCCCTATTCTTTTTACAAGCAAATATAAATTGCTCTGTTAGATCATTTAAAACCTTTCACAACCTAGCCTCAACTTACCTTTCCAGCCTTTATACTCAGTCAAACTGGCTTTATTTTTCTTTACATGCTGTATTTGAGTTTCAGTCATTGTGCCTTTTTTCTATCGGTTCTCCATGCTTCAAATGCCTTCACTGTTCATTTCTGCCTCTTAGAATTCCTAGTTTGTTTCAACTCAAGTGCATGTTCTACCTGATTGATTCCTTGCACTGATGTTTCTATCTCTGTGAGAGAATGAACCCTGGACTAAAACATGGGTTTGACTTAGTATTGACCAATTAAAATGATCTGATTTTCCCTGGTGTTTTTTTAAATTAATGTCTTTTGCTTTATTTTTTATTAACTAATATTTATTAATTTATAGTTTTTAACACTCACTTCCACAAGAATTTGAGTTCCAAATTTTATCTCCTCCCACCCCAAGACAGCATGCATTCTGATTGCCCTTTCCCCCAATCTGTCCTCCCTTCTGTCATACCCCTCCCTTCTCTTATCCTCTTCCCCTCTATTTTCTTGTAGGGCAAGATAGATTTCTATACCCGATTGCCTGTATGTCTTATTTCCCAGTTGCATGTAAAACCAATTTTTAACATTAGTTTTTTAAAACTTTGAATTCCAACTTCTCTCCCTCCCTCCCTCCCCACCCACCCGCTTTGAGAAGGTAAGCAATTTGATATAGGTTATACATGTATAGTCATGCCAAACACTTCCATAGCAGTCATATTGTAAAAGGCTAACTATATTTTCCTCCATTCTATCCTGCCCCCCATTTATTATGTTCTCTTTTTTTGATCATGTCCCTTTTCAAAACTGTTTACTTCTGATTACCCCCTTCTCCCATTTGCCTTCCCTTCCATGATCCCCTTGCTTATTTCCTTCCCCCTGCTTTTCTATAGGGTAAGATAGATGTTCATACCCAATTGAGTATGCATGTTATTCCTTCCTTAAGCCAAATTCAGTGAGAGTAAGGTTCACTTATTGCCTCTCACCTCCGCCCTCTTCCCCTCCATTGTAAAAGCTTTTTCTTGCCTCTTTTATATGAGATAATTTACCCCATTCTAATCTCCCTTTCTCAGTCTCTCAGTATATTCCTTTCTCACTCTCACTCCTTAATTTTATTTTTAGATATCATCCCTTCATATTCAATTTACTTTGTGCTCTCTTCACTCATATATATATATATTCCCTCCAACTACCCTAATACTGAGAAAACAAGTATTACAAATATTATCTTTCCATGTAAGAATGTAAACAGTTCAACTTTATTAAGTCCCTTATGATTACTCCTTCAAGCTTTTCTTGGTTCTTGAATCTTAAAATCAAATTTTCTATTCAACTCTGGTCTTTTCAGCAAGAATGCTTAAAAGTCCTCTATTTCACTAAAAATCCATTTTTTCCCCTGAAGTATAATACTCAGTTTTGCTGGGTAAGTGATTCTTGGTTTTAATCCTAGTTCCTCTGACCACTGGAATATCATATTCCAACCTCTCCAATCCCTTAGTGTAGAAAGCTGCTAGATGTTGTGTTATGCTGATTGTATTTCCACAGTACTCAAATTGTTTCTTTCTGTCCACTTGCAATATTTTCTCCTTGACCTGGGGACTCTGGAATTTGGCTATAATATTCCTAGGAGTTTTCCTTTTGGGATCTCTTTCAGGAAGTGATAGGTGAATTCTTTCCATTTCCATTTTACCCTCTCATTCTAGAAAGCAAAGCAGTTTTCCTTGGTAATTTCTTGAAAGATAATGTCTAGGCTCTTTTTTTTGATTATGGCTTTCAGGTAGTCCAATAATTTTAAAAGGATTTCTCCTGGATCTATTTTTCAGGTCAGTTGTTTTTCCAATGAAATATTTCACATTGTCTTCTACTTTTCCTTCTTTTGATTTGTTTTATAATTTCTTGATTTCTCATAAAGTCATTAGCTTCTATTTGCTTCATTCTAATTTTTAAGGAATTGTTTTCTTCAGTGAGCTTTTGGACCTTCTTTTCCATTTAGCCAATTCTACTTTTTCAGGCATTCTTCTCCTCATTGTATTTCAGATCTCTTTTGCCATTTGGCCTAGACTGTTTGTGAAGGTGTTATTTTCTTCAGCATTTTTGGCTCCCCTTTAGTAAACAGTTGACTCATTTTTCATGATTTTCTTATGTCACTCTCATTTTGCTTCGTAATTTTTTCTGTACTTCTCTTACTTGATTTTCAAAATCCTTTTTGAGCTCTTCCATGGCCTGCAACCAACTTTTTTTTTTCTTGGAGGCTTTGGATGTAGAAGTTTTGACTTTGTTGTTTCCTTCTGGTTGTATGTTTTGATCTTCCATGTTACCAAAGCAAGATTTTATAGTCTGATTTTTTTTTCTACTGTTTGTTCATTTCCCCACCCAATTACTGCCAATCACTTGACTTTTGAGTTCTTTGTCAAGGTAGTTCTTTGCTGCCAGTGGGTGGTAGTGGTGGTGGTGTATTGTCCCAAGCTTCAGGGTTTTTGTGCAGTTGCTTTCAGAAATTTCTATGGACCTGCAAATTTTCAGCTCTTCTAATGTTGAATTTTCAAAGGAGAGGTGCTCTAGTGTGTGAGTGACCTCAAGCACTCTTTTCTGCCTTGGAACTGTAAGGAGGATTCCCTTTCCACCACTGCCACCAACTCCACCAGCTCCACCTAGATCCAAACAGAGCAAAGCAAGAGAATCCTATCTTAGAACTGGCAGAGATCCCTGTAATCCCCCTCTGATCAGCTGCTTGATCTCTCCACAATCTGCAAGCCTAGAGCTCCAGAAACAGCTGCCACTCCTGCTGTGAACTGCCACAGCTTCTGCCACCCTGGGGCTAGGGCCATACCATGTTCCTCTCTCACACATGTCCTAAGGCTTTTTCTACTCACCTTTCAAGGTGTCTTTGGAGTTTTGGGGTTGATAAGTTTGGAAACCACCACAGTTGCCAGTGATTCAGTCCCCTGAGGCCTCTTCAGGCTCCATCTGTGCCCGTGCAGCTGGTCTGTGCTCCACTCCTAGGCTGGTGCAATAGGTGCCTCTTGCCAACCTTCCAGGTTGTCTTAGACTAGAGATTTGTTTCACTCCCTCGTTTTGTGGGTTCTGCAGCTCTAGAATTTGTTTAGAGTCATTTTTACAGGTATTCGGAGGGATTTGGGGGAGAGCTCAAGCAAATTCTTGCTTTTACTCCACTATCTTGGCTCTGTTCCCTCCCAGGCGATTTTTAAGGGGAGAGAAAGTGAGGAAGAAAGAGGGAGCAAGACAGAGAACCTAGAGAAGCCTTTCAAAGAACAGGGTTTGGTGTAACAGTCAAAACCATTGTTCTCCTAGATATGTTCCCCCCCTTTTTTCTATGTAGTTACTGCCTACTCCCTCCTTCCATACCCACTTTAGACCTTTCTACCTCTTGCCTGAACTATTGCAATAACCTTTTAATTGGTACATGTAATTGGTACTCCTAAGCTTCTAGAGTCCTAGGAGTAGGGAACCTGTGGCCTTGAGACCACATGTGGCTCTCTATGTCCTCAAGTGTGAACCTTTGACTCAACTCAAACTTCACAGAGCAAATCCTCTTAATAAAAGGAATTTTTCTATAAACCTTGGATTACCCTCTAACCCATCCTCTGCACAGTTGCCAAAGTGATCTTTCCTAAAACTTTGGTCTAACCAAGTTGCCCCCCCAGTCCCCTCCCAAAACTCTACTGGCTCCCTATCATTGTTAATATCTAATTTAAATTCTCTTGTTTGGTATTTAAACTTCACAACTTGCCTCTTTCTGCCTATCCAATCTTGTTATCTTTTACTCTCCTCAATGGACTCTACCATTTATTGAACCTGGCTCATTAAGAGCTCTGTATCTTTTGTCTTCATACCTTTGCCCTGGTTTCCCCCCCATTATAGCAATGCTCCCCTTCCTGCCAGCTCTTTGAATCCCTGGCTTCATTCAAGACTCAGCTCAAAGACTTCTTTTTAAACAAGGTAGCTACATCATATCTGGGAATAAAGTGTTGGACTCGGAGTCAGGAAGACATGAATTAAAAGCTTGCTTTGGATATTTACTGACTCTGTGACCGAGGTCATTTAACCTCTTCTGAGCCTCAGTTTCCCTGTCTGTAAAATGAGGATAATAAACACACCTCCCACATAGGTTGTGGTATCAAATGAGATAATTAGTATACATATAAGCTGAACAGATCTTAAAGTGCCTAATAAATGTTAGTCTTTGTCTATGAGTTACCTCTCTTACTGTAATGTTAGCTTTTTCAAGGCAGAGAACATTCTGCATTTTGCTTTCTTTTTGTATCTCTTGTGCTTAGAAAGTCCTGGCAAATTATATAGCTTCATAAATGCTTGTTGACCAACTGAGAATCAGACTTGTATACTTTTAGTTTAAAGACTGAACTTTAGGAATTACAGTCCTCCTTCTAAAAAGGAAATAAGAATAACTGTCCCACTGTATTTGACAGAGAATGTATTAGATGGTTCTGGAGTGGTGAGGACCTAGTAGATCTGAGCTGAAGTCTTTTTAAAAGTTAAAAGTGCTATACAAATGTAAAGTACTATTATTATGCAGTGTATTGGAGAACTGAGCTATCATTATGTACTATTAGGTAATGGATTTCCAGTTTCCTGTTCATTTACCTAAGAAAGGAGGAAAGAAGTGGGCGGAGTAAACCTCGGTAGAGTTTAAAAGCCAGAAAAAAGCTAAGTCTGGGATGGGGTGGCAGGGAGAGAGCTGCTTACTTGATAGAGTACTTGGAAAGGAAACAATGCTAAAATATTTAGCTTAGTTATGAAAATTCAGAGTAGTAGGACTTTAAAAAAAATAGTTATTTAGAGAGCTTAAATGAGATCAGCAGTATTCTACCCTAACTCTTCTGATATGCTCTCAATCCTTAATCCCATTTTCAAAGGTAGTTCTTCTTAGGAGAATTTGAATTAAATTCTGGTTCCCTTGGTCAGGTGATTCACTCTACCCTTGTCAGCTCCTTTCCATTTCTGTTTTGCTTTTCCCCCTCTTGCTCACTTCTTTCTTTCTTCTCTCCTCTCCTGAATTCTCCTTTCCTTCCTCTGAGAATGAAGGGTTGAAGGGGTGGCAAGGAAAGTGAAGGAGAAACAGAACAATTCCATCTCCATTTTCTCCTTATGTCCTTATGATCCATAGTGTGCAGATTTACTTCTGTAACATAAGGTTTCTATTTCCTTAAATTATTGACAAAACAGCAGAAATATTTGTTGAACAATTTTTTTGACAAGAAAATAGCAGTTTGCCAGAACAATGGAAAAATAAAACCACCTTTTAACAGGGGAAAAAGGAATTGTAGCTAACATACAGTCTCTAATACTCCAAAAGAAAGAGCCAAGAGTAACTAACCACCACCTAAACTAGAGGGGCTGAGAGCAAGTAGGTGAAAATGAATGAGGCAATTTGGCTAGATGAATTGAATAGGGCTTAAGAGAAATTGGAAGTCAGTGAGCCAAAAGGAACCATGAATGACCTCTGAATATGTTTAAAGTTCTATTTCTCCACTGTTTCTCCTCCTAACATGACAAGGATAAACAGTCCTCTACAATTATACTCCCATAAATTTCCTGCCACTAACACCCACAGTCTGTGGCATGAGATTAAATTCTACTCTGAGTTCTTCACCCTCCCCCCAGCAACTGAAAAACATCAGGAAGGGCAGCTTTGCCCTTGATAAATTACAAAATGAATACACACACAAATATATATATATTTTCCAGTTGTGTGGTCTCTATGTACAAATTTTTACATTTTAATGAAGACTCTCCAGCCCCATGTCATCCTCATGATTTTCCCAAAATGGAGCCCACAAAGTCCTTGAAATAATCCAAAAGTAAATTTACTGTCATTGCCTTGTTACAGATCTTGGGAATTTAGAACTAATTGGGCCCCAGAAAATTAAGGGGAAAGATAAAAAACAAGGCATTGTCATTTCCCTCTGTCCACCAATCTCACTCAAAAACTGTCTGTGGTTCGTTACTGCAATAGGATAAAACATAAAGTCCTTGATGGGGTCCTTAAATTCCTTCCCAATACGGCTACCATCTTGTTTCCAGTCTTATTCTGCTGCTTTTCTCTATATATTCTCTGTTATAGTCAAACTTGTCAGTGACTTTTTTGCTGTACCTCACCTCTTTTTCCTTTGAATTGGTGGTCTATCATGTCTGGAATTGATTCTATGTATTTTTTCCAAGAAAACCTCAAATGGGGTCATGAAAAGTTGGAAAAGACTGAAATGACTGAGTAATAGTATTGCCTCTTAGAATTCTAGGTTTCTTTCAAACCATAGCTCAGAGGCTAATCAATTTTTATTTTTGTATCTCTAAGCCTAACATAATGCCTGACTGGGCACATAGTAATCTCTTAATATGCTTAATAAATTAATAATTAATAAATCATTAGACTGAGTTCCTTAAAGGAAGACTGTCTTTTGCATCTGTTTACATTCCCAGCCTTAGCACAGTTCTGTTAATTACTTTTATTACTTGATTAAAGTTAATAACTTCAATTATTGAAATTACTTTTTATTACTTTGTGGGGTTTTTTTTGCCTATGTTCATATTATGTCTCCACTTCTCATATACAGTAGAATGTAAGCAACTTAAAGACAAGGGCTGTTATGGTTTTGTATTTGTATCCCCAATAGTTAGCAAACAACATTACACAAGGAGGACATCTAGTAAATGACCTTGGGATTTAATTTAATTGTTCACCTGAGCTGTTCATCAGCATTAGGGCATCAGGTATAATTTGGATTAGTAGTTGGTTTGTCCCTCATTTACCTAATGCAGGTTTATTGTTCAGCCAGCCAGAGGTGGGATGCACCAAAGGTCCATGTGTAAATGTTTGTAGAGACTAAACCAACATTAGGTGGGACTGTGTAAAGTCTCTTTTACCGCTTTCTGAGTAAATTGTAGTGGGGAACAAATTATGGAAGGGAAGAAGTGATAATATCCTTGGGGCTCCCTGCCCTTCCCTCCCCCTCCTTTCAACCAGAAACAGGGTAACCACAAATAGGAAAATATATTCTAATTGCTCCCAGGTGGTCATAGTCCAGATGAGATGTTCTACTTCAAAATATGGAGGAGTGTGAACGTTTCATTATACTAGTAATTCACATTTTATGGCACTTTAAGCTTCCTAAAGTACTGTCTTCACAACAACTCTGGTGAGATAAACACTAAAGCAAGTGACAAGTCTGTGATGACACAGCTAATAAATATCACAGTTAGGAGTTGAGACTAAGCTTTCTTGGCTTCAGAGTTGGTGCTGTCTGTCCATGTACTGTGCTGACTCATCCAGCATGGTCTGGAGATAACCCAGAGCTCTCTAAGGCTGTGCAAGCAGATGGAAGATTCAAACTGGATGAATTTAGAGAATAGGCCTATGGGGGTTCAATGCTTTATATACTGAAATGATAATTATTGCTCACATTTATATATAGCACTTATAATTTACAAAGCACTTTTCCTCATAAGAACCTTGGGGGGAGGTGGGGAGGAGGAGGGGCAGGGATGAACATTTATACAGTCCCAGTGCCAGATGCTGTGATAAACACTATAAAAAAATTATCTCATCTACACAACAATCCTGCAAGGTATGTGCTATTATTATTCCCATTTACAGTTGAGGAAACTAAGGTAAACAACAGTTAAAATGACTTGTCCAGGGTCACACAGCTAGTAAGTATCTAAGTAAGTAGCTCAGGTCTTCCTGATTCCAGGCATGGCACTCTATCCAGTGTGTCACCCAGATGCCTCTGAAATTATTATCTCTGTTTTATAGATACGTAAACAAGGCTTAGAGAGAATGAAAGACTTGCCCAAGATCATATAGGTATTTAGTAGCTGTATCAGGCTTAGAACCTCCATCCTCAATTATCTTTTCTCTGCTGCTTATGCCCCAACTAAAAGCAGCAACTCTTTTTCAAAGCATAAAATTATAGTGGCTTGCTAATATGTAGACATTGTGTCCCCATCTTATCTGATCTATTTGCCTCCTTTGCCCCAGTGGTTAATTACAGCTTGAAGGGATGAAAAACAGAGAGACTTTAATGATGAGGTGGAACATCAAAGAGACTTTTGAAGGTGAAGGAGAGAGAGATGAAAATGGCTTTTGTCATGGACCCAAAGCATTTTTAGCCTCCAGATGCATTTTCTTTGCTAAGATTTGAGATCAAGCACTATCGTTATCATGAACCAGATTCAGGTCTAAGTCATGAATGATATAGAGCTGTGTAAGAAACTCCTACTGAGTGCTAGTGCTAAAGAAATTTTGCCTCTGGAGTCAAGGACAAGTTTACTTCAAGCCCTCTCTGGTTCAGCCAAATGAACCTTCCTGCTGTTTCTTGCACATAATGTTCACATCTCTGTCTTTCAGCCTTGGCACAAGATAATAATAGCTAATAGTATTAGCTAACATTTTATACATCACTTTCATGTGCCAGGTACTGTGCTATGCACTATACAATTATCATCTCATGGGATCCTCACAACAACCCTGTGAGATAGGTGATGCTATGGTTTGGATGTGACCTCTAATGTCCCTTAGTACTTTGAATCTTTGATCCTAGCAGAGGTTTCCAAAGTGGGTGGTACTGCCCCTTGGGGAAGGGGGCACTGGAACAAGCCAGGGGGATAATAGCAGTATCAGGAGCAATGGGGAATGTTGAAGAAAAACAAGAGGGTGGTAGAAGCATGCCTAAGGAAAGAAAAGATAAGAAAATTTTGGAAAATGTTTGTACATGTTTCATCTCTTGTGTAACAGAGTTAAAGTCATAGTGATTCCATTATTTTCCAAATAAACACACAAAATGCAAGTTATAATATAACCAGTGGTAAAGTCCACCAACAGGTCTTAACAAGCAAGTGTTGGCAGGTGAGTATTGGGAAATCTAGCATGCATAAGTGGGAATATGTATGTGCAATGACTTCTTTATAATATGTTACTATATGATTATAGGACACAATATTGCATCATCAAGATTTTGATGCAGGAAAAAACACAAATTTATAATAAATTATTAAATTTAAGATGTGTCATTTCAAAAACTTTTTTTTCAAAATGACACAAATTTCAAAAAAACTGCTAAAGCATTAAAGAAAGTGGATTTCAAGGGGGACACTGAGTAATTTTTTTTTTAAAAGAGGATGTGATAATCCAAATAAGTTTGGGAACCTCTGCTATAAACTGTGCCATAGATGGTTGTCAACTACATCTCACATATTGGAAGCTTAGTAAATTAATGAATGAATACTGCTCGACTTCTTCCTTGTATCTTCCTTGTATCCTTAATCCAAACATATTTTCTAATATCTATGACTTGAACCACATGTTGACTTTTTAAACAATTTTAATTTATTTTAATAATAAGCATTTGTTTTCTCTCCCTCCTCTTCTCCTCTCCCCTACTGAAAAAAAAGAGAGAAAAGAAAAACTAAACCTGCCTTGTAACAAACACAGAGGTAAGCAAAACAGATTCTTGCTTTGGGCATGTCCAAAAATGTGTCACATTTTATGTTTAGTCCAGGACTTTTCTGTCAGAAGTTGGGCAGGATGCTTCCTGGTCAGTGCTGTGGAATCAGAGTTGGTCACTGAATCCACCAGAGTTCTTAAGTCTTTCAGGATTTTTTATCCTTAAAATATTGTGAAGGCAGAAATTTTTCTTTCAGTCTGACCAGGCTAAAGTCATCTGCTGCATTCTGAGTCATGGACAGTCGTTCTGACTTTTGCCTAGCTACCAGACTTCAATAACTCTGGAAAAGAGTGAGGTTGTCGACTTTGCACAACTCTGCCTCACTTGAAGCTAATTTATAAGGAAGTTAAGATATCAACCCATAACTTCATTGGTCCTCTTCAAAAACAAAGGACAAGCAAAAAGTCATTATTCTTATTTTACAGAGGAGCAGCTAGGTGGTGCAGTGGATTGAGTGTCAAACCTGGAATCAAGAAGACTCATCTTCCTGAGTTCAAATTTTTTTTAGTATAAATTTATTTATTTAACCTTTTACATTCATTTTCACAAAATTTTGGGTTCCAAATTTTCTCCCCATTTTTCCCCTCCCCCCACTCCAATACACCAAGCATTCTAATTTCCCCTATCACCAATCTGCCCTTTCTTCTATCATCCCTCCCTTCCCTTCTCCCCATCTTCTCTTTTGTCCTGTAGGGCCAGATGACTTTCCATTCCCCATTACCTGTATTTCTTATTTCCTAGTAGCAAGAACAATTCTCGACAGTTGTCCCTAAAGCTTTGAGTTCCCACTTCTCCCCATCCCTCCCTCCCCACCCATTCCCTTTGGGAAGGCAGGAAATTCAATATAGGCCATATCTGTGTAGTTTTGAAAATGACTTCCATAATAGTCATGTTGTATAAGACTAACTATGTTTCCCTCCATTCTATCCTGCCCCCCGTTGTTTCCATTCTGTCTTTTGATCCTGTCCCTCCCCGAGTATTGACTTCAAATTGCTCCCTCCTCCCATTGCCCTCCCTTCCATCATCCCCCCCACCCTGCTTATCTCCTTCTCCCCCACTTTCCTGTATTGTAAGATAGGTTTTCATACCAAAATGAGTGTGCATTTTATTCCTTCCTTTAGTCGAATGTGATGAGGGTAAACTTCATGTTTTTTCTCAGCTCTCCTCTTTTTCCCTCCACTAAAAAGTCTCCTGCTTGCCTCTTGAATGAGAGATAATTTACCTCATTCCATTTCACCCTCTCTCCTCCCACTACTGTTTACCTTAATTTCTTTTAAGATATGATCCCATCCTATTCAATTCACTCTGTGCTCTCTGTCTCTGTGTGTGCGTGCATGTGTGTATGTGTGTGTGTGTGCATGCGCACGTGTGTACGTGTGTGTGTGCATGTGTGTGTGTGTGTGTAGTCCCACCAATTACCCAGATACTGAAAAGTTTTAAGAGTTACAAATATTGTCTTTCCATGTAGGAATGTAAACAGTTCACCTTGGTAAGTCCCTTATGACTTCTCTTTGCTGTTTACTTTTTCATGCTTCTTCTCATTCTTGTGTTTGAAAGTCAAATTTTCTTTGCAGCTCTGGTCTTTTCATCAAGAATGCTTGAAAGTCCTCTGTTTCATTGAAAGACCATATTTTCCCCTGAAGTATAATACTCAGTTTTGCTGGGTAGGTGATTCTTGGTTTGAGTCCTAGTTCCTTTGACTTCTGGAATATCCTATTCCAAGCCCTTCGATCCCTTAATGTAGAAGCTGCTAGATCTTGTGTTATCCTGATTGTATTTCCACAATACTGGAATTGTTTCTTTCTAGCTGCTTGCAATATTTTCTCCTTGACCTGGGAATTCTGGAATTTGGCCACAATGTTCCTAGGAGTTTCTCTTTTTGGATCTCTTTCAGGTGGTGATCGATGGATTCCTTCAATACTTATTTTGCCCTCTGGCTGTAGAATCTCAGGGGAGTTTTCCTTGATAATTTCATGCAAGATGATGTCTAGGCTCTTTTTTTGATCATGGCTTTCAGGTAGTCCCATAATTTTTAAATTGTCTCTCCTGGATCTATTTTCCAGGTCTGTTGTTTTTCCAATGAGATATTTCACATTCTCTTCCATTTTTTCATTCTTTTGGTTTTGTTTTGTGATTTCTTGGTTTCTCAGAAAGTCATTAGCCTCCATCTGTTCCATTCTGATTTTGAGAGAACTATTTTCTTCAGTGAGCTTTTGAACCTCTTTTTCCATTTGGCTCATTCTGCTTTTGAAAGCACTCTTCTCCTCATTGGCTTTTTGAACCTCTTTTGCCAATTGAGTGAGCCTATTTTTCAAGGTGTTATTTTCTTCAGCATTTTTTTTGGGTCTCCTTTAGCAAGGTGTTGACCTATTTTTCATGCTTTTCTTCCATCTCTCTCATTTCTCTTCCCAGTTTTTCCTCCACCTGTGTAACTTGATTTTCAAAATCTTTTTTGAGCTCTTCTATGGCCTGAACCCATTGGATATCTATTTTGGATGTTCAGGATACAGAAGCCTTGACTTCTATGTCTTTCCCTGAAGGTAAGCATTGTTCTTCCTCATCAGAAATGAAAGGAGGAAACATCTGTTCACCAAGAAAGTATCCTTCTATGGCCTTATTTTTTTCCCCTTTTCTGGGCATTTTCCCAGCCAGTTACTTGACTTCAGAGATTCCTCTCCACCCCCACCTCACCTCCAGATTGGCCCAGCTAGTGCTTAGGGTCTGAGATTCAAATGCTGCTCCCTAGCCTCAGGGCTTTCAGCAGTGGGCCCGGCTGCTATTCAATGTGAGCTTAAGTTCAGGTGCTGAGGTGGGGGCAGGGCTGCCTCCCAGGCTCAGTGCCCTCAGGGGTTTATGCGGAGACCTTCAGTAATGGATCTGAGGTCCTGTCTGCTTGGGGAGCCCGTGTCTGCTGCTGTCCCTGTCTCCCCAGCTTCCTCCCGAGGGGGCCTGAGTTATGGAGACACCCTGCTCCCCTCTCAGCCAGTCCAGAAGTCTCTCTCACTGACCTGTAGTGCCTGTGGGTGGAGAGACCTTTGTGGCCGCTGGAGATTCTGCCCTTGAAACCTGCTCGGATCTGCTCCCTCAGGGCTATGTGGCCAAGACAGGGCTGGGCTCCGCTGTCTGGTGGGTGATCAACCTTTGGTGCCAGTTTTTCAGGGCTCTCTGGAACAGAAGTCTCCTCCACTGCATTGCTGTGCAGCTCCCACTGGTCCAGAGTTTGTGAGAAGTTCTTTTTACAGGAAATTTATGGGTTGTGGGTTCAGAACTAGCATATGTGTATCTTTCTACTCCGCCGTCTTGGCTCTTCCCCTGAGTTCAAATCTAACCTCAGACACTTACTGGCTGTGTGACCTTGCACAAGTCACTTAACCTGGTTTGCCTCAGTTTCCTCAGCAGCAAAATGAGTCAGAGAAGAAAATGGCAAACCACTCCAGTATCTGCCAAGGAAACTCTAAATGGGCTCATGACAATAATAACACAGATGAGGAAACTGAGATGCTCCCACTTGTGGAATGTATTTCCTTTTCAACTATGATTCCTAGAATCCCTAGTTTCTTTAAAAGCTCAGCTCAGCTCTGTTCTATTTGTAGCCTTTTTTGATTCTTCCAAGTGCTAGCATCTCCTCCCCAAAATTGTCTTGCTATTTTGGTGTTTATTTTGCATATGTGTATATATATATATATATATATATATATATATATATATGTACACACACACACATACATACATACACATACATATACACGTTGTCTTCCCTGATAGAATGGAAGGTCCTTGAAAAAAAATTGGTTATTTTCTGTCTTTGTATCTTGGTATTTAAGTTCTTATTACATAGCAGGTCTTTAATACTTACTGATTGTTCAGAGTGAAAACATAGGGAGGTGGACAGTGAGCGGAGCAGAGGCCCTCAGGAGTGTAGGTAAATAAGAACTGATGAGTAGAGGTAGGTCAGAGTGATTAGAACTAGAAGCTGAGTTTCAGTGACAAGGAGACATAATCCTGGAATGAGAATGTGCTGAATAAACCATCAGGTAGGTCTCCCATGTCCTAGGCACATTGAATCTTCATGCTGTTTGGGAGGGCAATTGGCAGATTACAATTTGTGCTTGGGTGAAAGTTAATGCTGATGCTCACTATCACTTGTTTGTTACTGTATTTTTGTTACTTTGATTAAATTTATTTCTAAATAAATTGTGGTAGCCACTTGGCATAATAGAGCACAGGGCCTGGAGTCAGGAAGGCCTGAGTTCAACTATGGCTTCAGATAATTACTAGCTGTGTGATCTTAGGTGAATCATTTAACCTCTGTCTACTTCAGTTTTCCCATCTGTTAAAACAAGGATAACCTCTCAGGGTTACTGTGAGGATCAAATGAGACATTTTTTTTTTTGTAAAGCATATGATACAAAGTAGCAGCTTGAAAAATCTTATTTCCTTCTTACTTTCTAATTAAGCATAAAAATTGAATAATTAGGAAATACAAAGGGGGAATGGGATAAACAGGAGGAGTCTTACTATTAAGGGCCATAAGATCTATTTGGGAAATCCATATATATAATCCTTAGATTAGATTCTTTTAACCTAGGATCTAGAGACCCCTGGGTTGGGGTGAAGGTCCATGGATAGATTTATAGATTTCAGGTGTTGACAGCACCTGATCATTACTGCTGAATAAGGCACTGACCACTGGTATTTCTCTCTCTCTTGATCTAATGTAATCCAACTACTTTATTTTCAAAATGAGGAAACTAAAATTCACAGAATTGTGAGCTGGCAAATGTCATAAAATCAGTAAAGTCCTTTTCCTCCATTCCTTATATGTCTACTCCCTGCTAAACTTCTAAAAACAGTTCCCCCTATCAGACTGAGCATTTAGTCACAGATATTTTGCTATCTCCTTTCTCCCATCTAAGACTCCTGAAATCATACTGAGATGCTATCCTGAGCTCTCCAACTTGCTTCAAGGCCCGTTCTGGAAAGTTATGACAAAAATCTAAATTCACATCTCAGTGATAAAATACAAATTAGCAATGTTCACATTTATAAAAATAATAATTCAAATTTACATGATACTTTATAGTTCACAACTCACTTTCACCCAGCAGCTTTGTGACATAGATACTGCACCTATTATTAACATTGTTTTATACATTGTGAAATGACTTACCCTTGATCACATAGGCAGTAATGAATGACTCCAACCTACACCTTTAGACTTCAGGTCTACTTTTCTTTTCACTACTCCACAGCAAACTCTAATCTTAATTATGAGTATACCAACTAAAGTTACCTCTACATTTTTCCTAGAGAGAACTTTGTGGAGTAAGTGTGGGCATTTTAAAATCATTGTGGGAAAGGTGGGATTTAGAGAAAGAGAAGCAATATCAAAGTAAAAAAGCAATCTCAGGTCATGGGGGAAGGAGTAGACCATTTCCAGAAAATTGTTCCATCTTCCACTTGTTCCGGCTCTTAACTGGGTCATGGTGCTGGTAGGGGGCTTTAGCTCCCTACTCTTTCTTTTCATCATTCTCCTTCATTTCCTGAAGGTAAATTGTTGCTCCTTAGTGCATACATACATAGTCTCTATCACTTGTTGACAGGGGTGAATTCTAACAAAAATGGGTCATTTTTGAATAAGGCTTGAAGTAGGTTTGGAAGGAAGAGACTTTTTGAAAAGAGGTCAACTCTTGTATGTAAGAATCATTTTGTTAATATAGATGAAATATCTCCCAAACTCGTCCTTCTCTCTCCATTCCCTCTTCCGTTTGCCTAGTCTGGGCTTTCATCACCCCACATATGGATTCCTGGAGCCATCTACTAAATTGGTTTCCCTATTTATAATTCCTTCTTCATCTGCAATGGGTCCTGCATAAAACTATCAGATTAATCTTTTGAAAATATTGCTTTCAGAAGACAAGCAAGCATAGTACCGTCTTACATAGATGCATATGGATGTATATGTCTATGGATGATTATAGATATCTAAGTATATGTATGTGTATGTAAGTATACCTCTATATCTGCTTAACTGTTGCCTTTGGGTGGGGGGGAGAGAAAGAAAGGAGAGAAAAAAGAACAAAGCAAAAAGTGCACAGCAGAGAAAAGAATAAAACCTACAAGGAAGAAAAATAAAGATGGACAGCTCTGAACACAATGTGTAGTATTTATTAAATATATTTTATTTATTGGAAGTAAATGGAAATTTATCGCTGTATATTTTGAATCCTCTCATGTTCTGCTGCACACATGGCAATGTTTTTTTTCTTTTCGTATTTTGTATCTAAGTTTTAGTATTTATCTTTAAAATAAATAAATAAGAAGGAAAATATTGCTTTTATCATGTCACTTCTATGCTACAGAAATCGCAATGATTCTCTTTACTCTAGGAAAAAAATCCAAACCTCAAAATAATGCCTTTAGAATCTGAACCCACTTCACAATCCAACTTTGTTTCTTCCTACTCCCCCAAACAAACCCTCCACTCAGTTCAAGAAGAGGCACTTACTATCTCCTCATACCTATGGTGCCCACTGCTACCTCCAAGTCATTACAGAAAAAGAGGAGACCAATTGGGGATGGGGCATAATAGCTATCCTCAAATATTTCAAGGGCCATCACATAGAAGAGGAATGCCTCATTGGCAGAGGCACAAAACTAGGAATATTGGACAGCAATTACAGAGAGGAAATAGGTTACCATGGGACGCTGGTTTTCCTCTCAACAGAGGTATTCAAGCAAAGGTTAAATGATGACTTGTCAGCTATATTGTAGAATGGTTTCTTGTTCAAGTATGAATTAAACTAGATGGACGTTGAGGTCCCATTCAATTATTTTATTCTGATCATTCTACCTAGAAAGTCATCTCTTCTCATTATTTACCCAAATCCTCTCTATCTGGTCAAGTCCCATATCTTCCATGAAATTTCACCTTACTCCTCTCATCCTCCTATGAATTCCTATAAAGTTTATTTTGTACTACAACTTTTAACAATTAACTATAAAAATGCATTTTTCTATTTTAGTTTTCCCTTGTTAACAAGATTTTAAATTTCATCATTTTTTCTTCTTCTTCTTCCTCTTTTTCTTTCTTTTTTATCTCCTCCAATTTTTTTTTTTTGTTTTGTTTTGATATAAGATCTCCTAGAGACCTGGGCTGAACATGCAGGAGCTATTCATGGGCCTGGTCCCAGTCTGATTGGCATGGAAACTTTTTTGCTTTATTTCCAATCTGGGCTGATTCACCCTTTTTTTAGGCAACTTGCTGGCCCCTTGCTCCCAGGGGTCTCACCATATTGATACCAGACTTAATATGAACATTGTGTCTCAGAACTACCCAGCTTGAATGACCCATCAGGTTCATCCTCCTCAGTAGCAGGGATTACAGGAGCACACCACCAAGTCTAGTGATTTTAAACTTATGGGGGGTAGTCACCAAGTCTTAGATTTCCTTGGGTCTCAGTTTCTTCCTCTGTCAAAAGAAGAGATTGGGATTATATAGTCTATAAGGTTCTTTTTTGGGCTATAATCTATAATTCTATGATGCCCCAACTCTAACAGGATCCAACTGGGCACATGTTCATTAATATTAAATGGTGCTTCTGCTCTTTTACTATGCAGGTAGAAAAACCCAGCTTAAAATAATCACTATGTAGGAAGAGGAACTTTTTTTTCTTGATCATTCTGGCAAATGATTCCCTTGATGTTGTTTTAAATCTTTTAAAAGAAAAAGATATAATAATTTGGTTCAAAAGAAAAATGCATTAATTCCAAATGTTACAACTCTTCATTTATGAAAGAACAAAGACAATTTGGTTCACTTCAACTTTATTAGGGCCACAGCAAACAATATCCTGGCTATTTGGGAAGGAGAGAGGGCCACGTAACTGCTGAATGGCAGGAGCCAAGGATCTGAAGAATTATCGAAAAACTTGCCCCATCTAATTATCATCCTGCATAGACTTGGTCTGCCCTGTTGTACAGGGACCAGAATAAGGCAGAAGTGGCAATAACATTGTTTTTATTTTCTGTCCTTTTTCTTCCTCTTCACTGATATCAATTTGAATAGATCTGCTTTATCACATTCAACATCCTTCTGAAGCAAAAGAGAGTCAATCAAATAAGGAAAAGAAATCTAAGCAAGATTTAGAGAAGGCATTTCTAGGGGTTGCTAGGTGGTGCAGTGGATTTACCTCCTGGGTCTAGAGTCAGTAAGACCTGTGATCAGCTCCAACCTCATATACTTATAGGCTGTGTGACTTAGGGCAAGTCATTTAACCTGTTTTGGCCTCAGTTTTCCAATTTGTAAAATGGGTATGAGTGCCCACTTCCCAGGATTGTCATGGTAAAATGTAATAGTATTTGTAAAGAGCTTAGCACAGCACCTTGCATATAGTAGGCAATATATAAATGTCATCAATTATTATTGTGTCTCCCGAGATGCTTGAAGGCAGGGAGAAATAATCCAGTTTGCTTTTTTTCTAAAACACAGATGTGGGGGACTGAAGTGAATTTAGTTGCTCCTTTAAACCATCTTTATCAGTCATCCTTTGGATATTTTGGGTTGAGTATGAGGGCAATTATAACTTGCTGCTACCTGGAGTAAATTTCATAACTGTAATTAATAACTCTTATTTAGACATCACACTATAGGCCCAACATCTTTAAAACCCCTAAGTTGGGTCTTTTACAGTTCGTGTGGTTGCTCTCTGACACAGTGAGAAAGTAGACAGACAACAAAGGTGAACCTGTGGGGTAGAAAAAAGTACATCTAACACTGAGGAACCCCTTCTGGGCCTGCAGTTTTGGGGTACTATTCCTACTCCTTGTAATGTATCCAGGCATGTGCATTCATAGTCTTTAATGAGAGATGTTAAGCTCTTTTTTCTCATACTCTATGGTTTGTTAAACCTTGTGCCCTTAGTATCTAGAGACAAATGCATTTTAAGTTAGCTTAAATGTAGTTTAAGTTAGGCCTTTTATCTATAGTATGGTTTATTCTTTTCAAAATTGGGGAATACACAGGTACTCAGTGGCAGCTATTTTGCATAGTAGATAGAGTACTGGACCTGGAATGAGGAAGATTCATCTTCCTGAGTTCAAATCTGGTCTCAGACACTTACTAGCTGTGTGACTCTGGGCAGGTCACTTAACCCTATATGCCTCAGTTTCCTTATATGTAAAATGAACTGAAGAAGAAAATGGCAAACCATTCTAGTATCTTTGCCAAGAAAACTCCAAATGAGTGCGTGCTTTGGCAGCATATATACTAAAATTAGCATGGTCCCTGCCCAAGGATAAAATGCAAATTTATGAAGAATTCCACATTTTTTAAATGATTAAAATATATGATCAGTTTTCAGATGAAGTAATCAAAACCATCTATAGACATATGAAAAAATATTCTAACTTACTATTGATTGGAGAAATACAAATTAAAACAATTGTGAGGTACTACCTCATACTTGTTAGATTGGCTAATAGGACAGAAAAGGAAAATGACAAATGTTGGAGGGGATGTGGGGAAAATGGGGCATCAATGCACTGTTGATGGAGTTGTGAACTGATTCAACCATTCTGTGGTGCAATTTGGAGCAAGTCCCAAAGGGCTATGAAACCATACCCTTTGACCTAGCAGTGCTACTACTGGGTCTGTATTTCAAAAGAGATAAAAAACAAAAAAAGAAAAGGAACTATACATACAAAAATATTTATAGCAGCTCTTTTCCAGGGGTAAGAAATTAGAAGTTGAGGGGATGGTCATCAATTGGGGAATGGCTGAACAAGTTGTGGTATGTGATTATGATGAAATACTATTGTACCAGAAGAAATGATGAGCATGATGCTCTCAGAAAAACCTAGAAGGACTTGCTTGAACTGATGCAAAGTGAAACGTTCTGCATACAAAGTAATAGAAGTATTGTAAGAAGATTAGTTGTGAATGACTTAGCTATTCTCAGCAATACAGCAATCCAAGATGACTCTGAAGGACTTAAGATAAAAAATGCTATTCATTCCCAGAGAAAGAACTGATGGAATCTGAATACAGATTGAAGCATACCTTTTTTTACTTTATTTTTCTTGAACTTTTTTCTTGTCTTTGTTTTCTTTCACAACATGACTATTATGAATATGTTTTGCATGACTACACATGTTCAACCTATACCAAATTGCTTGCCTTCTCAGTGGAGGGGAGCTGGAGAGGGAGGAGGGGAATTTGGAACTCAAAATTTTAAAAACAAATGTTAAAAATTGTTTTTACATGTAACTGGGGAAAATAAAATGCTAAATTAAAGCTCAAAATTAAAAAAAATACTAATGAGGTCATGAAGTGTCAGATACAATTGAAAATAATTGAACAATGTATAATATAAATTCAAAATGAGATAGGTATTTATTTCCTACACACAAAAGGAATGCTAAACACAGGATATTCACAAGGGTGCATTTGAACAAAACAAACTCAGAACATAATTCAGTAATTTAACTTATAACTATTATTGCAGTCCATTGAGAATAAGATGTTTAAACCTCATCAAAACATAAAGCAATTTGCAGTTCTGCTAATTAGGCCTTTTACATTTCACCTGGGCTCTTCACTGTCCAAGCAACTCCCAGTACAGTACATGTTTCCTGGTAGAACAGCCAGGCTGAGGCCAAGCTTCTTGTCAATGACTTTCTTCTCCACCTGGACAATTGGAGTAGTTGCCAGGGACTTTTCCCCTGCTGCCATTCAGGGGAGAATTACCTGATGGGAATAAAAAAATCCAGATCTTTTGTACTCACAAGATCACCTCTGAGATTCAGTATGTTTGTCTTGGGGACGGATGCAATTTCAACTAAAATCAGGAATAATAAACATAAAAGAAGCAACTCAACCTTCAGCTCAGGCTTTTCTAGAAAGAACATGTACTGCATGCCATGAACTGAGTTCTGAGGTTTAGGGCAAGCTGCTTATTCCCAAGGGGACCATCTACTCTTTGGGAAGTGGCTCAAATAAGTCCTGACACAATATGCATCTGGAAAGGAGGAAGAGCTGCATGTAGAGTCACTTCTTTTATATACCCACCAAGATTTCAGCTCTTCTAAGTGCCCACTGGGGGACTCTTCATCATTTCAAAGTGTAAGCCCTTTGAGTCACATGTGGCCAGAAACAGGACTTGGGGCTGCTATGTGGTCCACCAGAGCCAGGAAAGATCATTCTCAATATGTTTCATGGGATGACTCCTAAAGGCCAATTCATATTCTGTTTCTTATATAATCATATATATATAATATACATATATGTTATATGTATATTATATATCATTATTTCTTATATTTTATATAATATAATATTATATAATTCTGTTTCATACATATGCTTATATGGTACATGTGTCTCTTCAGTTGTTTGTGGTAATGAGAGGCAGGCAGCATAGCTAACCAGGATCCTAGAACAAAATCATTTCACCAAGCAGTTTTCTCTTCCTCTCTCTATTTACTATAGCTGCTAACCTGTAGCAAAGTTAACTCTTTTTAGTTCAGACTTATTTAGTTTTCCAATTGGTTCCCTCTCATGGAAGATCTAACTTCTCTGAGTAGATTACTAGAGGCTGAAGGGACAAAGTAAGAGGATCAGACCAGTTCTCAAACTGAATAATTAGATCTGGATTGTAAGAAAGCAGCAGGATTGGTTTTGCAATGTCTAGGCATGGGTTCCCTATTGTTTTCAAGGTACTGATTCCCTCCTCAAACTTTTCCTATTATTTCAACCACACTGCCTGAGCCCTTTTTTCATCTACTGATTGCCTCACTTGCTCCTGTTCTTGGGCCAGGTCCATGGCTGTCAAGAAGGTGTAGGCTGACAGACAGGTCAAGTTGCCCCTAGCAGGGAGTAGTTAGGGACTTCAAAAATCCAGTCCCTTTTGACTCCAAAGCACTAGTTCGACCTCTTCAGAGGACACACTGTTTTCTGGGTGTCAATTCTACTTAGGCTGATTCAATTCGGGTCATCTAAACATTTTCTATTCATCTTTACAGATCAGAGAAGCTTTTCTCCATCAGATCATCTTTGAACATTCAAATAAAATCAGTGATAATCATCCTCATACTTTTTTCCACGTGTCAGCTTTAAAGAACATGCAATTTAAAAATGGAACTCATTTAGACAAATATTTATGGAAAACACATGTGTTTTCTCAGGTTGATTTCTTGGAAGTCAGGAAAGAAGAAAGGAGGGAGGGAAAGGAAGGAAGGAGAGAATGAAGGAACTCTCAAAAAACAATGAAGAAATAGCAAAGAGTAATAGTAGAGATACACCAGTCATATTTACAATATATGTCTCACTGAAGGAAGACATCTCAGCTGAATAGCTTCTAATCTGTGTGAACATGCTTGCCTCTGTCTATTTTGTATTACAGCCACAAGAACCCTATTATCTGATCCTACAGAGATCTTGTTTAGAGTACACAAAACCTCCCTGGAGGGCTTTCCATTTAAGGAAAGAAGCAAATCAGCAGCATTCTGGTACAAGACTGTGGAAGATGCAAAACACGAAATTGATTTTCATTGTGAGAGATGTATGTCATTCATTTGCTTCCCAGTTTTCAGCTCAAGCTCAGCGATGAGGCTCTGCCAAGAGCTGGGAGCTGGCTTCCAAGAACATCAGGGAAACAACAGCCTTTGCTCGGCCTTCTATTTTTGCCCAATATTTTTTTTTTTTTTAACACTGTAGGGTTTTGGAGGAGAACCGACAACATTTTCAATGTGAAGTTCATTCAGTGTTTCTGTGTTGCTACAATTAGATGCTTCAAAAGCATATGTGCTCTCTTCCTCCATTCCAATGTACTTGTCCTCTCTCAAAGGTCACAGACAAAAGCCAAGATAATGAAATTCTCCCCTGATCTCAGGATCTAGATGCACTAGCACTGGGCACATCTCAAGCATCTAAATCTTGTTTTTATTTCTTTTTCATCAGTTATTGGAATTAAGCAAACATAGTAGGAATGTGACCTAAGAAAGTATGACAAGATGACTGCTACAGTTCTTTTTGCGACACATATGATTCTTCATCATGGTAGATCTGGAATCAAAGTTTGAGTCTTGACTCTGCCCCCTTCCTACCTATGGGATGTTGTGCAAGTTATTTAACTTTGCTAAGCCTCATCTGTAAAATGGGTGTAATGCCTGCTTTGCCTCACAGAGTTAGTATAAGAAACAAACGAAATAATGTAGTTGTGGACATTTTGAAAATCACAAAATATCTGGTACATAGCAAGCATTTTAAAAATTACTAAATTTAAGTCATATAATCACAAATACCTAAGTACAAGGCATTCTTTACATAGCTGTTATAGTTGTTAAGGCGCATTCTCACATCTTTTTAAAATTTGATCAAATCCTGTTTCATACCCTGTCCTATGGTTATTTTTGTGGTTATTACCATTAGGCTATGTCTATGCAAAATGAAGTGGATAGCTCAGAAAATTATGTGGAAAATTTAGGCCAAATGAAGCCTAAAAAGTACTAAGAGTTTTCATGTTTGTTTCATATCTTGATTGGAAGGAATTTCTCAGTCTCAAATGGGAGTTTAACTCCTTATCTTTCCATTTCATGCCTCCCGGGGAGGCCCAATCTTGAAATGCCTCTTGTGATCAAAGGAACCCTACCACCATTTTAAATACGAGGAAACTGAGACTCAGACACATTACGTGACTTGCCTACAGTCACACCACTTAGCTGGCCACCATTTAGACAAGGTCTTCCTAACTCCAAGTCCAGCGCTCTAATCACTGCACCAGAGGGGTCAAACATAGGGCCACATTCCTAACCAGATTAAAATGTAATATGGAAAGATTTTTACAAAATAAATATATAATAGAACATAGATTATGTTAACCTGTTTTTCTAAGTCAGTATGAGGTCTATAGGAATATTTACATATGTTTTACATTTCTATTTGAATTTAATATCAATGTACTAAATCATGATGCCTCTTTCACAATGGAGAAAAGAGGTGGTTACTAATTATGATGTGTGTGTGTGTGTGTGTGTGTGTGTGTGTGTGTGTGTGTATGTAAGGGAATATTAGGAGTGGAATTAGTTTGTGTGGTTATTGAGTAGTTGCAGTTGTGTCTGACTCTTTGAGAGTCTTTTTGGAGTTTTTTGGTTTTTTTTGACAGAGATACTGGAGTGGATTTCCATTTCCTTCTCCAGTTCATTTTACAGACAAAGAAACTGAAGCAAATAGGGTTAGGTGACTTGCCCAGAGTCACACAGCTAGTAAGTGTCTGACATCAGATTCTAACTCATGAAAATAAGACTCCTGATTCCAAGTCCAGTGCTCTATCCACTGTGCCACCTGGAAAATAGCTACACAGAGATAAATGCAATGATTCTGGCTATACCTCCAGACCATCAAGTGATGTGGACCTAGGAGAGTGGCTGTAGCAGGAAAATATCCAAGGAAACTCCATAGTCACATGGAAATAATTTATATTTCTATATATTATATAGGAGAAAAATTTCAAGGGATGGGTCCAGGTTCCCCTCCAGGGTTCAGAATAGCATATTCTGATGTAAATGAAAGCATTAGGCCCATTATAACTGAATCACAGAATATCAGAGCTCAAAGGGACTCTATAGGTTATCTATCTATCTATCTATCTATCTATCTATCTATCTATCTATCTATCTATCTGTCTCTCTATCTATCTATATTATATATAATTTATAAAATTTCTCCCCCACATCCTTCACCCCCACCAATTCTGTAGGCAAGGAAACTGAGGCCCAGAATAGGTAAGTGATTCTTCCAAGTTGACAAAGTTGGTTATGAAATACAGCCAAGACTTAAACCTAGGTCTTCTGACTAAATCTGGGATTCTTTCCAATGCACAGTCTACAGAGTGCTCTTTATTGACAGCAGAAAGCACATTTCTATTTCTTACTGAATAGCAGTTGTTATTTTGGTTTTAATGAGGGTAATGAGATTTCATTGTGATTCTTCAGTGCCTAGTAGGTTATAAAGCCTCTGCCCACTCTGTAACTTGGACTAACTTCACAAATGACATGTTAAAAAAAAAATGACTGCCATATTTATGTTGGATAACCATTTTCCTAGGATAGACTTACTTGTTTTTATCCCATATTTAATAAATGTCCATGGAGTGCTGGACAATGGCCAAGACACATAGACAGCCCCTGCCCACTCATAGGCAAGTGTAAAAACAAGCTGGCAAACAGGGATGGAATATGCTTTCCTGACCATTGTGAAAAATCTTTCTTTTCCAGCAAAAGTGTCAACAGAAACTGGGCTCCAGATTCCTTCCAAGAAAGCTACAGAAGACAGAAGCACACAACCTTGTGTGAATGACAGAGAAGCATGACCTAAGCTGCTTTGAGAGTGACAATCCTAATTCTCTTGGTTCTGAGGGTGCTTCAATCTGTGGTTGCTGGGGAGCCTGGAACAAACCATTTAAGCTGTCTTTCACATCCATGAAATGAGATGACATTCAGATGGTTGTTGTATAGATCAGTGAATGTTTATTAAGATTTTGGAATGCAGAAGGCAACTACATGAATACTAAGTTATAAATAATACAAACACAACTTGGTTGTAATTATTTTAGAAGGCAGCTAAAAATCTAAATACAGAGATCTGGGATGAGATATTCATTTGATTTTTAAAATCGTTAAGATGTATGTAAGGTTTTCTGACCATTATGGAGAATATTGATATATAACATGTATAATATATATGCCTATATACAAACACGTGCCTATCCATGTACAGACACACAAAATCATTGAGTTCCCTAGAGTTTCAAAGAACATGAATAAACATATGGACTGTTCTCTTACACCTACCCCACAAGTCTGAGTATTGAGGATTTATATAGTTGAGACTATGTGGTGTAAATATGTATAAATTTATATTGTGTTAATTTATGGCATGCGGTACAGAAGGCTGTTTGCAACTTGCAGTATACTTCTTCCCACATTTCTGTTGAAATATTCATCTCCCAGTTCCTTCCCCGTGTTTTCCTTAGTCTCTTCACAGATGTTTGTGCAGCTTGTGTTAAGAGGAATGAATGCATCTTAGAAGTACATTTGCTTGCATGTAATTCAGGTGAGGAGAACAACGGAGTGGTGAGGATATGAAGTGACTTGGGGTGGTCCTGCTAGCCTCTGCTGCAGTGGGGAATTGCTCTGTTCAAGTCATTAATGGTGCTCTACCTATACCACAGACTGGATGTCCTTAATGTCTAAATACTAGTGCAAACTAAGAGACTTTCACAAATCAAATTAAATGATTCATAAGGTTAAAAAACATGGAATGATCAAACCTGCACTGGAACTTTTCTCTACACACTGAAGCAGCGTGGGACTTGGATTTAGAAGAACTGGATTTGAGTCCCGACTTAGACAATTATTATATATGTGACCTTAAGCAAGCCTTTGGTGTACATCCCAACTATTTTTTGTCTTAGTACAACATCTTTATGAGTTTATTCAGCCAAGAAAAATTAGCATCTGTCAGCCACTCTTTTGTTGATGAGTCCTTTGGTGGAGGCTAGCTCCAGTCATGCTGATTCACATCTTGCCACTGGACCCAGATGGCTCTGGAGGAAAGAATGAAGCTGGTACCTTTGCCCAACCCCTCCTCACTTAAATCCGACTCACTTGCAATTGATGGTATCACCTTCCTGATGTCATGGTCCTCTTTGATAACAAAGAAGAAATAACAACAACTGAGCTGATTCTTGGAGGATAACATAATTCATCATTAGGCTACCACTCCAAGCTTTACTCGTGGGATAAGATACGCTTATCTAGAAAAGCCTTCAAGAAATCCAGGTTCATTTCCAGGACCTGAGGAGACATCAGAGGAAGACTTTAATGGGAGGATTTAGTGACCAAATGTAGTCTGTTTTTGATAATTAAAAATTATGTTAGGGAGTAAAGCAATGGCAGACCAGTGAAATCTACCTAGAGATTCATACCTTATTAAAAAATTTCAATCCCTACCTTTACCCAAGGACCACAAATTTAGAACTGTAAGTGACATTAGAAGTCATTCACTTCAATTTCCTTATTTTATAAAAGGAACCGAGGTTCCATGACATGATGTTAGGTAACTTGCCAATAGTTACACAGTTAGGAAGTATCAGAGGCAGGGCTTGAACTCAGATATTCCTAACTCCAACACTATTTGCTATGAAAGAACGCTGGATGTGTTCAAGCATTACATGTGTGATTTTGGGCAAGTTGCAATCTCTTTAGGCCTCAGTTTGTCTATGTATAAAAATGGAGGGATTGGATGAAATGATTTCTAGTATGCTCTCCAGCTCTAAATCCATGGTCCTATAGTCCTAAACTGAATTGTTTCAAAGTACTAATAATGACTGATTTGAGTTAATCATTTGTCTCTTTCCTTGTGTTGCCTTTGTGCATGTGTATGCTCATGCTAATAGGTAGGGAAATGGCCCAGTAAATCCATAAGTTGTCTGATTAATGCCTGATTAATCAGAGGATGGCTTAGAAAGAGAGATCTAAAATATGAATCTTCTAACACAGGACTGCCATTTTCTTAGATTGAAATCTGCTTGTCTGGGTTGATGGGGTCACTAAATAGAATCAGGGGTATTTTTAGAGCAGCACTCCAAGAGCAGCATTACTTGCAACGTGACTGGCAGGAGGCACATTTGGAGATATCCAAAGGACAAGCCTAATACACTCCCAGAGCACCTGGAGTTTTAAGTGCCTTCACCTTGTCGCCAGCTAGGTCTCATCACTACTAATTGGCCACCCCACACATATATTGTGCTTTGCAATTGTAAGTGGCACCTTTATTTCTCCTTTGATTTTTATGACAGCTCTGTGAGGGAGCAGTGTTAATATATTATTCCCACTTTACAGGTGAGAAAATGAAGGATCAGAGAGATTAAAGGATTTATACAAGCTATCTGGCACATGGGAAATGCTTCACAAAATGCTAGCTCTTATTGATAAGTGTTTGTTGACTGACTGACTGACTTTGGAATACAAGCTCTGTGTCCTTTCCAATACGCCATGGTGTTTTCAGTGTGTGCCTACAGATTAGTGTTGGGTCAGTGGAGATGAAAGGCAGCACATTGGGTGAACTAGGAGAGAGGGGAAGAGGTTCCATTATTTGGGACTCTTTCTATTATAGGGTACTGACTTGGAATCAGGAAACCTAGGATCAAATCTTGACTGCCACTTGCCTTGGATGGAACCTTGAGTAAATCTCTTTGCTTTGTTGGGTTTCATTGCCCTCACCTGTAAAAGGAAAGGAAAGGAAAGGGTTGGCTCAATAGTCTCTAAAGTCTCTTTAAGGTTTTTACCTCATGCTTGTGATTATCATTATTCCCTTACTTAGGAAAGTGTTAAGATGGGGGTCTGATAAGTGTGTAGAGGATGGCAAATCTAAGTCTAAGAAAAATGGACAATCAGCAGGTGCCATGTAAGTGTTTTCATGTGGCAGGGAAGGAAGCTAGAGAGCCCTGAGCTTTTCTTTCTGGATTTTTCCATATTTAGTGCAAGCCACAGCTAGCTGTGTGGGTGTATAGTGGAAAGAGGGTTAATGACCCAGGTTCTAATGTCTGTAAAGAGAAAGAACATTTAACTTGTTTTATTCACTAAAGAGAGGTCCTGTTTATAGCTCTATTGTGAAGCAGAATCATTTGTTAATTTAAGTGAATAAATGTGTCTTAATTGCAACTGTCTGTCAGTAAGCGAAGATTGAGTGAACCAGGGTCCTAGCCAGAAAATGAAAGAGTGAGATTCTCTCTACAAGTGAAATTCAAGCATATCAGCCTTTCCCCTGAGTCATTAGTAATTTTTAATGAAGGCAGTAGTAACTATTAGTCCAAACAAATAACTGAATAGAGTTGGGAAGATGTACATAAGAACTTTCTAATTACTATGGGCACTTGAAGATGCTTCCTCTGCCTTCTGATGATGTCATCATGCTGCTAACTCCTCTCTGCCAGGTCTGTATTTCACTGGGCATTGCTTTCTACTGCTACTTTCTGTTCCTGTATTGCTTCAGTTGGTCTTCAATTATCCAGGTAACTTCAGGTCTACTTAATAATCTCTCTGCCTTCTATGATTAATGAAATTCTTTCTTTTCAGAGGAAGGTTACAATTCTTTCAGTTATTTCTTTCAGCTACCTCCAATATCCATGAGGTGGTGCTCATTTGTGTAGGGGACGGCTACAACTCTTCTAGTCAACACTTGTAGCCTACTTTTTTAGCCATTGGGTCTAAACTATAGTCTACAGTTATAGTGCTATCTTCACTGCCATCTTCTACTTTCTCCTCTATCTCTAACTAAGGGAATGCTATGGTTAGTAAGCCTCTCCCCTTCAAGGGAAGGTTACAGTACTTTTCATTAAGTTGTCTTAGTCAAGGGCTATGAAACTCTTATCAGTCAGCTCTTCCAGTCCAGGGATATAAAGCTCTTCCTCTCATCCAAGCTCCTCTCAGAATGCAGCAGATGCCCAGGCAAGGATCACATATGCTCTTTTAATTTGTCTTTACTATGCTTTCCTCTACTATCACTTCTGAGCCTTATAAATTTTATTCATATTTGATTTATTGTCAGAAATCTATCTTTTTTCTTTGTCTTTATTACGTCTAACTAAATAAAGTAAATGTCCTCAGAACCCTATTTTGTCAAAGATAAAAAAGTTCAGTGAAATTGGTAGGGAAAGATTTTAAAGCTCCTCTGTTATGCTTTTCTGTACTATGTCAATGGCAAGGGTTAGAAAAGTCTATTGATCTTTATCCTATTTCCCCTAAGCAGTGAATCACAGCCTGGTCTTTTTCTGTATATCTACATATAAACTTGCAAGTCTGTCATTGAGGCCTTCTATTATTCAGCTCCAACCTATCTTTCTAAACCTTTTTTTGTACTCTGTGTTCTAGCCAAAATGGCTCAGAAGCTACTACCCAAACTTGACATTCCATCTCTGACCTCTATGTATTCACCCAAACCATTTTCCCATTTCTAGAATCAGAAACAGAATAGTAATTAAGGGAAAATTCAGTTGAGTGGATTCTATAGTCAAGCCTGAGATGCTACACATGAATGATGACCCCTGGATGCCTTAGAGAAGGGAGAAGTTGGGAAGGGAGGCCCTAGCAGAGGAATGCCAAGGTTATGAGCATTAAGAGCCACACCATGAAGCTGCTGGAGTATGTATACATAAGTAAAGTATGGGGGCAGTGAGTCATAGGAAGAAAGAACAGTTCTAGATTCTGGCAACCCTGAGAGGTACCTTGAGCAAAATGTCTAGTCATCTTGCCTTTTCCTAAAATTATCTTCCTCCTATTTCCACCTCTCAGAACTCTTGTTTTCCTCTGAGGTTCAGCCCAGTTGCTGCTTCCTATGTGAAGGATCATCTTTCTTCATTGTCTCATTTGTTAAAGTTTAGTTCCTATCCAATTATATTATAATTACTTATTTGTGCACATGGTGTATCCCACACTAAATGTAAGGTCCTTGCGGTCAGGAATTGTTCCATTTTTGTCGTTTTATTCCCAGAGCCACATGCCTTGGTCATATTAGGTGAATGAGTTGAGTAACTTCAACATCCAGGTTGATGACAACCTGACCATCCTATATCATCACCCTCCAAGTTCTATGGACCATTGCTTTTATGCCATGCACCAGTGGTTCAGTGAGCAAAACTACAAATGGGGATTGAAATGAGGAGATGAGGCTGGAAATGTAGCTTGGGAACAAATTATTAAATTAAATATAGATAGATATATAATAAATTTATAAATGCTTACTATGTGTCATGCAATGTACATCCAAGCAAAAAAAAGAGAGATGTTTCTTACTCTCAGGGAACTAACATTTTAATTGGAGGAGAATGCGCACTAAAAAAAATGAGAATTAGGGATGGAGAGATGGGGGAGGAGGAGTCAGGAGTGGAACAAAGAAAGAAGGGTGCATAGATATCCTGGGTATTTCTGAAAACTTTGGTCCTAGTCAAGAACTCATCAATCAGAGCGGGAGAGGGAGTCACAGGGGGAGAGGCATTTCCTGGGTAACGTAGCTATTGTTGTGGCTATGACAAAGTTTGGAGAGTCAAGGGTGGATCCAGAAGAGAAGTAATTAGAAATATAGCCTGTAATTAATATTTTTAGTAGGAAAGTGATGCAATAAAAGTGGTATTTTAGAATGATTGACTGATAGTGGTATGAAATAAAATAAGAGACTGAAGGAGGAGAGAAAGGATAGGAGGCAACTGGGGGATTACAAGCACAAGATGATAAGATCTAATTCTTAAACAAAGTTTTTCTTGTTTAGTCATTTTTCAATTGTGTCTGACTCTTCATGACCCCATTCAGGATTTTCTTGGCAGAGACTGGAGTGTTTTGCCATTTCCTTCTCAGATCACTTGACAGATGAGGAAAACTGAGGCAGAGTTAGGTGACTTGCCCAAGGTCACACAGCTAGTAAGTGCCAAAGATTTGAATTCACGAAGATGAGTCTCCTTGACTCAGGCCCAGCACTCTAACCACTGTGCCACCTAGCTTCCCCGACTATATATCCTCAATGCAAAGTTCCCACCTTCAGGACCGGAGTACAGATTGTTGTTATTCTTGGTAGAGAATACCAGGGAGGACTTTGAAGAAGAAAACAGGGAGATTTTTGGATTTTAAACAGATTATAGTCATTTGTGTGTATTTCTCTTCATTTGACAGATATGAGTAATAGACTTCATTTACTAAGAAATCTAAGCACAACTTAAAAACATGCTACTAATCTAAATGGGAGGGTATTCTTCACTTTTCAGAATAGACTCAGAGCACCATGTGTGAGAGAACACAACAGAATAGAAACTGATTATGTAAAATGTGAGAGGATCTGGAGCATTCTCTGACATGTGGCAGTCCCCATTGGTAAAGGAGAACTGTGTCACTTTGGGTGTTTTATGCCCAAATGACAGGATACAGACAAACATATTTATGATATGGCCCAGCATAACACAGTGAGCTTTGCCATACACAGAAGCTGTAATTATAATAGCTCTTCTTTATATAGTTCTAAGTTTATAAGGTTCTTTATGTCCATACGCTATCTCATTTGTTCTTCGCGAGTGCTTTTGTCATTCATTCATTTTTAGTCATGTCCGACTCTTCATGACCCCATTTGGGTTTTTTCTTTGCAAAGATGCTGTAGTGGTTTGACATTTCCTTCTCTAGCTCATTTTACAGATGAGGAAACAGGGTTAAATGACTTGCCCAGGGTCACACAGCTGGTAAATGTCTGAGGCCAGATTTGAATTCAGGGAGATGAGCCTTCTTGACTCTAGGCCTGGTATTGTATCTGCTGTGCCACCTAGCTGCCCTTCTCACAACTGTCTGATGTGGATATTATATAGGCATTATTCCCATTGTATAGATGAGACAGACTGAGGCTCAGAGAGGTTAAATAAGTTTCCCATAGTTTCATAGTCAACTCTTTCCATACTCCAAATCTAGCATTCTTTCCACTATATATACATCATGTTCCCTCCCACGTTACTGTAGGACACAGAGAGTTGGCAGAAGGAACTGATATCTTGCAGCTGCAGTAGTCACAGTTAGGAGGAAAAGAAAATGCCATTTTCCTGTTCTTTGTATATATGTTTTGGATGGTAGGCATTGTCTAATGAGGAGGAAGATATTCCTGCTATCAGTCTACTGTATCCTTGGGGGACAGAAGAGCCCATTTTGAGCCCCCTCTGGGGGTTGCGGGGACAGGGCTCTTCCCTCCTTAGATTATAGCATCACAGAGCTGGAAGGGATCTTAGCAGTCCTCTTGTTCAAATCTTCCATTGTAAAAGTGAGGAAATGGAGCCCAAGAAAGGTTGAGAGATTTGTGTAGGGACACAGAGCAGTTATAGAATGTAAACCTGCCTTCTGGCTCCTTAGTTCAGAGCTTTACCCTCCAGAGCAGGGGTGAGGAACCTGCAGCCTCAAGGCCACATGTGGCCTTCTAGGTCTTTGGGGGCAACGCTTTAAGTGAGTCCAAGGTTACAGAGCAAATCCTTTTATTAAGGGGCTTTGTTCTGTGAAGTTTGGATTCAATCAAAGGGCTGCACTTGAGGACCTGGAGGGCCACAAGTGGGCTCAAGGCTGCAGGTTCCCCACCCTGCCTTAGACCATGCTTCTTCTTCCCATTCAGAGACTGAAGGCCCTCTAGAGGATCATTCCTTATATCCCACTGAGCTAAACGTAGGGGATAATAATGTTGTTGCCGTACAGTCATTTTTAGTCATGTCCATTTCATGACCCCATTTCAAAGCTATTGAAGTGGTTTGCCATTTCCTACTCCAGCTCACTTGACAGATGAGGAAATTGAGGCAAATAGGATTAAGTGACTTGTCTAGGGTCACATAGGTGCTAAGTATCTGAGGCTGGATTTAAGCTTCAGGATTCCAAGCCTGGTACTCTATCCACTGCACCACCTAGCTGCCCCCCTAATAATAATAATAACTTGCATTTAGTATAGCACTTTAAGGTTTTCAAAGCACTTTATATCATTATCTCCCAGAGCTTCAAAACAACCTTGGGAAAGAGATGCTATTATCCACATTTTATGGATGAGAAAATTAAGCCTCAGGGTTGTTAAGTAACTTGCCTAGGGTCATATAGTCTGTAAGCATCTGGGGTGGAATTTGAACTCGATTGTTCCTGCTTCCAAGGTCAACTTCCTAGCCGCTGTACTACCCCTCCCCTCACGAAGTCTATTTAATAGGCAGAGTTCCTATATTTCTAGTCTACTTATACATTACTTCTCATCACGTTTTTTTTTGATCTAGCTACATTGACTTACTTGTAGTGGCTCCCTTCCCACCTTTTCTTTTCTCCCTAAGAGAGCAGGGGTCACCGTTCATGTGACAGGCTGGAAGCCACTCTAGTGAATTCACTCTGAACATCAAAATTCCTATGACATCTCTGATTCTTTTCTGAATCAGAGATTACATCTATGAATAGTTTGTGTGAATTTGTGGAGGCCTGAAATGGAATGTTAAGTTTGGGCAGCTAATATATCTAATAATTTCCCAATTCTCTGACTTTGTGATGGCCGTCTCCCATGCCTGAAATTCACTTGGAATACATGTCTTAGATTCCCTGATTTCCTTTAAGATTCAGGTCCCACCTTGTGTAAGAAGCCTTTACCAGTCAGCAAGGTGAGTGTTTTCCTTCTGGCTACTCTACATACTATATACTCTCTATATATCTTGTATTGCCTAGTTTATTTACATGTGGTCTCTGCTTTAAGAATGTATGCTCCTTAGGGGCAGGCACAAACTTTTTTTTTTTTTTCCTTTCGCTGTATCTCTAATGCTTTGCACAGTGCCTGGAACATAGAAAGTCTTTAATAAACAAGCACTGACCAACTGACTAGAGAAAAGACAGAGTCAATTACATAATCAATGATTGTGAGATTAAAAGCCTCATGTAGAATGTTAGTCTTGGAAGGGATTTTTGATTGGTCATCTTTTGTAGTTCACATATATTGAAGCTTGAATTCCATCTCTATCCAACCCCCAAACTCCCAGCCTCCACTTGAAGACATTCAAAGATAGGAAACTCATGATCTCTTAATCTTGTTAAGATTCACGTCCCAGATACTCTACATTAAGTAGCTCTAACTGTTTAAGGTCTTTCTTATATTATATCATAGGCTATACCCCTGTGATATCCCACTTCTACCCTCTGGGATCAACCCAAATAACAGTTTGAAAACAGAAATCATGCTCCATTTGTCTCCCCCCTGTTTGCTTCAGTCAATCTTCAGTTGATGTCTTTTTGAAGCCCTCTGATAGACACATTTCATTTGGTCAATATCTGCCCTAAACTGGTATGGGGGACATCTGTTGTTTGTCTTTCGTTCTAGAAGAGGACAGTGACATCAGGAAGGTGATGGCATGACTTGCCAGTGAATTGGATTTAAGTGAGGCAGGACTGTGCAAAGTCACCAGCCTCACTTTCTACTCTGGAGCCATCTAGGTCCAGTAGCAAGATATAGCTCAGGACAACTAGAGACGGCCCCCAGGGACACCTGTATTGATAGGGTTATGCCTTAGAAACTTTGCCATGATTTTTCAGGCCTGTTTAAGAGGTGCAGAAATATAATATAACTTTGACTAGTGCAAAATGTTAAAGGAGAAACTAGCCTTAGGATATGTGGAAGGAGGGTTTGCAGGTAGATTGTTGATGAGAATTAGTGTCGGTATTCAGTCAGTCACAGTGTGTTCAAGAGAAGGAGTGAGGGGGTGTTAGGAGCTCAGAGCTCTGGCAGTTTGAGCAAGAGAATCTGTGTGTTGAGGCTAGAGTTCACAGTCTGAATGAGTAGGCAGAGATTCTGTGTGAGTGAGAGCGGAGGTGGGAAGAAAGGAGATGCTTTGTGTTCTGAATCCTAGTACCCCCCTCTGAAGTGATACCTGTATTGAGGAGCCATGATGAGGAGCCCGGTAACATTCTAGATTGCACATCTTATGTGAACGGCACATTTCTGAGTTCCCTATGATCTCTAAACAGGAGAGTGGTAGGAGTAGGTTGAGGATGGGGAGACAAGTGATCTAAAGGTAACTACCAAATGGAATTATGCAAGATAGGCCTATAAAAAGTAGCACCTAGAATGAAATGCAATATTCTAGGAGTGATCTGAAGGCACCCCTATGTAAAGTATGGGGATTATCACCTTATCACCGTTTTTTTTTTTAGATGCTATGCTTCTATGAATGTAGCCTAATATTGCATTAGGTTTTTCCATATCATCCTACTGATTTAAGTTGATTTTGTCATCAATTAAAGGTACTCAGCCTTTTTTCTATCTATATCTCTCTAGTCTTGTATTCGTACAACTGATTTTTTGAACCCAAGTTTAGTATTTTACATTTATCCCCAGATTTAGCTCATCATTCAAACCTGTCAAAACTTTTTTGATTCCTGATTCTGTCCCTGAATGAATTAGCTATCCTTTTCAACTTTAGCTCACCTGAAAATTTGATACATATAGTTTCTAATTTTCATGTCATTTATAAACAAATTAACCAAAACAGTTTCAACATGTAGCCCTCTACCAGAACTCCACTCCTGCTGGACCAAGAACAAGTGGCTTTGAAATGTCTCTGAATATGGAAAAAATAGAACATGGGGTAATAGATAAGAGCCAGCTTTGAGGAAAAGGAATACTTAGATTAAAATCCTGTTTCCGACACAACTAGCTTTAGGATTATAGAAAAGTGCCCTAGGCAATTCTCTAAGGCTATTCCAGATGAATCGTGATCTACATCTGTGGAGGGAGCTTCCCAAGTGGGAGTTTCATTCACTGTTAAAAATCATATGTCCAGAATATACCCATAAAAGGAAAAATACAGGCCCCTAAGCAACCCACTTCCCTTATAAGTATGGAAAAATGGAAACCTAGAAAAACACAAGCTCTGACACTCCAGGGAAGTGCTAACACATGTCCAAATACTGAAGAGAATCCTTATAAGGTGTTCCTTCACTTCCTTATTTGTTGAGATAAAAATAAAGCCATAATTGCAGCATAAGGTTAAAAAAAAAGCTTTATACACTATGATACTTTTTTGGGGGGTGGGGAGGAGGAGTCAAGATCTATGATTCATCAGTGTAGGGAAACTCCCTATGTAGAAATTCCTTCTACCTATGCAAATGGACAACTCATCTGTAATTTACAATCTTAAGAGAGTTTTCAGGGCCACTGAAATGGTTACGTAAGTTGGTCAAGTTTAAATGGCTAGTATGAATATGTGGCAGAACTTACACTTGAGTTTTCTTGACTCAGATATTGGCTCCTTGCCCTCTATTCTAAGCTGACTCCATCCTCTTATATTAATAATATTTTATAAAATCATCTCATTAGAATGAGAACAGCTGGATGATACAGTGGATTGAGCTCTGAGCCTGCAATTAGGAAGGCATGGGTTCAAATTCATTCTCTTACTAGTTGTATGACTCTGGGCAAGTCACTTAAGCTCTCTTTGTCTCAATCTTCTTATCTGTAAAATGCAAATAATAACAGCACCTGCCTCCCAGGGTTGGTGAGGGGATCAAATGAGATGCTATCTGTAAAGTACCTAGCACAGTGCCTGGCACATAGTAGGGGCTATATAAATGTTAACTATTATTGGACACAATATGTTCTAGGGCCAGTAGCCTGGGATCTAGTTAGAACACTCTTAACTATATGACCTTGGGCTAGACACTTAATCTCTGAGCTTGAGTTCCTTTATTTATGAAATACAGATAATCATATTACCCAAATCACAAGGTTGAAGTGCAAAAAAAAAAAACCAATAAAAACCAACAACCCTTTAAAACCATACTGTCCTGCTTAATTAATTTATATGCAATCCATGAAGTTTTATTCTGCAGATGGTATATCAGAATGACATTTAAAGTTGGTTAGATTCTTCAGTAAGTATGACACTTGTAGCTGTTTCTTTAAAAAATAACTGGGTGGGCATCATCAGGCCCTTGGTCAAGTATGTAACCTCTGATTATAACATTGTTAAAAACAGATTTGATTTCACATCACTTTGACTAACTGCCTTTTCCAGGAATGCCTTCCATAAATTAAAAAAACTCCCTGTAATCATCTTTGGAACAAAACATGATTGAAATTCTTTTTTGGAATTGCCTTCACAGCCAACTTCTGCTCCACATGAGACAATCTCACCACTTTATAGTCATCCTTTGTCCTTGTCCCCCAGATTGACCATCTACCTTAGGCGCTAGACTTGGTTTTGAATGATATTTGCTGTTTCCAGAAACCAAATACATCCTCACAGGATGATTTTCCAACACTGAATAAATATTCAAAAGGATGTGCCATTGATTTTGAAGGAATTTTCAAAGACAGAGCTCCATAAGCATTTTGAGTATTGGAATTCTATGACCATGGACTTAAAAGCTGGACATGAAAAGTTATTTAGACCAGCACCCTGATGGTACAGTGAGGAGAATGAAGCCAAGAAATGAAGTGACTGGCCTTAGGTCAGATTAGAAGTTAGTTGTGAAGCCAGTATTTGAATCCAGGCCATTGCTTCCAGAGTCAGTGCTCTTTCCATGGCATGAAAACAGACTTTCATCATTGTACCCCAGAGGGTTTGTGCTAAGGATCAAGTGCGATAACATATGTAAAGCACATTGCAAACCTCAAAGAATATAGAAATGTTAACTATCATTATTGTTCTGATTGTAGCAATTCTATAGAACCCTGACTGATGTAAAAGTTTGGAAATATTTGTTTAGAAACATCAGTTTTCTAAAGAATTACAAACAATAAAAGACCTTGTGAAAACATACTACAAATCACCAATGATAAGAAAAATGCAAAGGAAACAATGCTGAAGTTTCACCTTACATCTTCCTACTAAGTATAGATCCCAAGATAGAAACAAAGTTCCATATGTGACTCAAACATCCATAGCAACACTTTTTTTTTGTAGCAAAGACCTGGAAACAAAGCAGGTGCCCACCCATTCATTGGGGAATAGCTGGAGAAACTTCTCTCCTCCCTTCCTTTTGCCTTGATTTCCTTCCCCTCCTCTCACCTCTTCTCCCTTCTTCTCCTTTCCTTTCAGAAGGGTTGTCATTGTAGGCCCTTTTGACAACAGGATTTGTTCTGGAAAATTTGGATTCAGTCAGAAGGTGCACCTAGAAGGTCACATGTGGCCTCAAGGCCACAGATTCCCCACCCCTGGTATAAAGTACATCTGGAAGTGCCTGATGGAAAAACAAAAGGCATCAGTAACACTTATCAAATCAATTCTATTTTACATTACTTCATGGTCACGCTTCATGTTTTCCAGAGCTAGAACATGGGATAAGGCTGCCCTCAGCCCTAACTCATAGAATGAAGTGAGAGGAACATTGCCCATGGAATGGCAGTGTTAGATGCCTTCACTGAATGGAGTGATTGGTATTGGTTTTGTGTCACCCCTCTTGCGCTGTAACACTGCTTTTATATGTGACTACCCTATTTGCAGTCTCTTAAACAAGATAGTTCATCACTTATCTATATGCCTCTGCACTGGCTGTTCCTCATACCTGAAATGTTCACCCCTTCACATGCTCCTCAGTTTACTGGTATCTCTGAAGACTCACCTCAAATCCCACTTACTACAGAAGGACTTTTTTGGTCCTGTTCCCCTAACCTTCTCAGGATTTTCCTGGTTCTTGATCTAGGGTCTTTGAACTTGTTTTTTAAGAAATATTTTGAGGGCAGAGCCAAAATGGCAGAATACAAACAGGGACTTGCTTCAGCTCTCCCCCAAACCCCTTCAAATATCTGTAAAAATGATTCTAAACAAATTCTAGAGCAGCAGAACCCACAAAATGACAGAGTGAAACAAATTTCCAGCCCAAGTTGACCTGGAAGATCAATAGGAAGGGTCTGTTGCATCATTCTGAGAAAGGAGTGCAGTCCAGTGCAAAATGCCCCAGCATAGACTGGGCTCTCAGCAAATCCTGAGCAGGCCTCAGGGGATTGAATCACTGGCAGCTGTGGTGGTTTCCAGACTTTCCAATCCACTAATGCCAAAGACAACTTAGAAGGTCAGTAGGAAAGGTCTGTCAAACCTGGGTAAGAATAGAGTGCAGTCTGGCCCCAGCCCCAAGTGGGTGACAGTAGCAGTAGCAGCTACTTCTGGAGCTCTTGGTTCACAGTTGGGGAGGGGTGCAAGCACTTGATCAAAGGGGGATAGCAGAGATCTCTTTGCTTATTCCATACTTGGATCTGGGTTGCAGTTTTGTGTGGTGGTACTGGGGTGAGAAGGAGTGCTGTTGTGATGGTACTTGTGGTGGCAGTGGAGAGACAATCCTCCTCATAGTTCCAAGACAGAAAAGAATGCTTGTGATCACTCACAGACCAAACCACAGACCAGGAGAGGAGTATATCTCTTTTGATCATACAAACTTAGAAGAACTGAAAATTTACAGGTCCCTGGAAATATCTCTGAAAATATCTGCACTAAAACCCTGAAGCTTGGGACAGTATACCCTCCACACTGGAAGTTGAGTCATACCTTAACAAAGAGCTAAAAAGTCAAATAATTGGCTGGGAAAATGAGAAAACAGTGGGAAAAAAAAATCATACTATAGAATCTCACTTTGGTGACAAGGAATATCAAAACATACAACCAGAAGAAGGTGACAAAGTCAAAGCTCCTACATCCAAAGCCTCTAAGAAAAATATGAATTAATTGCAGGTCATAGAAGAGCTCAAAAAGGATTTTGAAAATCAAGTAAGAGAAGTAGAGGAAAAAGTGGAAAGAGAAATGAGAGTTATGCAAGAAAATCATGAAAAGTAAGTCAATACCTTGCTAAAGGAGACCCAGAAAAATGCTGAAGAAATTAACACCTTATAAAACAAATTAACTCAAATGGCAAAAGAGGTCGAAAAAGCCAATGAGGAGAAGAATGTCTTGAAAAGCAAAATTAGCCAAATAGAAAAATGAGGTCCATAAACTCACTGAAGAAAACAATTCTTTACAAAATAGAATGGAGCAAATGGAAGCTAATGACTTTATGAGAAATAAAGAAATCATAAAACAAAACCAAAGGAATGAAAAAATAGAAGATAATGTGAAATATCTCATTGGAAAACTGACCTGAAAAATACATCCAGAAGAGACAATTTAAAAATTATTGGATTACCTGAAAGCCATGATCGAAAAAAGAGCCTAAACATCATCTTTCAAGAAATTATCAAGGAAAATTGCCCTGATACCAGAGGGCAAAATAGAAATTGAAATTGTAAGAATCCACCACTCACCTCCTAAAAGAGATCCCAAAAAGAAAACTCCTATAAATATCATAACCAAATTTCAGAGTTCCTAGGTGAAGGAGAAAATATCACAAATAGGGGTGGAGTCAAGATGGTGGAGTAGAAAGATGCACATACTCTAGCTCTTCCCCCATAGCCCATAAAATACCTGTAAAGAAAGACTTTCCACAAATTCTAGAGCAGCAGAAGCCACAGAACAATGGAGTGGAGGAGATTTCCAGCCCAGGGTGATCTGGAAGGGCAATGGGAAAGGTCTGTCACACCAGACACAGAGCTGATTCCAACCCAGCCTTGGCTGTGTGGCACCAGGAGGAGCAGGACTGGAGCGGGCGTTGGGGGCAGAATCCCCAGCAGCAGCTGTGGTTCACAGATCCCTCAACTCACAGGCACCAAAGGTCAGTGAGAGGACTTTTTCAACCAGAGTGAGAAGAGAGCAGGGTCCTCCCCTAGCCCCAGACCCAGGTGGTGGTGGTGGTGGTGGCAACAGCAGCGGCCAAGGTCCATTGTTGGAGCAGCTCAGCTTAAAACCCCTGGGGGAATTGAGCAGCTGATCTGGACCTCAGCCCTGAGTGGTGCCCCAGCCCCTGCCTAAAGCCCCTGGAGGAATTGAGCTGCTGATCTGAATCTCAGCCCTGAGCACAGTCCTGGGGCATGGTGGAGTTAGAGGCCCCTGAGGATTAAACTCCTCTCCCTTGATTGTGCCACCTTGGAGGAACTGAGAACCTACAGGGTCCCCAGAGTATACGCTAGTCTTGACAATGGACCCAAAAGTCAAGAAACTGGTTGGGAAAATGCCCAAAAAAGGAAAAAAAAATAGGACGATAGAAGGTTACTTTCTTGGTGAACAGGTAATCTCTCCCATCCTTTCTGATGAGAAAGAACACTGTTTACCATCAGGGAAAGACATAAAAGTCAAGGTTTCTGCATCCCAAACATCCAAAATAAATATACAATTGTCCTAGGCCATGGAAGAGCTCAAAAAGGATTTTGAAAATCAAGTAAGAGAGATAGAGTAAAAATTGGAAAGAGAAATGAGAGTGATGCAAGAGAATAATGAAAAGTGAGTCAACAGCTTGCTAAAGGAGACTCCAAAAAATGCTGAGGAAAATAACACCTTTACAAATAGGCTAACCCAATTGGCAAAAGAGGTTCAAAAAGCCAATGAGTAAGAGTATTCTTTAAAAAGCAGAATTAGAATTAGCCAAATGGAAAAGGAGGCTCAAAAGCTCACTGAAGAAAACAGTTCTTTAAAAATTGGAATGGAACAGATGCAAGCTAATGACTTTGTGAGAAACCAAGAAATTACAAAACAAAACCAAAAGAATGAAAAAATGGAAGGTAATGTGAAATATCTCATTGGAAAAACTACCTGAAAGCCATGATCAAAAAGAGAGCCTAGATATCATCTTTCATGGAGTTACCAAGGAAAACTGCCCTGATATTCTAGCCAGAAAGAAACAATTTGAGTATTGTGGAAATACAATCAGGATAACACAAGATCTAGCCGCTTCTAGATCAAGAAGATCTAGATCTAGATCCCTAGATCAAGGGATCAAAGGGTTTGGACTATGATATTCCAAAAGTGAAAGGAACTAGGATTAAAACCAAGAATCACCTACCCAACAAAACTGAGTATAATACTTCAGGGGAAAAAATGGTCATTCAATGAAATAGAGGACTTTCAGGCATTCTTGATGAAAAGACCAGAGCTGAAAAGAAAATTTGACTTTCAAACACAAAAATCAAGAGAAGCATGAAAAGATAAACAGGAAAGAGACTTACTAAAGCTCCTTACAAGGGACTTACTAAAGTTGAATTGTTTATTTTCCTGAATGGAAAGATAATATTTGTAACTCTTGAAACTTTTCTCAGTATCTGGGTAGTTGGAGGGATTACACACATACACACACACATATGGAGAGAGAGAGAGAGAGAGTACAAGGTGAGTTGAATAGGAAGGGATCATATCTAAAAAAATAAAATTAAGGGGTAAGAGAGGAATATATTGGGAAGAGAAAGGAGAAATGGAACGGGGCAAATTATCTCTCATAAAAGAGGCAAGAAAAAACTTTTCCAATGGAGGGGAAAAGGGAGCAGGTGAGAGGGAAAGAGTGAAGTTTATTCTTATCACATTTGGCTCAAGGAAGGAATAATATACACACTCAATTTGGTATGAAAATCTATCTTACACTACAGAAAAGTAGGGGAGAAGGGGGTAAGCAGGGTGGGGGAAATGATGGAAGGGAGGGCAAATGGGAAGAGGAAGCAGTTAGAAGTAAACACTCTTGGGGAGGGAAAAGGTCAAAAGAGAGAATAGAAGAAATGGGGGGCAGGATAGGATGGAGGGAAATATAGTTAGTCTTATACAGCATGACTATTATGGAAGTTATTTGCAAAACTACACAGATATAGCCTATATTGAATTGCTTGACTTCTCAGTGGGGTTGGGAGGGGAGGGAGGAAGGAAGAGTAGTTAGAAGTCAAAGTTTTAGGAACAAATGTTGAGAATTGTTTTTGCATACAACTGAGAAATAAGAAATACATGGGGTATAGAAATTTGTCTTTCCCTACAGGACAAGAGAGAAGATGGGGATAAGGGAAGGGAGGGGAGTTAGAAGGGAGGGCACATTGGTGGAAGGGGCAATCAGAATGCAAGGCGTTTTGGGGTGGGGAGAGGGGAGAGATGGGGAGAAAATTTGGAACTCAAAATTGTGAAAACTTAAAATAAATTAATAAAAAGAAAGAAAGAAAATATTACAAGCAGCCAGAAAGAAACAATTCAAATATTGTGAAAACACAAGATTTAGCAGCTTCTACACCAAGGGATCGAAGGGTGTGGAATATAATATTCCAGAGGTCAAAGGAGATAGGATTAAAACTAAGAATCGCATTGCTACCCAACAAAACTGAGTATAATACTTTGGGGTGGGGGGAATGGATATTCAATGAAATAGAGGACTTTTAATCATTCTTGATGAAAAGACCAGAGCTGAAAAGAAAATCTGACCTTCAAACACAAGAATCAAGAGAAGTATGAAAAGATAAACAGGAAAGAGAAATCATAAGGGACTTATTAAAGTTGAAATTACATTTCAACATGGAAATGTGATATTTGTAACTCAAATTATCTCACATATATATGTTGTCTGTGGCTTCCACAAAACTCCCCCTGCCCCGCAATTTAGTTATCCCTTCCACATTGTGACTTTCCTCATTGTGGGTCAGCATAAAATATTAAATGGCAGTTTGGGGGAGGGGGAGAGTCTATGACCAAATACTTAACCAAATTTCACAATAAGGTACACAATAACAGCCCATAAAAGAAAAAGAAAAAATTCAGACTTCTTTGATGGTATGAAGGGAGGGGCAAAAAATTTATGTGGATTTTCCAGATTGTAGGGGAATTGTGCCCCTAACTCCCAAAATATGGAAGGGATAACTGTAATAGCTTTCATTTGTAATTCTATGTGGTTTATTTTATGGATTTTAAAAGGAGTCTCTTTGAACCCCTGTAAGAGTATATTTTTCTCTCTGACTTCACTTTTTAATTTTCTTTTATATGTTGTCTTTTACCATTAGAAGTTAACCTCCTTGTGAGCATGTAGCAAGTGGTTATCATCCCTTTGACTTCAGGCTTTCTACCTCCTGCTGCACCTACCCTTTAAGGATAGAGAAGTGACTCCCTTTGATCAATCATAAACAGTCTCATACCTGCTCATACCCTTCATATCTCATTGATTGAACTCCTGTGGATTATTATCCAAACCCAATTCCGCATCCTCTATTACCTGATTCCTCATTCTCATTCCCTTCAAATTTCCCACAATAAAGTTTCAACCTAATTTCATCCACCCTTTCCTGTGCCCTCTGGAATGTTCTTTCCATAGGTAACAAACTTCCCTTCATCTTAAATCTTCTCTTATACTCCTTCCATCTACTAACACTAAAATCTGACTTCCCTCGATGACATGGCCTCCCTGGCCATCTTTTCCAGTACTGACTGTGCCTTCACTCACTTTTCTTGTTCCCCATTGCCACTTTCAGGTTCTCCCCCTTTCTTCTTCACCTAATAACCTCTCTTCCTTTGAGGTTCATACTATTTATATCTACCATCTACTCAAATGGCAGTACTTGTTGTCTATAGAACTCCAGAACTCCTGTTCCTTCCTCAACCACTCACAGTTTTTGTCTCCTCCTCAACTCCCGCCCTCCTCTTAGGGGATTTCAATATATGCACTGATTCCCTCTCCAATAACCTAACCATTCAGTTCCTCAACCTACTTACCTCCCATTAGCTATTCCTCCACCCCACCTCAGCCATACACAAAGTCAGATCCTTGATTTGCTATCATCCACAAATATACCACCTCTATGTTCAAGAATTCTTAAATCCTCTTATTTGACTATTATCTATTGACTTTCCACCTCTTCCTCTGCCTTCCCTTATAAACTTACTCTTTATTTTACTATTTATTTATTGTGACCTCCAAACCCTTGACTCCTTGATTTTCTCTCAGGTCATCTTCCCTGCACTACCCACTCTCTCCTCCCCATCTTTCCCTCTTGGTAAACCAATTCAACTTTGCAATGTTCTCTCTATAATCCCCACACCTCTTAACATATCACACATGATTACACCCTACCAAACCTCAACCTTAGATCACTCCAACCATTTGCTACCTTTACTCCTATACACATGCTGTTGATTGCAGGTGGAAAATATCACACAACCATTCTGATTGTTCTTTTTGTCTTTGGACATTGTCGCGACCTTTCTGTATCAAATATATTCAGTATTTAGATATATTTATACTATCAGAGGGCATTTAGGTGATGTAGTGGATAGAGAACCAGGCCTGAAGTCAGAAAGAGTGGTCTTCCTGAGCTCAAATCTGGCCTCAGACACTTACTAGCTGTGTGACTTGGGCAAGTGACTTAATCCTGTTTGCCTCAGTTTTCTCATCTAGAAAAATGAGTTGGAGGAGGAAGTAGCAAGTCATTCCATTACCTTTGCCAATGGGGTCACAAAGAGTTGGATGTGACTGAAATGATGAACAACAACACCAAATGCCATTGGAACTATACTTGAAACTCCACTATGCAAGATGTGCATGAAGGAGATTTTAGGAACTACTTGAACAGAAGATGGGCAGAAGAAATATGGCAAGGATATAGAAGACAACACGAATGTTATCTACTGTGAAGCATGGAGACAGACTCTGACACTGATCACAGACTAACAAATCTCTGACAAATGACCAGAGATGATATGGTTCTGCTTTCACTTAAGACATAGAGTCACAAATAATACCAGGTTTTCACAAAGAAAGACAAAAGTCATCAAAGAGGGTATATGTAGCTTCATAGCAAGGATATTCCTAAGTTACAGAGATCAAATTCGATTTCTTCAACCCTTATTTATTACTACTCCTTTACATGTACCCTTTGCTTTAAATAAACTGTTCTATTTGCTAATCTCTATATCCAACCTTCCTGCCTTAAGTTGTCCCATAACCTTTATCTCTATGTAAGTCCTTATTTATTTAGCAAAACTCACAATAGGTTCCTTTCTTTGTGAACTCCTCTAGCAGAGATCATTTCACAATTCCAAAGCCCTCTAAATTACCTTTATAATTTCCTCCTTCTTAGCTCAAATACTCCTTCTCCAGGCCCTTCTGACACATACTTTATTTTGTTTTAAATTTTTATTGAATTTTAAATTTTTTATTTTTTGTTTTGGTTTATTTTTAAATTTTATTTGATTTTTAATTTATGAAAGAAAACCTACATTTCCATAACATAGTATGATAAAAAGATGATTACATATGAAACTACAAACTTGCTATTCCTTTTAAATATATAACAAAATTTCATATAAATTTCTTTTTTTGCTTTTTTTCTTCCTTCCTACCACCCCACCCTAGAGACAGATTAGATACCATTAGATACAAATAAGCATATATATTTATATGTATATTATAGTCTGTATACACATATACATATATGTATATATGTTAAATTATTCTATACATACTTCTATTTATCAGTTCTTTCTCTTGCTACACGTAGTATCTTTCTTCATATGTCCTTGATAACAAATTTGGATATTCATAATAGACTAAAAAACTTACTCACTAAAAGTCATTCTTAAAACAATATTTCTGTTACTGTATACAATATTCTTTTGGTTCTGCTCATGTCACTCTTCATTATTTTGTGCAAGCCTTTCCATGTTTTTCTAAGATCACTGAGTTCATCACTTCTTATAGCACAGTAGCAGTCCATCATAATCCTATACCACAACTTGTTCAACTCTTCCCCAATTGATGGGCATCCCTGCAATTTCCAGTTCTTTGCCACCATAAAGAGAGCTGCTATAAACATTTTAGAACTTAGAATTCCCTTTTCCCTAATCATCTTTGGAAATAGACCAAGAAATGATATTGCTAGGTCAGAAGGTATAGGTAGTTTAATGACTCCTTGGGAATAATTCTAGATTGCTCTCCAACATGGTTGGATAAGTTTACGATTCCATCAGCAATGAATTAGTATCCCAATTTTCTACAACCTCTCCAACATTTGTCACTGCCCCCTTCTATCATTCTGGCCAATCTAGTAAGTGTAAAATGATATCTCAAATTTATTTTAATTTACATTTCCTTAATCCATAATTATTTAAAGCATTTTTTCCATATAACTATAAATTGTTTTGATTTCTTCATTGGAAAAATGCCTGTTCATATCCTTTAACCAGTTATCAGTTGGGAAATGATTTGCATTCTTATAGATCTGAAAATTTATATATATATTTTTGATAGGAGACCCTTTATCTGATAAACTGCCTATAAAATCTGCCCCCCCCCCCAATGTTCTGCATTCTTTTTTATTTTGGCATTATTTGTTTTATTTGTACAAATCTTTTTTAATTTAATATAATTAAGATGTTCTATTTTATACCTAAAAATAAAATTAAGTTAAATGGACCAATATCTCACACCATTTACCAAGATAAGGTCAAAATGGATACATGACCTAGATATAAAGGGAGATTTTGCAAGAAAATTAGAAGAACATGGAACATATTACTTATCAGACTTATGAAGAGGGTAAAACATACTTTCTTCAATGGAAGTTAGAATTGCCATTGTGTCAAATAATAAGGAAGACATACATTTAAGAGTTATTAAACATAGGGATGTAATGGCAATCCCCCCAACATACACAGAGAGGCCTGCTATCACAAGTTCTTAGATCTGCATTCATAAAAGGAAAGACAATTTTTGGGGGGTTAGCAATCACTTTAATCAAGCACATGTGTCATTCCTTTAACCAAGCACATATATCATTCACCTACTTCAGGGGAGTCAGTACCCTGAACTTCAAAGAAAATACTGAAAAATCAAAAGTCAATAGACATAGTTTCCTCTGCTTGACCATCAACAGACAGGTCCAGCTGTCTGACCGTAGTTACCAGAGAGGGAAGCACCAACATCTGGTTTTCCAAGCTACGCGCTCCTTAGCAGCTTGCAGAGTCCTCATCTGACCAAACAAAAATTCTAGTCAGTAAACCCCAAAATAAAACTTCACCCTTAGAGTATTTACATCTTTTTTAGAGCCAGAGGGCATCCCAAACTTTGAGGGCCAAAACCTCATTAACAAAAGGTCTGGACCTTCCTACAAATCTTCTCAGGTCCATTAATGAGTGGGGAAGATATTTAATCACATTAACAATACAAATGTATAAACTGTTTCTAGTTAAAGAAACTCCTGTTTCTGTACGTTACTCCTAGTAAAGGGCTCTGCAGCCATCATAACAAAGGTCCTCCCTGAACACACCTTACATCCCAATAGATTATGTGACTGTAAGGAAAAGAGACAGAAAGATGTGAGAGTGACAAAGGCAATGTGTGGTGCAGAGTGTTGGACTGATCATAGACTTATTCTTTCCGAGTTAAATATTCACATTCATCAAAAGTGCTGCTCCCAAGAAAAAATGACTACCAGAAGAATTAATGTCAACAAATTAGAGCTCTTCTTTGAGCATGAACAGTTTGCTGCTGACTTGGAGGGAAGGTTGAGCTAACACACAGTTGGCAACAGTGGAGCAGAAAAGGAGTGGGCAGCTCTCAGAGCTTAGGTGTATAGTTCTGCATTTGCTCATCTGGGTCAGAACACTCGCAAACACCAAGACTGGTTTGATGAAAATGATGGGGAAATTCAGAAGCTGCTAAATGAAAAGTGTGAACTCCACAGGATTTACCAGCAGGATAGTTCATTGACCTCTAAGAAGGCAGAATTTAATTTAATTCCATAAAAAGCAAAGTACAAGCAAAGCTTAGAGAGATGCAGGATTCCTGGCTCAGTAAGAAGGCAGATGAAATGCAGTTTTATGCTGATAGTAACAATCCAAAGCACTTTTATGATTCCCTGAAAGCTATTTATGGACCAAAAACCTATGGTGCAATCACAACTACTCAGTGCTGATGGAGTCACATTGATTAGTGATAAGGACAAAATCCTAGAGAGATGGGCTGAACACTGCCATGGTGTTCTCCACAGACCATCATCAATTAATGCTAAAGCCACTGACTGTTTACCTCAGGTTGAAGTTAATCCCCTCCTTAGCTGAACTTCCAACTGAAGAAGAGGTTTTGAAGGTCACTAGGCTCCTTTCATGTGGCAAAGCACCTGGTGCTGATTCTGTTCTAGCTGAGATTTACAAGATAGAGGGACCATTGCTCATACAAAAACTGACTGAACTTTTTCAGGTTATATGGCAAGAGGCAGTTATCCCCCAGCAGTTCAAGGATGCCTCCATTGTCCATCTCTATAAGGGTAAAGGGAATAGATTGTCCCACGACAATCACAGGGGAATCTCTCTCTCAGTCATTGCTGGCAAAATTCTAGCTAGAGTCCTCCTTAATAGGCTGATTCTTTATCTGGAAGATGGCCATATACCTGAGAGTCTGTGTGGCTTCAGAAAGGGCCAAGGAACATTTGATATGTTGTTTGCTGCCTGACAACTTCAGAAAAAATGCCAAGAGCAGAATAGAGATCTATACACAACATTTGTAGATCTGATGAAGGCCTTTGACGCTGTTAATCATGAGGGCTTATGGTAAATTATGTTAAAAGTTGGTTGCCTGAAGAAGTTCATCAATAGCGTACATCAATTTCATGATGGCATATTCATCCAAGTTCTGCATAGAGGACAATGCTCTTGTGCCTTCCCAGTCACCAATGGAGTAAAACAGGGCTGTGTGCTTACTCCCATGCTTTTTAACATAATGTTTTTAGCCATGCTGACAAACACTTTAAATGAGAAGGAACATGGCATCAAGGTCAATTACTGTACTGATGGTAAGTTCTTCAATCTGAAAAGACTACAAGCCAAGACCAAAGTAGAGGGAGTGTTGGTGCATGATTTTCTGTTTTCAGATGATTGTGCTCTCAATGCAGCCTCTGAAGCTGAGACGCAACAAAGTATGAATCAATTCTCTGCTGCCTGTACTAATTTTTGCATAATAATTAACACCAAGAAAACACAGATGCTCCATCAACCACCACCACACCATCCATATGTGGAACCATCGGTTACAACAAATAGAGAAGTTTTGAATGCTGTGGATAAGTTTGCTTACCTTGGTAGTGTACTTTCCAGGGTTTTATATGTTGACAATGAGGTTGATGCACACATTACCAGACCTAGCTCAGTGTTTGGGAGGCTGTGAAGAAAAGTTTGCGAGAGAAGAGGTATTAGACTGACTACCAAACTGAAGGTCTACAGAGCCATTGTTGACCTCATTGTTCTATGCTTGTGAAACATACACAGTCTACCAGTGCCAGACCAGAAAATTGAGTCACTCCCATTTGAACTGTCTTTCTGAGGATCTCCTAGCATGATAAGGTACCAGACACTGAAGTCCTTGCTTGAGCTGAACTGCCAAGTGTTCAAACTATGCTTCAGAGAGTGCAACTCAGATGGGCTGGCCATGTTGTTCAAATGCAAAACGTATGCTTGCCAAAAAGATCATTTTATGGAGAACTTGCATGGGACATATGATCACATGGTGGCCAGAAGAAACACTCTCAAGGTCTCTCTCAAGAACTTTGGATTTGACTATGCAACATGGGGGACACTGGCACAGGACCACTCAGCATGGCATGCCCGCATCAGAAAGTGTACTGTGCTCTTTGAACCAAGCAAAATTGAAACAGCACAAAGTAAATTCTGGATGTGCAAATTTTGGATGTCCACCCCCAATATTCACACAAACTATCTATTCCCAACTTGTGGTAGAGCATCCCGAGCTCATGTTGGTCTGATCAGCCACACTTGGACATGCTGAAATTTCACTTTATCATGGTGATGTCATTTTGATCCTCTTTGAAGATGAAGGACAACAACCAACCAGCAGTCAAAAGATAGGCTTGAAATGAGGAGGCATTGAAGGATGTCAATTAGGAGTGCAGAGGTAGGGTTGTATACAGATAGAGACAGAGTAATTGTAGTAAATTGTACATATAGTAAAAGTAAATGTAGTAAAAACTACATGCTTTATGTAGCTCCCAACACAAAAGGAACATTGCCAACTTCTGTGTTTGGTTTTATTGATTTGTCCTAAGATTAGTGTCACTGTAGAAAGTTCTAGCTCCTTTTACCTCCTTTGTTATAAAATCCCCAAATTCCTAAAATTTGTGGGCCATCCAGAACCAGCCTTACCTGTGGTAAGCTGGTATTAAGCCACCTATATGTATTACTTTGCTTCTCCACACTAGATCAAGGTAGGAATCTAAGGATGTCAGTGAGGTGGAGAGTATCCAGATACTTTTTAAAAATTAGTAAATATTCTATCAGTGGCTTGCATGTTATTATCTGATAAGCCCATTAATTGTGGCAGCAACTCTGTTTTTTGAATTCCCCAAATCTGAGCGGCCAAGCCATTAATTCAAGTCTTGCTTACTAACAATCATATATGATTTGGGGCAAGATATTTAATCTACCTATGAAGGACTTTCCTTAGCATGAGGAGATCAGACTCTATCCATAACCAGTCTGCTGAAGGCATGCTGAAAGTTTGCAGGTCTTTGGTCTCAGGCACCTTGATATCCTTGAAGAATACAGGATTCAAAATGCAGAGAAATCAGCAGCAGATCCCCAGGGAATATAGATCATAACCAAAAAAGGTCCTAACGTTCCCCCCAAAGGTGTGTAGAGGCTGGCCTTGATGCAAAGTTCCAGGTCAGAAAGAAAGGCTGGAAGAAGGAGTAAGCAAACAAAAAGGACACTGACAATAAAAATCTATTACGGACCTGGGAGCACCCAAGAGACCAATCCAGAACAGGAGAATAACTATGTCTATATGTAAAGTTTCAAAGAAAAACACATCTTGGCCACAATGCCGAGTTTATACAATTCCTAGAAGAAATAAAACAAGGGTTTAAAAAAAATTTTATAGATGAATGAAATCTTTTGAGGAAAGAATTAGAAAAGAAATGAGTGTGCTAGAGGAACGACTTAGAAGGAAAATTAACAGTTTAGTACATGAGGTACAAAGGATTTAGTACAAGAGGTACAAAGTCCTTCCCAAATAAGAGAATTCCTAAAAATTAGAAAAATCAAATAGAAATTAATGATTCACTAGACAAGAAATATTAAAACTAAATTAAAGTACTGAAACAAATAGAAGAAAATATAGAGTATCTCACATAACAAACAACTAAGCTAAGATAGGACAAGGATGAAAAACATTCAACAATGATTTGACTTCCTAAAATACATGACCCAAAAAAGAGTATGACTTTCAAGAAATCATGAATGAAAACTTCCCAGAATTGTTAGAACCAGAAGGCAAAGTGAAAAATAGAAAGAATCTATCAGTTATCCCCTGAAAGAAACTTCCAAATAAAAACTTCCAGGGACATCATAGCCAAAATTCAGTTTCCAAGTTAAAAAAAAAAAATACTGCCAGCAGCCCAAAAAAAAGAATTTAAGTGTCAGAAAACCACAGTCAGCATCACATAAGATTTGACAGCTACCATTATAAAGGAAAGAGAGGAGGTAGAGCTAGGTCCTAGTTAGTGTGAATAATAGATCCCCAAGAAAAGGTTGCATTATCTGAATTCAAACTGCCTATTTGTATTGGTTTGGAATCAATGATGACATTTTATGTAATTGTAACTTCTAATGCTGTGAATTAGAATACACACGATCACTTCAAGGAATTCTTTATTCACACTAATCTGGACCTTGCCACATACGCTTATAACCAAGAATAATTGAGTATACTACTATGAAGATTAAGGGGTGAGAATGAACCTTAAATGAAATTGAAGACTTTTAAGTATTTTGATGAAAAAGCTAGAGTAGAGTAGAAACTTTGGAATGAAATCACAGATATCGAGAGAAACATAAAAAGGTAAATTTGTGCAATTAGGAGGAGCTGTATAAGGATGAAGAATTTACATTTTAATGGGGAGAGAAGAAACTATTACCTTCTCAGAATTCTAGTATCATCAAGGGTCATATTATAAAGAAAGGTTAAAAAAAAAAGATAAGCAGTGAAAAGGACCTATAAGCACAAGAATATTTATGGAAGCTCTTGTTTTTGCTGACAAAGAATTGAAAATTGAAAGGATGCCCATCAATTGGGAAGTGACTGAACAAGTTGTAGTATATGATTGTAATGGATGAATGGGATGTTTTCAGAAAAGCCTGAGAAGACTTACAAGAACTGATATAAACTGAAATAAGCAGAAGCAAGAGAACATAGTACACAGTAACAGCTATATTATACGATGAAGAACTGTGAATGGCTTAGTTATTCTTAGAAATAAAATGATCCGAAACAGTTCTGAAGGACTTATGATAAAGAATGCTATCTACTTCTGGAGAAAGAAGTGATAGAGTCTGAATGCAGATTGCAGCATACTTTAAAATTTTTTTTCTTTATTATTCTTGGTTTTTTTTTTAATCTACATTTTCTTTTCCAACATGGTTAGGATGGAAATATTTTGCATGGCTGCACATGTATAATCTATATAAAATTATTTGTCTTCTCAAGGAAGGAGGAGAGAAAGGAGGGAGGGAGAAAATTTGGAACTTAATTTTTTAAAATGTTAAAAAATCATTATTAGCATATAATTATGAAAAATAAAATAAAAATTAAATGACAAAACTAAGCAAGCAGTGTTTTGGTTTGGCTTTGAAAAGGAGAGAAAGGGGAGGAAAATGGATAGGGGAGAAGACAGAAGGAGAAAGGGAGGGAAATTTAACATATCTTACATAATCTGGATATGCAAGTAGGAGAGTATGCAAACAAAGTGATAGGGATTGAGGTGTTGGGGAAATCATATAAATTTGCTTTCATCTGATCCAATAAAGAATAGGTTACACACACACACAGTTTGTTACAGAAATATTCAACTTAATAGAAAAATGGAAGAGAACTTGGAGAGGAGAAAGAGAAAAAAAAGAGGAAAGATTTAGGGAGAAATAAGGAGAGATAAGAAAAAAATCTCCTGGACCAGATGGATTTACAAGTGAATTCTATGAAACATTCAAAGAACAACGAATTCCAATATTACATGAGCTGTTGGTAAAAATAGGAACAGAAAGGATTCTACCAAAGTCCTTCTATAACACAAAACCTGTCTTTGCTGGATGTTTGTCTTCAACATGACTGCTAATGGTATGCATTTCCCAGGGTTCTGTCCTGAGCCCTCTTCTCTTCTGTCTCCATATTATATCACTTAGTGATCTCATCAACCTTAATGGATTAAATTCTCATCTCTATAAAGGTGACTCTCAGATCTGTTTAGCAAGCTCTAATCTGTATCCTAATCTCCAGGTTTTCCTCTTCAAATGCCTTTGAAACATTTCACACTGGATGTCCAGTAGACATCTGAAACCCAACATTTTCAAAACTGAACTCGTTATCTTCTCCCCAAAATTCTCCTTTTCTGATATCCCTGTCTTTTACCACCACCTTCTATGTCATCCAGGTGCAAAACCTAAGTGTCACTCTTAGCTCCTTACACCCTTTCATCCCTTACATTGAATATTTTGTGAAGTTCTCTTGATTTTATCTTGGTAACATCTTTTATATATTCCCTCCTGTGACACTGCCAGTATCCTGATACAGGCTCTCATCTCCCCATATCTAGACTATTGTGATAGCCTGCTGGTTGGTATGCTGCCACAAGTTTCTTCCCACTCCAGCCTATGTTCCACTCAGTTGTCAAAGTGATCTTCCTAAACTCCAGGACTGAACATATCACACACCCCTCCCCCACTCAACAAACTCTAGTGGCTTCCTTTCACCTATAGAATCAAATATAAAATACTTTGTGTTAAAAACTCTTCACAACCTTCCTTACCTCCATCTTTCCAACTTCCTTACACCGCTCCTCCTCTCCTTACCGCACATTTTCTGTAATCCAGCGACAATGGCCTCCCTCCTTTTCTACTGACAAGACACTTCCATCTCCCAACTCTACACATTTTCACTGGCTGTGTCCCATTCATGAATGCTCTCCTTCCTCACCTCTGCCTACTGGCTTCTTTCAAGAACCAGGTAAAATTCTGCCTTCTACTGGAAGGTTTTCTTGATTCTTCTGAATTTTAGTCACTTCCCTCTGCTGGGAATTTCCAGTTTATCCTATATATGGTGTGTTTCTATATAGTTGTCTCTCCCATTGTCTCTCAGACTGTGAGCTTCTCTGGTGTTGGAAATATATTTTTATCTGTCATTGTATCACCAGTATTTTTAGCACAGTACCTGGTATATTGTAAGTACTTAGTAAATGTTTATTGACTGATTCTTTGAACCTCAGTTTTCTTATAAATAAAATGAGGAAATTACACTAGATGACCTCTGAGGTCCCTTTTTCAGTTCTAAAACTATGATCCTATGATTTTTAGTATGCTATACAGGTGGAAGGGGAAGTGGAGAGCGTACTTGGAACACTTTTTTGGTTTTAATTTGTTTTGGTTTTGGCTTTTAAATGAATATTTTATTTTTCTCCAAATTACATGTGAAAACAATTTTTTACATGTTTTTTAAAAAATTTGAGCTCCAAATTCTCTCCCTCCCTCCTTCCTCTTTTCCCCCACCCCTGAGATTGTAAGCAATTTGATATAGGTTATACATGTGCAATCATGCAAAACATATTTCCATCTTAGTCATGTTGTGGAAGAAAACACAGACCAAAAAAAAAAAACCTCATAAAAAAATAAAGTGAAAAAAGAATGCTTTGATCTGCATTCAGACTCCATCAGTTCTTTCTCTAGAAGTAGATTGCATTTTTCCTCATGAGTCCTTTGGAATTGTTGGAACATTTTTTGGCCCCTAAATTGACCTTTTGAACAGTGGTTAAGAATGAACCAAAAGAGTAGTAGGGAGCATACCATGGAAATAAACACATAAGATCACTTTATGCTTCTTCCAGTGGGCTTTATAAAGGACAAACAGAAAAAAGCCAGAGATGTCAGTTACCTGAGGAAACTCACACATCTCTGTCCGTAGAGTAGCACTTACTCGTATGTTTATGTTGACCACAAGAGCCAGATGGATGGACATTTGGATGGGAAAGATAAATGTAGCACTCCCATGAAGGACTCTTAGTAATCAATTAAGAGAAGTCATTTGACAATTACTTAGTTAAAGGTTAGGACATTTGATTTGCCTGTAACCCTACTGGGTACCAAAAGCATCAATGTTCATTATCAGTAAAATTACAGTTTAAAAAATCTTCCTGGAAAACTTCCAATCAGCTGTCAAATTAATCTTCTAAAAGTGCATATCTGACCATGTTTATCTCTACTCTTTATTCAATAAACTGCAGTCTTTCCTTATCATCTCCAGGCTCAAAAATAAATTGATCTGTTTCCCAGAGATCTATAACCTGCCCTGCTCTGCACCTTTCCAATCCTCCAACACCTCATAACCTCTCTCTATTTTCCCTCCTTATCTGACACATTTAAATTCTTTCAGAATCCATTCTTACTGGGCTTTCAAAAGCCCCTCATCCAGATGAATTATGCTATTATTTTTTCCCTAGTTCCACAAAGCAAACCTTTGCTATTTGATTGCTATGGCATGGATGAGTATATTGATTCAGAAAATATGATCATTTTTATGACCAATTTATATTTTCCCATTTAGAGTTATTTTTATTTCTTTGAAAAGAGTTTTCTAGCTGTATTCATACCCTTTTTATTTATACCTTGATAGGTAGAATCTCAAGAATTGAATATATCTGTAGTTATTTTAAATGGAAGTTTTATTTATGCATTGTCTAGCTTGGTTTATTTGTAATAAAAATATACTTAGGATTTATGAGAATTTATTTTGTATTCTGGAATTTTGCTCAGGTTGCTGTTTCAATTATTTTTATAGTTGACCCTCTGAGATTCTACAAGTAGATTATATCATGTGCAAAAGATGATAATTTTGTTTCCACTAAGCTTATATGTATTCCCTCATTTCATTTTTCTTGCCTTATTGCTATAGCTAGCATCTCTCCCACTATATCAAATAAGTAGTGATGATGAACATCTTTGCTTTACCCCTGATCTTATTGGAAAGGTCTCTAGTATATCTCTATTACTACTCTAAGGTAGGCTCTTAGTTAAATGAAATGCTTTTTATAATAGAAAGATCCATTTATTCCTAATCTTGATTTTAACAGAAATTAATGTTGTATTTTGTCAAAAGCTTTTTGGACCCCTTTTACTGTAAGCGTATGCTTTTGTTCTTGTTATTAATATAGTTTCTTATATTTATAGAGGGAGAGACAGGAGGTAGCATGTACTAGGCAGGTCAAACCATATTATCACTCACTTTGATTATCATCTCCTCTCAGACCGTGATGGGTACAGACAGGGTCCTGAACTCATGTTAAGAATAACAATACTTCTAACTCAGGACTCTCAAACATCATCTGGCAAAGAGATCCTGGAGAAGATACAACAAATTTCCTCATAGCTACTCTTGGCTGTGGAAGATCCTGTGTATAATAATACTATATCATTATATTATAAATAATAATGTCATAAATCATTGTTATGCATAATTTTATTATGCAATAATTTTATTATTGCAGCTCACATTTATATAGCATCTGCCAAGTGCCAGACATTGTGACAAACACTTTTGCTTACAACAATCCTGGGAGACAGGTGCTATTATTATCTTCATTTTATGGATGAGGAAATTGAGGCAATCAGAGGTTATCTGTTATATGTTCAGGGTCATAGCTAGTATCTGAGGCTGGATTTGAACTTAGGCATAATTGACTCCAAGTCTGCAGCTTTATCCATTACACCACCTAGCTGCCCCTTCCTGAACAAAAATCCTTTCTACAGCATTGCTGCAATTCATGTCTCTTTTGCTTCAAGACCTTCAGTAAGGGAGTCCATTTCACTTTAAGATATCCGTTGCTGTTTCAGCATTTTCCTTACTTAAGCTAAATGTTGTCATTTTGTAACTTTCACTGCCTTTTGGGGTCAAGTAGAATCAATCTAGAACCTTTTTTTGTGAAGCAATCAGGGTTAAGTGACATGCCCAGGGTCACACAGGTAGTAAGTGTAAAGTGTATGAGGTAGATTTGAACTCAGGTTCTCCTAATTCCAGGGTCAATAGTTTATCCACTGTGCCACCTAGCTAGCTACCCCTTAAGTCTCTTTTCTTGACAGCCCTTCCAATACCTGAAGACCATTATAAGATGCCCTCAAGTTAAAGATACCCAGTTCTTTCACACATGGCAGGGTCTCCCATCTCCTCACTCTTCTCATTGCCCTTTTATGAACTCACTCTGGTTTTATTATGATTTCCATTAAAAAATGGCACCTAGAACTAAGCCCAGTATTCAGAATATGATCAATTAAGAAAAATTTAACTACTAAGTGCCAGGCACTGTGCTAGGCACCAAGGATATAAAGATAAGAGGGAAAGTCCCTGCCCTCATGAAGTTTCTAATCTAGCCAAAGGAGACAGCATATACTTTTATGGATGCAAAAAATAGGTGCTAGGTGATTTTGGAGGGAGTACTAGCAGCTAGGGCCATGGTGTGTTTGAAGTCAGATAAAACTACATTTAGAGGGTAAATCTTGGTCTGAGTCTCAAAGGAAATCAGGAATTCTTAGAGATGGAAGGGAGAAGGGAATGCAAAGGCATGGAGCTGGGAGGTGGAGCATAACATATGAGGAACAGTAAGGAGGGAAGTTTTCTTGGACTAAATGTGTATGAAACTGAACAATGTATAAGATTGGAAAGTTAGGTCAGAGATAAGATTAAGTGTTAAGCAAAGGGGTTTATATTTGAATCTAGAGGTAATAAGAAGGTTTGTGGTTGTTCAATTTGACTCTTCGTGACTCCATTTGGGGATTTCTAGCCACAGATACTAGAGTGGTTTGCCACTTCCTTCTCCAGCTTATTTGACAAATGATGAAACTGAGGCAAACATAGTTTAGTGATTTGCCCAGGGTCATACAGATAGTAAATAAAATTTGAACTCAGGAAATTGAATCTTCCTAATTCCAGACCCAGCGCTCTATCCACTGAGCCACCTAGCTCCCTAATAGGAAGGTACTGGAGTTTAATGAATAGGGAAATGACATTGTCACACTTGTCCTTTAGGAAAATCACTTCAGCAGTTGTAAGGAGGATGGATAAGAATAAGGAAAGACGTGACCAGGGTCTAAATTTTTATCATTCTTGCCATGGACATGACTTCTATAATTATAATCCAGGTAATGACCAATATTGCTTCCAAAGATCAGAGAAAAAAATATACCTTCCTCTTCTTGGTAGAAAAATGGGGACTATGAGTACCAAAGATTTTATAAGTTGTCAGATGCAGTAGCTCTGTTGGTTAACTTGTTCTTTATGACAATGGAAGTGTAGTGAAAATCAGGAAATAGTTGTGGTGTAGAAGAGAAAATAAATCAATAAAACACAAAAACAAATGAATGTAAACTGGGATCTCATCAGTATTATGGATATTAGCATTGGTATGATGTCCCTCCGCTTATTTAGATTGAGCTTGTCTTCTAGCTCCACTTCCCTTGTTTTATACTTCCATAATTTCAACCAGAGTATAGAATCTGACCTACTAATTACCCAGTAATAATAATAGTTACCTAATAATTTTTATTGCATTTGATTTAGTCAAACATTCTAAGCCAGAGGTATCAAACGTGCTGCCCATTGGCTGCATGCAAACTATAACACTTGCAAGTGCAGTCCGAATCAGATTAAAATGTAATTGGGAAATAGTTGATAAAACAAATAAAAATGAAATAAAACATAGATAATGTTAACTTGCAGTTTTCTAAGTCAATATGTGGCACCCAGGAATCCTTATGTATGATTTAATGACCCCCCATTTCTATTTGAGTTTGACACCACTGTTTTAAGTGATCAAAACCTTTTTAGATCTTGACTGTCATTCAGTCTACTAGTCAGTATAGAATACTAGCTATCCCTAAACTTGACTTGTCATTTTCTATCTCCATACAAGCTCTCCCCATCCCTGATTAGGAAAAGGGCCTCCTTCCTCATCTCTTCCTCTCAGAATCCTTGTCTTTCTTCAAGACTCTGCTCAAATGTGCTATGGGAAAAAGATCTGCTGTTTATTTTGGGTACAAGTTTATAAAACTATTTCATCTATAGTTACAAGCTATGGCATGTAAAAGCATTGATTGTCCTTAGAGAAGGGAAGTCTCCGTGGACCAACCGGATTTCTGAAGATGTCATGTCCCATAAGTATTTATTTATATTATAAGAAAAGCATGCAGCCATGCTGCGTTTACAAATAACCATCCACTGGCTTTGGTGACAGTTTGCTATGTTCCAAGTGAAAGAACAGAGACTCAAATCTTCTAGTCCAATGAGTTTGAGATTAGGCAGATCTTGTTTTATCTTTTGGCTATCTTTACACAAGAAGAAAGGCAAAGGAAAAAAAAGGTAGACTATGTACATGACTACTGAATTTACACTAAAATTAAGACTAATTCTAAGAGAAAATACAAGACTCTCTTTCTGCCATCACAGGTGCCACTTTCTTTACAAAACTTTCCCTAGTTCCCTTGTCCCAGAGCTCTAAATTTGGAATTAGGAAGACCTGAGTTCAAATCCTGCCTCAGACACTGTAACTCTGAGTAGGTCACTAAATCTCATTTAGTCTTGATTTTCAGCACCTATAAAAAGGGAATAATAATTGTAGCTATTTCATTAGATTGCTGTAAGGATCAAATGAAATAATATATTTAAAGCACTTTGAAAACTTTAAAGTTATATATAAGTGGCAGTTATTATTATTTCATTTGCATTTTGCTTCACATTATACAAGTGGAGTATAAGCCCTCAGAGGAGGGAGGCAGTTTGCTTTTATCCTTGCCCAGAACCAAGCAGAGGGCTTTATATACAGTAGGTAATTGTTAAATATTGTAGAATTGAATCAACTCTAACATGGAAGGCATTCCTATCAGTTTCCTGTCATCTGCATATTTAACAAGCATGCTTTCTATGACTTCATTGAAATTAACAAACAGCACAGGGTTAAGAACAAATCTTTTAGTCATTCCAAAAGAAACCTCTTTGTGTTCATTGACTTAAACTAATTGGAAGAGATGCTAGAGATTATCTTTCCCAGTCTACTCATTTTATAGATGAAGAAAAAACGGAGTCCCAGAGAACCTAAAAGACCAGCTCAAGGTCACACGAGCAGCAAGTTCTTAGGGGCCGGCGTCTGACTCAGGTCCTCTGACTCCAAATCCAGTGTTCTTTTCAAAGTTGACATTGACTCCATCTTGATGATTAATCTTTAGACATAGTTCTTAAGGGTCTCACTGTACTTGCGTATACATCCTACCTCTCCATTTTAATCTTCAGAGACAACATGGGAGTTTTGCCAAATGTTTTGATAAAATCTTATTATAATGTTTCTATAGGATTTCCACAATCTTTTGGGCAACCTAGTTTAAACAAAGAAAAAAAAAAGAAAGGAAGGAAGCAAGGGAGGAAGAAAGAAAGAAAGAAAGAAAGAAAGAAAGAAAGAAAGAAAGAAAGAAAGAAAGAAAGAAAGAAAGAAAGAAAGAAAGAAAGAAAGAAAGAAAGAAAGAAAGAAAGAAAGAAAGAAAGAAAGAAAGAAAGAAAGAAAGAAAGAGCTACCTGGATGAATATTAGTGACTGTGCCTAAGGGAAATCACTTCAAACCTGGAACTCAGAAACTCACAGCTCAGAAGTCCCCTCTGCCCCTGGGACCCCTTCCTGTGATTGGGAAGGAGAGAGCTTCTTCCTCCGAGAACCTTCATTTCGACTAGGCTTCACTCCAGAATATTTCAGTCCTTTTTATATGTTATCTTCCCCATGAAAATGTAATCTCTTTGAGGGCAGAGATTGCCTCTTTTTTTTTTTGGTGGTTGTTGTACACTTCCTGACCCTATTTGTGTTTTTCTTGGCAAAAGTCCTGGAGTGGTTTGTCATTTCCTTCTCCAGCTTGTTTTACAAATGAGGAAACTAGGCAAATAGTGAAGTGACTTGCCCAGAGTCACACATCTGAGGCTGGATTTGAACTCAGTTCTTCCAGACTCCAGTCCTGACACTTCGTCTACTGTGCCACCTACCTGTTCTTTGTCTTTAGCAATTGCTAAAAAGCTCTTGGCAGTCAACCAATCAATATTTATTAAATGCCTATTATGTGCCATTGTTCAGTGATTTTCAGTCACACGTGACCCTTTGTAGCCCCATTTGGGGTTTATTTGGCAAAGATACTGGAGTAGTTTGTCATTTTCTTCAACAGCACACAGGAGGCACTGAATACATATTGATATGATTTAACTTTGAAATATAATTCAAAGGGGAAAAAAAGTCTTCGCAGTGCCAGACCACTGGAAAAATATGAAACTCTTCTGGTTAAGATTTCCAGAGATGGGATTTGTAAGAAGCAAATTTTTTAAATTTACTAGTCAGTTTTTAATGACCATGTCATGAGATAATTTGTACTCAACTAATTATACAAGCTAGACAAAACAATGAATCAGCCATACTGTTGAACAACTGAAAATAAAGCCATAAAATGAAGAATTTCAGAACTGAGAAGGCTCTTGATAGGGTAGCTTCACACAACCCAACACATCCTTGCTATAACATTTACTCTTTCTGATTCCCAAAAACATTCAACAACTTGCCAAAGGTCTCTCAGGTAATAAATGGCAAAACTTGGATTTGTATGCAGACCTTCCAGCACCAAAGCCAGTACCCTTTTTACTCTAGCATACTGTTTTCCCTTAGCAGTGCTGACTAGGCTTTGTTTGACCCAAACTGCTATACTGGTTATGTCACAGTCCCTTTGTTGTGGTCATGCCAGGTTCTCCATAGTTCTAGCCCTGCATTATTACCTGATAAATATGGGTGTGCTGTTGCAGAGTCAGAGATGTTAAGTTTTAAAGGATTGCCTCTATGGCTCTTTAGGACATCAAGTCCTTTAGTACAAAGCTACTTCTCTAGACCACCTCTTTAATGAGTAGAAAATATAGTGGAGCCCCTGTGGTGTTCATGCTAAATATGAATTCTTTTATGTGGCTCTGTTAAAACTGAAGCTCAGAAACTTAAAGTCCAGAGAGTGAAAAAGCTACTTTCTGACCTCTCATTATTTCCATTACTGGATTGTAAAACTATGAATATACAAGACACATGACCTTGGTTAGAGGATTTTTTTCTTAACCAGGACACAAAGGTGGCTTCTCTATTAAGTGAACATTTTTATGTACTTTTTTAGAGCACTATTATTTGACACAGAACACTATTACATGTACAACAGCCTGTTATATATTTTTTCCAAAATTTAACATTAGCTTCGGTAAGTGCCAATGCAATACCCGCAGCAGCCACTATGGATATACAGGCCTATTTCCAGGGTAAATTCACAAAAATATAAGCTCTCTTCCTCAAAGATGAAACCAAAATATTTATTCAGATGTTAGGAAGCCAGTTCCACCATGGTAACAAAGAAGTTTGTACACATGACTAATAAAGGGAGCACCACCATCCCTAAGCCTTTCTTCTGTCCGGCCTCCACACAAAAAAGCTCCCTTAGGCAAAACGCCCCTCTCTCACTCGGGGGTAGCTGCGCTGCTCTGCTCTGCCTCCTGCCTCTCTCTCAGCTCCACCTCACTCTCTCTTCCTGTTCCACCTCTTCAGCAAGCTGCTCCCACCATCGGCTCCATGTGACTCAGGCTATGGGCTGGGCCAGAGCTCAAAGCAGGTCACATGGGTCTATTAAGGGGCAGGGAAGATCTTCAGATTCCCTGAACATTACAGCTTCTTATAGATATCAGATTTTCTCTTATGGATTGTATGATATATTTTTGTATTATTCAACTAAAATTGTAGAATACTATAGAATCATAGGACAAAAAGGGATCAAGAGATCATCTATTCCATCCCATTCCTTTTTTAGATAAGAAAATTGAGGTCCAAGGTTACACGGAGGCTTGCCCAACTTCACATAAGTAGTGTAAAGTCCAGTAATAGACTTCTTCATTCAATAGCATGATGTATCAGTTGTGGTTGAAGTTGTCATTCAGTCCTTTACAGTTGTGTCTGAATCTCCATGACCACATTTGGGGTTTTCTTGGTGGGGATATTTGGTGGGGTCACTCAGCCAGTAAGTGTCTGAGGCCAGATTTGGAGTCAGGAAGATGAGTCTTTCCTGATTTCAGGCCATGTACACTATCCATGGTGCCACCTGGATTCTGTCAATAGTGTTGTACTTCTGCAACGAAAATTTTATAGATTGCTAAAGAAATTGAGGACAGGGTCCAGTTCTTATTTTTTAGCTCCTGATAGCACCTTTCAGGGCTTTAAAGACAGGAAATGCTTTATACATAGTTGTTGAATGAATGAATTACATCAATAGTTCTTTCTTCATTACTTTTTTTATTTGCTAAAACAAAAGTGTATATATAGCTCTACATATATGCAGGAATATGGATGAAACTTGTGATTTCATTGGCATAGGCTACAGGAATTAGGAACCTGCTATGGCTGTGAGGCAACATGTGGCCTCTGAGGTCCTCAAGTGTGTCTCTTTGACAACATCCACAATTCACAGAACTTGTCAAAGAAGACCTACTGTACTTGAAGACCTACAGGGCCACATGTAGCATTGAGGCTGCAGGTTCTCTACCCATGGTATAGGGAATTCCCAGATTAGGAAACTTATATTATCAACGCAGGTCATTACCTTCTCTGCCACTTTCATCTGAAAGAAGCTACAGTATTGAGAAGTCAAGTGTCTTCTCAAAGGTCACACATTCATTGTGTTTCAAAAGCAGGTTCTGAATCTGGGTCTTCCTGACTTTGAAACCTGCTCTCTATCCATTACCTCACATTTGCCTGGAAGTCAGTGACATTTTGTCCTGAAGATAGGCATCCAGTATAAGGTTTGCCAATTCTAGGGAAATGACTTATTAAGTTTCAAGACAACGTGGATGCTGCAAGGTGCTAGCTAGCTTCTGGGGATATATCATAAAGTTAATGAACAGAAGAAAAGTCTCCCATGTCTTTATCCCCAGACTCACACTCAGTAAGAGTTATTATAAGCCTGGTTAGAGGCACACAGCCTGGGGTAGGGAATTGGGAGTGAGGTCTGGGGACCTAATAGAATAATGACAATTTCTCCAAGGGAGAAGTCTCCCTTAGTGTGTCGAATGACATCTTTAGCAGATGGTAGCAGCAGCTTAACAGAGGAGCAGGTAATGTCAGTTTGGGATGGAAAGAGGAATGGTAAGTGTGAATGTGATATAAGACGGTAGTTCATGGAGATAGCTGGGGAGGCAGAGGAGTGTGCAAGCTATAGAATGTTGTAGTGATGACCTTGGGAAACAAGAGAAGGAGTTAATAAGCAGCACCATACAGCCAGATCCCAGGAGGAGTTGGACAAGGTGTTCCAACTGAGATACCAAAGCTTGAATCACCAAGAAGCATGAATTCTCTGGTCACTCCTCCTTTTTCTATGGATGCAAGGGTCTATGGATGAGCAGCTAGGTAATGCAGTGGATAGAGTACTGAGCCTGGAGTCAGGAAGATCTGAGTTTCAGTTCAACCTCAGATACTTGCTAGCTCTATGACCTTGGGCACGTCACTTCAACCTATTTATCTGAGATTCCTATCTGTCCAATAAGCTGTAGAAGGAAATGGCAAGCCACTCTAGTATCTCTGTCAAGAAAACCCCAAGTGGGGTCACAAAGAGTCAGATATAGTTGAATGACTGAACAGCAAGGAGTCTATGGAGATTGTATCCCTTTCTGTATGACTGGACTGAGAATGAGTGTGATTTTTCCCTGTTATTTACTTAAAAATTTTAAATTAAAATTAAAAATTTTGTTATTTTATCCATTGTTTCTGTCTAGTCTCTTGGCAGAGAATATACAATATATGGGACTGAGTACTATTTATATTTTTATTACTAACCCAAACACATCACACTGAATCTGTGGTAGTAAAGGGTTCCAAAGTCAAATGGGACCTATGTTACATTTGGAACATGAAAGACCATCTGGAATACTTATATTTATGAATTTATGGATTGTGCTATATTAACTTGAAGCTATCTACATTAGTTGTGTACATTGGAGGATATGTTTTGTATGTGCATGTGTATGTGTGTGTGTACATATGTGTATGTATGTGTGTGTGTGTATGCACATATATCTCTGTTTGGGTTGGGGAACAATGAGTCTATACTAATGGTTAAAAAATTAAATATTTTACTCAGGATCACATATCCAGTATGCTTCTGAAGCAGAACGTTCTTCCTGCTTTCAAGGTGAGTTCTTACCCTTCTGAGTGCAAGCTCTTTAGTAATTACATGGCCACTTGGACACAACTGCTCTTTGGGTCCTTGATTATCTGAGGTAACCTCGAAAAACTATTACAATGCTTAAGTTACTAATCTAGTAGCACTGGGGATCTTTTTCTCCTTTTTGAAAGTCCAGGTTGTAATTTAGTGATCGTTTTCTTTCTAATGGCTGAATTCAGCTACCCAACAAGCGCTTTTCAGCTGGCTATTATGCGCCAGGCATTGTTCTAAACATTGGCTCTTGTCTTGGACTATTAATTTTTTTTGAAGGGGGAGAAAGGATTCTTATTGATTGAAATGATGAAGATGTTGAAAAGACTTCTATACTATGCTATGTATACTTCTTGAAAATGATGTAATGATCATACTGTGAGTTACCTAAAACTGAGGGTATCCCTGATCCCCAGGGTAAGTATTGTAGAGGGAATTATTGGGAAATTTGTCATACTCTTCCCTATATCTTTCTTTTCTTTAATGTGTGCACTTTTATTTAAACTGATCTTAAGTCAGGGTACAGGTAAAACTCATCCCCTCCCCCAAGTACTAGCACCAATCTCATAAAACTCACAGGGAGACTATAAAGTCTTCATTCACATCTATGTTGGGGGCAGGGAGGGAATTTATGGGGCTATTCAATGTGGCTGACAATTTAAAAAAAGGAACAAGTATTAAGGTGGAAGATACAAAAAGGTTTTTTAAAGAATTACATTAATTTACATGTAAAGTAATACTAGTACCTTCGCCCATCCCACCCCACCCCCCCAATCTGGATTTGTTACTTAGCTCCTTTGCTCTAGCACGGGACAGCCTTCATGGAGGCTCATAACTGCGACAAGGCATCATTATGTAATATTTGAAATGACCATTAAAAAAACAAAAAAACAAATGCACAGAGTCCTGAAGACGCACTGTACAAGTCTGGAGATGTTTGCCTCCAGCATGCTGAGATTGCTCATCACCTTCACCGCTCCAGTTTTTAAATCCCCAGTCAAGCACCAAAAAACCAAAACAAAACCAAAAAACAAACAAATAAAACCATGTCAATCTCATCTTTTCTTTTGGGCAATTATCATGTCACACCCTTTTGACAAAAAAAAAAAGCAATCAAAAAAACACAAACAGTCCATTTAGAAGCATTTGTGGTGGACAATGGAGGGCCCAGATTCATCATACTCCTGCTTGCTGATCCACATCTGCTGGAAGGTGGAAAGAGATGCCAGGAAGGAGTCTCCAATCCAGACAGAGCATCTGTGTTCAGGTCAGGCAATGATCTTGATTTTCATTGTGCTGGAGGCTAGGGCTGTAATCTCCTTCTGCATCCTGTCAGCCATTCCTGGGTACATACATGGTGGTACCACCAGGCAATACATTATTGGCATAGAGATCCTTATGGATGTCAACATCACACTTCATGATTGAGCTGAAGGTAGTTTAGTGGATTCCACAGGATTCAATACCTAAGAAGATGGCTGGAAGAGAGCTTTTGAACCTCTCTTTGCCAATGGTGATAACTTGACCATCAGTGAGCTCACAACTCTTTTCCAGAGATGAGCTAGATGCCATCACAGTTTCTCCTTGATGTCACGTACGATTTCCCTCTCAGCTGTAGTAGTGAAACTGTACCTTCTCTTGGTCAGAATCTTCCTGAGGTAGTCCCTCATATCACGGCCAGCCAGATCCAGATGGAAGATAGCATGAGGAAGGGCATAACCTTCATGTAGGTCACACCATCACCAGAGTTCATCACAATACCAATGGTATGACCAGAGGCTTATAGGAACAGTACAGCTTGGATGGTTGTACATGGCTGAGGTGTTGAAAGTCTCAAATATAACCTGAGTCATCTTTTCTCTATTGGCTTTGGGGTTCAGGGGGGCTTCTGTGAGCAGAACAGGGTGCTCTTCAGAGGTCACATGGAACTCATTGTAGAAAGTGTGATACCAGATCTTCTCCACATCATCTGAATTGGTGACAATACCATATTCAATGGGGTACTTCAGGGTCAGAATACCTCTCTTGCTCTCATCCTCATTCCCACATGGCTGTCTTTCTGGCCCATACCCACCATCACACCCTGATGTCCGGGGCACCCAACAATGTAGGGGAAGATGGCCCGAGGGACATTGTCTCCTGCAAAGCCAGCTTTGCACATTCCAGAGCCATTGTCAACAACGAGAGCAACAATATCATCATCCATTGTGAACTTTGAAGTGGCAGGTTTAAACCCCTTAAGAGAGAGAGAGGAAGTGTTGCTGTACCTGGAGGCAGGGGGAAGGTGAGTGCACACTGGGTGGCAGAGCTCACAGCTCTTTCCCTGTATGTTTTAAGAAGATCATTTATATTATTTCATGTTTTTATTATTTTAATTAAGTTCTTCCTTTAGTTGTTAGGTTTGTTTTGAGATTATTTTAGTTCTGGAGTGGCCCCTAGAAAACTGTTGGGATCTTGCCACCAAGGGATATGTTAGGAACTTGCATGCCTGACCTTATAGTGTATGTGGCCATAATCAGAATCTCTTCCTCTATCACCTTTTACCCTTTGGCCATCTCTGCACTACACTTTGCCTATAAGGTGGTGGGTCCCAGAAGAATTGACTGGTTCTTTAAAGGAGTAGGTAGGACATTTGGATATATGGTCGCTAAGCTATAAAAGGTATAAGAGCTTGTAGTGGAATGGGGTCAAAGATTATTTCTGAACTACAACTACTTGTAAGTCATAGCCCTGATTTTCTTGACTGAGTAACTATGGAAGGGAATAGTATTGTATGTCCTTTTGATTTTGAAGTATGTGGGGTTTTTATTATTGTCTAATTAGTAAAGTTGATTGAAATTGGATTTTGTAGTTCATGAGTTCTTATTAGTTCTTAAAGTTTGCTCTCAAATGGCTGGACTAGCCTGATTGAGACTTAGCCTAAAATTTTAGCCAACCTGTACTATCAAAGGGAAGTTAATAGGTAAAGCTACAGTGTTTTTATTTGGGGCAAGGGGAAGGGAAGAGATCCTTGTTCATCAGGAGAAGAAAACTTTGATTACTGACTGGAAAACACCATTGAGGTTAGGCATAAGTGTTAGGGTATATAGTTAGAAAAATGTAATACTAATGCGCAGTGAGGTTGGACTGAGTGGATTGTCCTTGTCAGAACACTCAAGAGTTTAAAGATGGCAGATGGCCAGTTTCATGGCATTGAAAATGCACATGGTGGTTATGTGAGATTCCTGGATAAGATCCTTCAGTAGGAGAGAGAAAAAGCCTCCAGACTGTACTAAGTTTGGAGGGCCTATTTCATAGAGTGACTATCAAAAAAAAATACTACTTTTGAAGAAGGTAGACCACATTAAATTTACCCAAGTGGTAGGGCATCTGGTACGTGATCAAATGATGTGGGTATAATTAATGAGTATAAGTTACATGAGTTATTAGAGATATGGAGATGACAGCAAGCAACAGAGAGAATAAGCAAAATCAGTAAAAGGTAGCTTCATGTGGCATCAAGATGTCGCCTCAGTTATGAGCCTCCAGCTAAAGGGAGGACACAGAGAAGTTTGACTCTGGAGACTCTGAAATGCCTGAGGAAAGGGAAGATTTTCTGGGAAAGAAGCTTTAGTATAAGAGCCAGTGTGTTCTCATCGTATGAATGGAATGTGGGGTGTGCCCAGTGAGTAAAGCACACAAAGAGTCTCAATGACTTCTAACCTTTTCAAGAGTTTTCTTGGGAATTTGCCTTCTCAGAGACAGGGAACTTCAGAAATCCTGAAAAAGATCTGTCATTCAGTTCTTTCAGTTGTGTCTGACACTTTGTGACTCCATTTGTGGTTGTCTTGGCAAAGATTGGAGTGGTATGCCATTTCCCTCTCCAGCTCATTTTATAGATGAAGAATTGAGGTAAACAGGATTAAGTGACTTGCCCAAGGTCACACAGCAGTGAGTGTCTGAGGCCAGATTTGAACTCAGGAAGAAGAGTCTTCCTGATTTAAGGTCAGACACTCTATTCACCGTGCCACCTAGCTGCCTGTTAGTCAATGACATAACTACAGAGTTATATGTTTTAGCCATACGGGTGATATGGAAGGGATCTGAAAAGATTGGGGTATGTGGGGATGATCAGACTTTGAAAAAAAAAAGTAAGGAGGAGCAGTCCAGCATACTCAAAGCTATAGAACCCTAGGCTGTCTTATGGGTATCTAAGGGCTTCCAGTGACTTAAGCAGTAGTTGCTATCATATAGCCATGGAGAAATTAAGGATAATGTACCCTTCTGTCCAGTGGGATTCTACCAATTCAAGGTACATGCTTAAAGGAATTTCTGCATCCCCAACTACTCTTCATCAGGTCATAGAAAAGTGGATGGTAAAATTAACTACTTAATGATGCTGTCATTATCTATCTATCTATCTATCTATCTATCTATCTATCATCTATGTAGAGATGTTGATAGATTTTATAGATATATAATATACATGTACATTTATACATCTATATAGATGATTTTATTATATTTGAAAATCTGTGGAAGAGTATGAAGGAAGGATACTGAGGATATTAATTGACTTATTTCTTGAAGAGGCCTATTCACTCACTCAAAAAGTTAGCTCACTCAAAAAGTGACAACTTGAAAAGGACTTAGCCTAAAAGGGCCAGGATCTCCCATTGCATCCTGGGCCATCTCCAGTCATCCTGATGACATCTGGCCACTGAACCCAGATGGCTGTGGAAGAAAAAGTGAGGCTGGTGACCTGCACAGCTCTCTTCACTCAAATCAAAGTCAACTACAAGTTATGTCATCATTTCCTTGAAACACAACAAATAACAGTCATTCATATAGCATAGATTAGGAAGAACTGGAAGGGACCTTATAGGTCATCTAGTATATCTTCCTCCTTTTTTATGATGATGAAATTGAAGCCAAGAGAAGTTGTGATTTTCCTAAGCTAATATAAATAGTGAGTGATTGGCAAAGCCAGGATTTTAACATCTCAGATTTTTAAAAAAATTCAACCCTTTTCCCCTGTTCCATACTATGTCAATAATCTTTTAATTTTACCTTTGTCAATAATAGAAATTGCTATGATGACATTTTAAAACCATGATCTTTGAATCTGTTCCATATTAATGAATCAATATGGTGAAGTGGAAAAAGCACTGGCCTTTTAAAGTCAGGCAAGCTCTGTGTTCAAATCATGCCCACTAGCTCTGTTATACTTGGCAAGGCAGGACAGTAGTGCAACCTGAGGCAGCTGGATAGTACAGTGGATAGTGTGGTGAACTTCAAGTCAGGAGGACTTGAGTTCAAATCCGACCTCAGATATTTGCTAGCTATGTGACCCTGGGCAAGCCACTTAGCGACTTTCAGCCTCAGTTTCCTCATCTGTAAAATCAGGATAACGGTAGTACTTATTCTTCAGAGTTGTTGTCAGTACAAAATGAGTTAATATTTGTAAAGTGTTTAGTAACTAATAGAGCAGTATATAAATACCAGCAATTAATAATGATAATAACAAATCGCCTAATCTCTCTGAGCTACAGTTTCTGCATCTATAAAATGGGGATAATATTTTCTGTAATACTTCATATAGTTATAGTGATAGTTGCTGGGAGAATATATTTGGAAACTGCTTTCCAGACTTTAAAGTCATATATTAGATATCGTGTTTGTCAAACACAAGTTTAATGGTGTCACTGCCAATAAAACTTTCATTTTTTATGATTTTCTATAGGTTATATCTTCTATGCTCTTTTATCCTTATGTATGCATGTCTCCAATCCATCATGCTCAAAATAACTATTATGTAATCGGTGTCTTTATTATATCCTAAACAGACAACCCAAAATGAAATTCTCCTTCTCTGGGGCACACCCAATGGTATGTTCCATCTGTACAATGAAATGCAGATTTTCCATTATGAGGCAAATCTAGCATGTCAAAAGATTGACTGGGATTGGATTTAAAAAAAAAAATAATTCCAGCTGGTTAAATTTAGGACATGGAAAAAAAAAAGTATCCACTCCTCTAAGGATACTATTTGGCTCTGAAACTAGAACCATTTTGGTTTAGATCAAATTTGCAATCTACTTGATTGCAAATTAGTTACATTCTCCTTAACTAAAAGCACTGAGTCTTTTTTGTTCGTCTAAGACCAGCAAACAAGCCCTCACAGCTCCTGGCCTTGGATAGTATTGCTTCCCTGACTTAACTTACCTGTTTTAGTTATTGTGGATACTTAGAGAGAGCCTTGTACTTAACTGGCACCTTCCAGTTAGGGTGCTCAAAATGTTGACAGTTACCTGAACTTTTTCCGGTATTGTCTTTTCATTAGCCTTACCTTTCCTTTCTTTTGTAAAAGAGAGAAGCTTTCAGGTCCTTCTTTGAGTTCAGGAATTTTTTTAGATTTAGAATTTTCCTCCCCTTGACCTTCAAGTTTTGGGGTTGTATCTTTCACAAACCTGCTATATGAACTTCCTCACAGCTAAATTTGTCCTTGACTCTTAGTAACTTTATTCAGCACAAAACCTCACTTGTCAAAGTTAAGGCCTTTAATGATATCACCGACTTCCTGATGTTCCTCCTCCCTCCACAGCTTTCAGTGGAATGCTCCTCTTTGAGACCTTAGATTCTTGTATTGAATTCAGCTCTCAGAGGAACTATCTGATGCTAACCTCATGGTCAGAAAAGGTTTGAACCAGTTGGAGCTAGTCTTATGGTTTCTCTGGAAACATCAACTTCTTGTACCCGGAGCCCACTATTCTGACCATATATCACCATACTCTGAGACTCCCTAACCTTTCTATGGACTTTTGACTATTTTGCAAAACAACTTGTACAACAGCTTCGAAAGGCTGTGCCTTCCATGAGACTCCCACACTGCTGAAGTGTATTTTTTTCTTTAATGGTATTTTTTTCCAATTACCCATATAGTTTTCAACATTCATTTTTGTAAAATTTTGGGTCCTAAATTTTTCTCCCTTCTTCCATCCCCTCCCCTCTCCCAAAGACAGCAAGCAATCTGATAAAGGTTATACATGTACAATTGTGTTAAACATATTTTCACATTAGTCGTGTTGCGAAAGGATGAAAGGGAAAAACCATGAGAAAAAAAAGTGAAAATAGTACGCGTCAATCTGCATTCAGACTCCACAGTTTTTTCTTTGGATGTGGTTAACATTTTCCATCACGAATCTTTTGGAATTGTCTTAGATCATTGTATTACTGAGAAGAGCGAAGTCTATCATAGTTAATCATCCCACAATATTGCTGTGGCTGTATATTGCCCCTCCTCATTCTGCTCACTTCACTCAGCATCTTTCCAGGTTTTTCTGAAATTTGCCTGTTCATCGTTTCTTATTGTACAATAGTATTCCATTACATTCATTTGCCATGACTTGTTCAAGCCATTCCCCAACTGATGGCATTTCCTCAGTTTCTGATACTTTGCTACTGCAAAAAGAGCTGCTATAAATATTTTTGTATTTGTGGGTTCTTTTCCATTTTTTATTATCTTTTGGGGATGCAGACCTAGAAGTAGTATTACTGGATCAGAGTATAAGTACAGTTTGGTTGGCCTTTGGGTATAGCTCCAAACTGCTCTCCAGAATGGCTGGATCAGTTCACAACTCTTCAAACAGTGCATTCGTGTGTCAATTTTCCCCACATCCTCTCCAACATTTATCATTTTCCTTTTTTGTCATATTAGCCAATCTGACAGGTGTGAGGTAGTACCTCAGAGTTATTTTAATTTGCATTTCTCTAATTAAAAGTGATTGAGATCACATCTTCATATGCCTAAAGATAGTTTTGATTTTCCCCCCTGAAAATGGCCTGTTCATATTTGACCATTTATCAATTAAGGAATGGCTTATACTCTTACAAATTTGACTCAGTTCTCTGTATATTTGAGAAATGAGGCCTTTATCAGAGACACTTGCTCTAAAGAATGTTTTCCAGATGTCTGCTTTCCTTTAAATCTTGGTGGTACTGGTTTTGTTTGTTCATTGTTGAAACGTATTTAAATCCTGCCCCTTCCGGGCACTAAGGTACTTCAGTGCTGTGTGCATCCTGAAATGCAGTTCCATTGCCTCAACTCAAGGCCCTTGCTATCATTTTGGTACTCCTCTTTATTTCAGCTGACACCTATAAACTTGCCTTCTCTGTCTTCTACTTTGGTGGTTTCTCTTCTTGTAGCATTTCCTCATCCAGCTAACTTCTACAGTCTGCAAAGGCTCATGAGATTATTGAATTAGAGTTGGAAGAGACCAAGAAGTCATCTAGTTTAACCATCTCATTTAGAGAAGAGGAACCTGAGCTCAGAGAAATTAAGTGACTTGCTAGGGTCACATAGGTATTAAGGGGGCAAAGATGGGATTTGAACTTTGCCTTTTTGACTCCAAATCTAGCACTCTTTCTACAATACTGGCTTCCTGTCCACTGACACTTTTCTTATATACTAAGACCATAAGGATCGATACAGACCCCTAAGATCCCTGCCAGTTTTAAGTTTATGAACCTGTGATTGTGTCATGAAGGGTATGGCAGTCCAGTGCGTATACAGGGTGAAGTCAGAAGGTACAATGGTGTACTGAAAAGAACTCTGGATTGATCAGGGTTCAAATCCCAGACCTGCTACTTCTTATCTCCATGACCCTGGGCAAATCACAATAACAACATTGGAAAAACTAAAAACTTTGAAAGCTAAGATCAATATGATGACCATTTGTCATTCCAGAGGACTAGTAATGAAGCATGCTATCCATGTAATAAAGGTGATGGATTTAGGATGCAGCATGAGAAATAAAGACATTTGAATATTGCCACTGAGGGAATTTGTTTTGATAGACTACACACACACACACACACACACACACACACACACACACACACACAAAACACAGACACATCTGTTATAAGAAATTTGTTTTTCTTCTTTTTCCAGTGGGGAGAGTGGGAGGCAGGAAAACTGAATTTCTGTTAATTAAAAAAGAGAGAGGCAAAGAGGTACTACAGATGTGAAATATTGCACATAATTTTACATGAGGTCACTGTGTTATTATTTTTTCTTAAATGGTTTATTTTGCTACAATAGACCTCTCACAAAGAGGAGTAATCTATAAAGGTTTATGATATAAAAATAAAACACATCATTGAACAGGTGGTAATTAAAAGAAAGATCCTACTGGAACAAAAATTCTCTTAGCTCCAATTAACTACTTACTGCCAAGTATATCAGTATATATTTATATTCCTCATCTGTATATGAAGAAATTGGGCTAGATGACATCTAAGCATTCTTCTAGCTCTGAGTCTATGGTCTAATGATCTATAGATAATTGAAAATTGTTTCCAACTAAGGTGAATGTGATCATAGATATCACATTTGTATTTAAGAAATAACTTCTCTGAGCCTCAGTTTCATTATCTGTGTTATAGACTCAATGGCTTCTAAGGCCATCTTGTAGCCCTCTATTTATTATATTCCTGTGATCAAGGATGAAGCACCTGGGTGCAAGAAGTAGAAATAAGGTTTGAGATTAGATGAAATAGCTGGAGAAAAGACAAGTCCATGACATCAGCGAAAGTCACTGAAAACAAAGGCTACACATAGAGTCAGGTTTGGGACAAAGAGTAGACCAAAAGTCAAATGAACAAAGATGAACTAATTCACCGATGCCAGAGAACAGTGGAAGACTCAAAGACCAGTAAAGAAACAGGAGATTGGAAAGTACAGATGAAAAGAATTGCAGGGTCTCTAAGTCTAGTACACCTGCCTTGCTTTGATAGACAATAACAATGATGAAGAAGGAGTTTGAGACCATGCTTCTGAACCCAAGAATATTTGGGCTCCTCTCCAGGTTCCTCCCTCTGCCCCCCGCAAAAAAGACCTGGTACCAAAGAAGCCTATTGGGAAAATAATAAAGGCTCTTTTAAGCCAGAGATATTGACTTTGACCAGGATAGAGGGAATTGAGTACAGTTCTGAACTACCCTCACTTAGAACACAACAAAAAAAAATCAGGTTCTTATTGTAGTATGTTATGGACCTCTTCTGGCTGGCAGTTAGTTGGATGGAGAGAGTTCTGCTGGGTTGCTCCTTTAATCTTAAACACTTATGGAAGCCTCATAGATTTAAAATTTACCTGCCATCGCTCTAGCTCTAAGACACCAGTGAGTGAAGAAGACCTCTTGACCAGTTTTATAAGCTGAATTCCTTAGGACCTAGATGATTAAAGGTGGCCAAAAACCAGGTGTTTAAATATTGGAAAACCTAAGCAAGCAACTAAGAATCAGGAGAGATCTGCAGGAAATGAAAGAAGGAAATCAGATGAAGAAGAGTGATACATTACTAGTAATTTCATTTCATTCAACAAGCACTGATGAGTACTTGCTATATGACAGACTTTTTTTTTTTATAATTTGTTGTTTCCCATTTAGTGGTTTATGAACTCACTGGGTTTCTGACAATGGCCCAAGATATTCACACTAAAAATTCTTTAATGTGCAGTGAGTAGTAAATAATTTCCCAATTACACTGAAAATATATTTTTCCTCTGTGACAATAAGCATGTATGTATTTGAAACATTATGGTGCTGTATTTCTATGGTACTACAAAAACATCATGACTGAGGACACAATAATTTTGGTGTTTGTGCAATGATCACATCAAATTCTGATCATCTCTAACTAAGCCCAATGCGTTTTTGTAGTTTTTCAACCTGTTATCAAATTGTTTCCAAATCTCCACGAGGGTTCAACATTTGAGTGCGAACTGATACCCAGGGGATGGTTAGATACATGTGTATACCCTTATTTGCATTCTGTGTACTGCATCAAAATGGTTTCCTTACTGTCTTCCTCTGCTACCCTGTAACTGTACTTCATTGGCTTCAATCGCATGATCAAGATATTATGAAAGTTTACATTTTTACAGTATGAATTTAAGACTGTTTGAAAACCATGATCATTGGGCATATGCATTACAAACCATCATTAAATCATCATAGACCATCACAAATTGTCTGCAGAAACCTTATATTGCTTCTTATTATAGTATTAAGTACTAAGATTATTTTCCTATTTAAACTTGTCCTCAACTTATATTACTTTTTTATCAGAAAGATTTTCAAACGAACTGGTTGACTACAATGACAATGTGAGAATGTAGGTGCGGCAGGGGTAGAAGAGAAAAAAGTCATATCCGAACTCCCTTAGAAGAGTTAGTTTCCATATAAACATTGTTTAAAATGAACCTATATATGCACTTATCATTTATATCATGTATGCGTATGTGTCTGTATATGTGTGTGTGTGTGTATATATATATATATTTTTTTTTTCCCACCTGACATTCCTTATCATAGATTGAACTTGTGCCATGTGTTGGAACTTATTGATTGAGCTCTCTATTCCTGTGATCTATTAGACCAATTTGGACTAGCTCTAGTACTCCATCATTCAGTTCCTGCTGGAAGTTGGATGCTGTTAGCAAAGAGCCTGCAACGAGAAACATTCTCTTCCTTTGTAGAAAGCTCAATTGACTGATTTGAGGGGAGGAACAAATGCCTGCCTATTTGTGAACGGATTACCAAATGGAATTAAAAAGATCCTTTGATTCTTGAATTTGCACTGTAGAATGCATTCATTTTCAAAAGCAAACATTCCTAATATTACCTTTTTGCAAGAATGACAAGAAAGGGTCATGCCCAAAGTCCTACAGCAAGTTAGTGTCAGTACCAGAGTCTGGTGCTCCTTCCATTATATAGCACTGTTCCATTGTGGGTTGCCAATTTTCAAAGGATCAGAATGCAGTAAAATACAATAAAGTTATACAGAAAATAATTTAATCTTTCTTTGATAGTTCAGAAGGGAATCCAGATCTTGTAAGATCCAAGTCATTATCTTACAATGATTTTGAACATTAATGATGATAATTCACATTTACATAGGACATATAGGTTTTAATATGTTTTAAGGCTATTAATTAATTAATTAGCTGTTCAGATCATAAGATATAGGATTTAGAGCTAGAGGGGGACTTTTAATTAGCTCCCTCATTTTATAGGACACCTCCATCATTTACAGAGGAGGAAACTGAGTTGCTGCAATGTGAATGTGATGGTTAACAGAAAGGTCCAGTTGATAAATGATGCATGTTAATCAGTTTCTCCCCCATGCAAGCCTTTCTAATTGCAACCTGAGGCAGACGCCATTGCCGTGAAACATTATTTAAAGCACTACATCCCAGGCTTAGCTGGCAGATCCCAGTCCATGACCTCCAACATAAAACTTAGCTTTGAAGTCACTGACACATAAGAGAATAGAACTCTGTCAAATTTATGCTGAAACGAACAGATTGCAAACTTGTTCGGGTAGGGGTGGGGGAAGGAGACGAAATTGTCCTCTTAGCATCAAACCACAAAGACAAATTCAGATCTGACGTCTCCTCTGAAAATCCCTGACTAGAATTTTAGTTCCCAGAACTTCCATATGAATCATGTGTTAAGAACTTCAGAGCTAGAAACTTACCTTTCATTGCACTCCCAAGTACTTAGCATTGTGTCTGATATAGTAGATCCTTTAAATGCAAGTTGATTGACTAATTGGTCAACATGGGGAAACAGTACTAGGAAACCCTGTAGTAACTTGGGGTCCATTGAAGAAGGTATGGCCTTTCTGGGGCTAGTGGGCTAGAGTTACAGAGCCTTGGCAACTTGAACTGAGAATCAAAATTTATACCACTGACCCTCTATGTTTTCTCATGATGCAAGAATAAGACCTCTCTTTGGAAATCCATGTCCCTGCAAGGCGGGGATTTAAAAAAAATAAAAAAAGGAAATATGTCCCATTGCTGAAACTCTTTGGGCCCTAATGACTTTTTCTTCATTTTTCCCCTCTTACCTGAAACTCTGGCTTGCACATGACTGCTATAAAAAATGTTCTAAGATCTTTGTAAAGCTGACTCATACCCACAAGAAACCTTGAGCCCCGTTTCTCATTACTACAAGATATCTTTCCTCCTTTTTCCCTATCTTTATTCTATGCTGTAAGAAAGGGACCCAGATCACTAGGCCAAACTGGGTAAGCTCAGCTCTGGATAGAAAGAAGGATGAGTTCGTGTTTAAAAGGCAGTATGCCACCTATTTAGAAACAACCTGATTTCAGGAAACTCGGCAATCTCCTGAAAGTTTTACTAAAACGAACCATCTCTTTCAGGGTCACTTGCTTGTATTAATAGAATTCCATCTGCAGAATGTGGCAGTCGCTGTTCTTGTCCCTCCGCCTGTTACCAGATGGATACTTGGTCAATGTGGGATGCTGTCTTTCACGCAGATGTTAACATATATAAAAAGACAACGTATTGGTGGAAATCATAATACATGGAGATTAGGACCATTCTGAAACAGATTTACTTCTCTGCATCTGACACAGAAAGTGTTTACATCAATTCACAGGAGTTGCCTAAAATATACTAGATACATGCTGAAGATAATCATTTACACTACTTACTAAAAAAAACAATACTGTCTTGGAAGTTGTAAGTCCAAACATTTCCTAACTCACACACACCTTTCTTTTCCTATATCCCATCCCTCCTGACACTGCTGACCATTTTTTTAAATTCCTTATTTATGAAGGTTAAAGGTTAAAATAAACAAAATCAGCATTCTTTTGTAATTACCTGGGTTTAATTGTTAGGAGCTTAGGGAAAGAGGTGAGGGGTCAAATACAATATGGAGAGATACAAACACAAATCTGAGAAGACTCTAGAAGATCAACATGCTTGCAAATGAAACTACTGTATCATCTTCCTCCTGTAGTCTTCTCCAAGAGCTAATGGTCTCATATATAGTCTAAAGCATACAATATTTTTCTCATCACAATTAGTATGTCTCTTCAAAACCAGTAGTCCTTAATGGTAGTTTCATCTTACCATTGAGCATCAGTTTTCCAATGACTGGCTAGCCCTGGTGACCAGTCATTCCAATACACAAAATACAGTGGTTTCTACATTTAAGTTCGCATAGTTTCTTAATAGGGTCTCTACTGATTAAACTGCTGTTATGTACACTTAAAAAGAGTAATACAGCTTTTACTCACATAAGATCAATGCAACCTAGAACCACAACTAAAATAAATTCCTGCAATGCCAGTGCAGATAACTTTACCCAAACCATACATATTCTTCCCAAGCAATCCCCCTTCTTCCCATGCAGCCAATGGGTTTCAACACTTTAGGATTTTCTCAGACTTAGACTCAAATTATGGTGACTTTGGAATAGTAATTTACCTCTCAGATCATTTGTTCCCATCTGGTTTGAAAACTGAGAATTTCTAAAGTTAATTTAGAACAATGTTATTCAGTTGCTCAGAATGCTAACAGACGCAGACAGGGAACAGCACTGAAACAGAAACATTTAATTCAGGACAGAATGAAAACTAAGTCATCTTTCTAAATGATTTCAATATCCTTCCAATTCTTTCCCCATATTCCCAGTGTAGTTATAAAGCTATCAGCTCCAAGACTACTTGTCTTTTAGAGAAAGGTACAAGAAAGGTCTCTTTGCAACTGAAATGAAATGGCTGAAGCCTTCAATGGAGACAGTCTTGGTGATTTTACTTGAAAGTATTCCTTCTCTACTCTTTATTCATTTCTGTCCTGATCCTTCCAATTGTTAATGCAGTTCCCAGCTTATTTGCCTCAGGTAACATTTGTTGCTCCCCGTCATGTTTTCCTCTGTATTTCCATTCCTTCTCTTTCCTTATGGTCACAAACTGGAAGGTGAGTCAATTATTCTGCCATCTTTCTAGCAGAAATAGAAAAATCCCTATTACTACTAAACAATTCACAGAACGGAACAGGGAGAATGGCTATCCTTAGCTGCCAATAGGGGAAAAGCCCTTCAGTTTCCTCTCTTTCTGGTTGGCAATGGCAGACAGGGAAAGACTTGCCCACAGGCCTCCTCTAAGCGCTGAGGAGCCGCTGGCTGTAATTATGTTAAAGAGAAAAGAAGTAGCTTTTACAAATCTTCCTTCATTAACAGAATATGTTAGGAAGTTTCATTGCTCATGCCAGTTACACCCAAAAATATCCCTTAGGGCAGTTCTAAACCTTAATTAGGGGATGAGACATTGTGTTAAGCAAATGTTGACAAGGGAGGCAAAAGTAGGAGTGGAAACAAGATAATATGGCAGCTAGTAATACTCATTCAAATCTTTCACTGCGTTGAGTGGCAGAATATATAGGAATAAGGGGATGAAAGTCCTCCTGTACTATGACTTGGTCAGGTTGCATATGAAGGGTTATGTTTAGTTTGGGGGCATTACATTCCAGCAAAGACATTGATAAATTGGAGAGCATACTGAGGAGCATAGCAGGGTAGTGAAGGGTCTCACTTTCATGCCATATATAAATATCTACTGAAAGAGCTGGGGATATTTAGTTTGGAGAAGGGAAGAATTAGGGGAGACATGATGTTTGGCTTCAAGTATTTGAAAGACTATGATGTGGAGTAAGAGTTAGACAGGTTCTGCCTCATTCCAAAGGGCAGAATGGTAAAGAGTAAATAGAAATTGTAAAATGGAAAATTTAAGTTTGGGATCAAGAAAAACTTCCTAATACTTAGAGCTGTCCCTTTGAAGGCTGCAGGTTGAACTCATGTATTTGAAAAGAAAAGCAAGCTATACATAAGAGACCTGCAGTTTTGTGTATAACCTTTTTCTTTTTTAAAATAAATTTTTATTGAAGTTTTCTGCTTTTTTATGCCATCAGAATTATTCTCAGTATTTTTCTCACTTGCCTTTCCAGAGATCCATTTCATATAACATACTGTATTTTTCAAAGTTACTAAGGGAAAAAGAAGAGCAGAAATCAGCACCATTGGTCAATCTATTGAAAAAAGTCCAAAAATATGAAGTTGTATAAATACCTCTGAACGTCTCACCTCTACAAAAGGGTGGGTTGAGAGTGTCCTTTCCTTTCTCTTCATTTAAGTTCTACTTGATGTTTATAATTCTGTTATATTCATTTCGCTGGATTTTTTAAAAAGTCATTATTCTTTCCGTTTACATGGTTGTAATTGAATATATTGTTTTCATTGAATCGTTGAATGTATTGTTTTCCTTGCTCTTCTTGCTTCGCTCTGCATTGGTTCATGTATACCTTTCCATGCTTTTCTGTATTTATAACTTATGTAATTTCTCACAGCACAATAAATATTTCATTATCAGAATTTGTTTAGCATTTCCTCAGTCAAAGAGCATCTATTTTATTTCCAATTCTTTGCTATCACACCAACAACAAAAAACCTACTGCTATGGTATATATCTTATCAATGTCTTCCTTGGGATATTTGCAAAATTCAAAATTGTTTTCCCAAATGGTTGTACCATTTTATAGCTCCACCAACAGAGTATAAAGGTGCTTATGCTTCTGCAACTCCTCAGACATATATTATTGACAATTTTTGTCATCTTTGACGATGTATAGAGAACAAGATGAAATCACAAGGTTGTTTTGTTTGGCATTTCTCTTATCATTAGTGATTTCGAGCATTCTTTCATGTGTTTTTAAATACTTTGAAATTCTTTTGATATATGATTAAAGGATATGGACAAATAGTCATATATATTTATTAATTGTTAAAATCTTGGATATTAAACCATTATCAGAAAAATTTGACACAAAGATTTTTCCCCATTTAATTACTTTCATTCTTATCCTAGTGCATTAATTTTGTCTACTCAGAAGTTTTTCAGTTTTATGTAGTCAAAACTATTGATTTTTTTCTCTTTTAATTTCCCTTAGCTCTTGTTGGGTGACTAATTTATCTCTGTTCATAGCTATGAGAAGTAAAGCATGTGTTTCTCTTCTAATTGTGTAATAGTATTTAGATGGTCCAATGGATAGAGTGTTAGACCTGGAGTCAGGAAGACTCACCTTTCTGAATTCAAATCTGGCTTCAGATACTAGCTGTGTGACCCTTGACAAGTCACTTAACCTTGTTTGCTTGAGTTTCATCATCTGTAAAATGACTTGGAGAAGAAAATGGCAAACCACTCCAGTATCTGCCAAAAAAGCAACCAACCAACCCACCAACCAACCAACCAACCAAATGGGATAGTAAAACACTAGACAAAACTGAAAAGTGACTGAGCACCAAACATCCATTAAGGATATTATGGAATATGGGGTTGGTCTAAGTTTAGTTTCTTCTAGACAGCTTTCTAGTTTTCCCAGCAGTCTTTTTTAAAATTAAATAAGAAGCTTTTTTCTTGGTAATTTACAGTTTTCATTTTATCAAACTCTAGGTTATTGAATTCTTTTTTTTTTCTAATTCTTCCCTATCTAGTCTGTTCCATGGATCTGTCTCTTTGGTGTTTGTTTTTTTAACCAAAACCAGATGGTTTTGGTAACTTCTGTTTTATGGTAGTTTCATGTCTGAAAGTTCTATTTTCTCATTGTTTCTACCTCTTTTCATCATTTCCCTTGATAGTCTAGATCTTTTGTTTTTCCAAATAAATTTTATTATTTTGTCAAGTTCTAAAAAACACTGTTGGCAATTTGATTGATATAGCCTTAAAAGTGTAAATTAATTTTGGTCATATGGTCATCTTTAATATATTGATATGACTTAGTTATGAGTTCTGAATATTCTTGCAGCTATTTAAATTGTTCTTCATTTCTTTAAGGATAACTTTGTACTTGAAACTATCCAAGTGTTTTGCACTCCCTGGTAGCTCAAGTCCCAGCTATTTTATGCATATATTATAGTTATTTAGAATGGAATTTCCTTTTCAATTTTTGCTTCTTGTATTTTGTCATAAGTATATAAAACTACAGTTGATTTTTAAGAATTGTTTTGTAGCCTGAAACTTTTCTGAAGCAATTGTCTTAGTATTTTTGCTGAATCCCTAGGATTTTCCAAGTACACCACCATATTATCAGTAAATATAGTTTTATTTCCTCTTTTTTTATATTTATGACTGATTTATTTCTCCTGTTATACTGCTGTTGATAACATTTTCATAACTGTGTAAATAGAAGTGGGGAGAATGAGCATCCTTGCTTCATTGCCATATTTATTTTTAAAGGTCCTAGTATATCCCCATTACATATGATACTTGCTCTTGGTTTTAGATAGATGCATTATATTGTATTTTAAAAATGTCTTCTATGCTTATACTTTAAAGAGTTTTTTAGCATAAAAAGTGTTGTTATACTTTGTCAAAGACTTTTTTTCATCTATTGAGATAATCATGTAGTTTTGGATGTTTGGGTTTTTAATATGATTAATTATATTGATCTTTTTTCTAAAATTGTCCCATCCTTATGTCCCTGATATAAATCTCACTTGATCATAATGAAGAATTTCTTGGATAAATTGTTGTGGTCTCTTTGATGGGATTTTTTTGAAAATTTTGAGTCAATATCCATGAATTATAATTGCCTATTACAGTTTTCCTTCTGGGTTTCGTCCTTCCCTGATTTAGGTATTAAGACTGTATTTGCCTCATAAAAGGACTTTATTAAGATTTTTTATTTCTCTAGCCTTAAGAATAATTTGTGAATTATTCCTTAACAGATTATTAGAATTTTTCAATCAATTCCTATGAATAAAGATCAGGAGATTTTTTTTTTCTTGTTCATTTACAGATAGTTCAATGTACTTTTCTGAGATTGAGTTAAGCTTTCTATCTGGTCTTCTGGCAGTTTGAATATTTTTAAAGGTATTCCTTTATTTTGTGTGTGTTTTTAGTTTTGTTAGGATGGAACTGTGGACCAAATTGCCAACATTTGCTGGATTATGGAGAAAAGAAGGAAGTTCCAGAAGAGCATCTACTTCTGCTTCATCGATTACACTAAAGCCTTTGACTGTGGATCACAACAAAATGCGGCAAGTCCTCAAAGAAGTGAAAGTACCAGGTCATCTTACTTGTCTCCTGAGTAACCTGTCTGTGAACCAAGACCAATAGTTAGACCCAAACATGGAACAAGTGATTCATTTAATATTGAAAAAAGATTATGACAAAGCTTTATGTTGTTACCTTATTTATTTAACTCATATGTGGAGTATGTCATGTGAAATGCCGAGTTGGATGAATCAAAAGCTGGAATTAAGGTTTCTAGGGGAAATACCAGCAATCTCAGACAGTCAGACAATATCATTCAGGTGGCAGAAAGTGAAGAGGAATTAAGGAGCCTCTTGATGAGAGTGAAAGAGGAGTGTGTGAAAGCTGGCTTGAAGCTTAACATCAAGAAAACTTAAGATCTTGGCAACTGATCCTATCACTTCCTGGCAAATAGAGGAAAAAGAAATGGAAGCAGTGTCAGATTTCATATTCTTGGGATCAAAGGTCACTGAAGACAGCAGTTGCAGCCATGAAATTAAAAGACACTCCTTGGAAGGAAAGCTATGAAAATCTGGACAGCATACTAAAAAGCTGAAACACCATTTTGCTGACAAAGGTCCACATAGTCAAAGCTATGTTTTTTTCAGTAGCAATGTATGTCTGTGAGAGTTGGACCTGAGTGCTGGAGAATCGAAGCTTTTAAGATGTCGTGCTGGGGATGACTTTTGAGAGTTCCTTGCACAGCATGGAGGTCAAGTCAGCCAATACTTGAAGAAATTAATTCCGGCTACTCACTGGAAGGTCAAATACTGAAGGTGAAGCTTGAATACTTTGGTCACATAACAAGAAGATATGACTAATTGAAAAGATCCTGATATTGGGAAAGACAAGACAGAAAGAAAAGGGGACGAAGAAGATGAGATGGACAGACAGTATCATGGAAACAATGAACATGACTTCAAGAAATAGTAAAGAGTAGAAGAGCCTGGCATGCTACGGTTCATGGGGTCATGAAGGGTTGGACACGACTGAGCAGCCCAACAACAACAAAAGTTCCAATTATTACATTTATTTCCTCTGGTATTTTTGTGATTTCACCTTGCTCATTTGCTATTTTGTTGATTTGATTTTTCTGTCCTTATTTTTTCTAATTATATTAGCTAAAGATTTGCCAGTTGTGTTAATTTTTCAATGAATCAGCTTTTGGTTTTATCATTTATACATTTTCTTTTAGTTTCCAAATTTATCTATTTCTCCTCTAATTTTTAGTATTTTAAATTTCATGCTGATTTTTCCTTATTTCTTCATTTTTCTAATTTTTAAAACGCATATTCAGTTCACTAATCCTCTCTCTTTCCCTGCTTTCTTATATTTTTACTTTTCTTCTTCTAGATTGTGAATTCTATGTATTTATATTCCCAATAAGTTGTCTTTCTCTTTTGTTTCTTTTTTCTCTCCTGAGTTCAAATCCAGCCTCGGGCATTTATAAAACTGTGTGACTCTGGACAAGTCATTTAACCCTGTTTGCCTCAATATCCTCATCTGTAAAATGAGCTGGAGAGGAAAATGGCAAACTGCCCCAATATCCAGTCTCCATTGAAGAAAACTCCAAATGAAGTCATGAAGAATCAGACATTACTGAAACAACTGAAGAGCATTGTATTTGCTCAGAAAGACCTGCACACATTTTCTTGATCTAGGGGCCATATTTCCTTCTATTGTTAATGCTTTTTTCTTTTTATTTATCTGCTTATGCTCAAGATCTTTGCATAATCTTTTTCCTGAGATCTTTGGTACTTTTCACCCTTCCCCCTTTACTCCCCTTATTTTCTCCTGTTTCTCACTTTCTGACTCCTTTCCTGTGATGTTAGTTTCCCTGTGGGCTGAATCTGAAAATGTCTCAACCTTCCCTCACCTTAAGCAATTTATGTTTCACCTGCCTAGATCTCTTCCCCAAGTGATTTTTGGGAGAACAGAACTGGACCCAGTTGTATGCTGGACTCTCTCCCTCACACTTAGTGGAGTGCCACCCCTGGCACCCCTAACAGTGTTCTGTTCCATCCCCTCTCCTCTTCACTTCTCTGGCCTGGCAGTAATGTTTCAAAATCTGGAGAACACAAAATCAAATTATGTGAAACAAATGGATGCAACAAAAGGAGAACATACTCTATATCAAGATTTTTATAGATACCAAAAGTTTAAAGTTACAATAAAATGTAATTTATTATTATTATATAATATGTATATATTTTGTATATATTCTATGTTACATATAATAGATATTGTCATATATAACATTAATGATAATATACTTATAATTAATTTAATAATTAGAATGAAATTAAATGTAATTATTTAGATTTTTCCAGAAGTATAGCAAACTACTTTATTAGAATAATAATAGCTAATATTTCTATAGTGCTTGCTATGTGCTAGGCACTATGCTAAACACTTTACAGCTTTTATCCTTGCAATAACCCTGGAAGATAGGTACTATTATTGTCCCATTTTACAGATGAGGAGACTGAGGCAGACAGAAATTAAATGACTTGTCCAGGATCACACAGCTAGTCTCTCAGGTTGGATTTGAACTCGAGTCTTTATGGCTCTAGTTCCGACACTCTATTCACTTTACCACCTAGTTTTCATTAAACTTTAAGAGATGATGAATTTCTACTCATCAGATATTATCAAGTAGGGGATAGATCACCTCTTGTTAGATTTGTTATAGAGGGAATTTTTGTCCTGGTACAGGTCAAACTAAGTAGCCTCTGATGTCCCTTCCAATTCTGAAATGGGGTCATTTTGTGATACAAACCAGACATTTATCCATAAAGTTAGAACTCTACATTTCCTTCACATGTAAAGGCAAGCCCTTCTCCCCTTTTCTTTTGGATTGAGCCTATTCTTTCACCAGTACATCTAACTCGTAAGGTGGGAATGTGGCTCTACCTGTACAGAACAGCCCATTCTCTGCAATTCATAGTTTGACAAGGTTGTCTTAGGGCACTGACAGATTAAGTGTCTTGCCAAGGATTACATGGTCAATATATGTTGGCAGTAGGATATGAAACCTGGTTTTCCTGACTCAAAGCCGACTCCTCAACCATTCCATTATACCACCTCTCCAGGCCCTCCTTAGAAAACAAAGGGATTGTGCAAAGTGAGGAGACATGGTCTAAAACATATTTTTTTCCTGTGAGTTTTCAGTCTGAGAAGAGGCAGAGAGATAAGTTCAAGAATGATACTTCATGTCACAAATTACATAGATGATTTCAGGCAGTGAACATCTAATAAATATTTGTTGAATTGATGAAGCAATTAATGACTAGGTAAGGCTAGACTTTAGATAGAGTTAAGGTCCAAGAACAAATATGAAAATGATTAGATGTTTACAATGCTTACTAACTTGCTCATGTGTATATGTGTAAGTGTGAAGAGAGAGCCACAATATACATATATGTATATACACACATATGTACATATACATACATGTATATATGTGGATATATACATGTACTAGTGAGAAACATGCATTTAATAAATTCTACATGAAATTCAACTCTTTACTCAGCAGAGCAGTCTGTCAAGTGATATTCTACAATTCACCAGGTCTATTGCATATATTGCTAAAGTATATTTACTGTGAATAGAACCCTTAGCTGACCAACCATCCTTTTTCTGTTAAATGCTGGTGAAATTTGATGCTATGCTGTATAGTTCTGAATGCCAGGTTATGATAGCTGAGATTTGTAAAGAACTGCAAAATTCCATACTCCAAGGATGAATGTAATAGTAGTTTGAGACCTGACTGGAATTTTGGACAATCATTCCTCTCTGAGCTCTGAGAGTGATTGGGGACGATCTTAATCTTGAGTTGGACCTGAACATTCGTACAAGAACATATCCAAGTGAGATGCATACTAAGGGGAATAGTGGGAACTTCAAGAGCTGAGTAGAAATAGCAATGAGGACCACCCACTCATGAATGAGCTGAACTGAAGGAAAAGGTGACATGGGGCAATAAGCAAAAAGACAAAGTGAAATGAGGCTGAATTGCAGCAGAGGAAGGAGGGATCGAGGAGATTAGTTGCCTATGAACATATTGAAGTGGAAGACTCAAATTGAAGCTTTCTCTTCAAGCACTGAAGGAAATTAAAACAAAAAGTCTACTCTTTTCCCAAGTTCTCCCTCTGGTTATCTAGTCTTAGATACTAGAATATACTATCTGTCTTTGTTTTACTGAAATATTTCCTATACATCGATTTTTGCCTCGGATATAAAGACACCAGGAGTTAGAGAAAGATAAACATAAATTTAAACTGGGGCAGGGATCCAAACGTCAGCCCAAATTTTAGGAGTTTTCCTGAGGATTCTGAGCTATTATGATTATTCTTCTATTTGAAATTCTATAAAACAGAAGAGGTAGATATAGACCCAAGAGTCCATTATATTGACCAATAAGCCTATCTAAAAAGGTAAACTATTTCTTATAACAAAGTGTGATCTTGTAAAGAGAGAGCAGGGAGGATAAGACAGTGACAAGTGCTGGTACATACTCCCTGATGGTGCATAAGGATCATGCTGAATCCTAGAAGTAGAAGGTGAATTTAGGGGTTATTTAATTTATTCATAACTCTATGTCCCTACCAAATTATCCCAAAGATATGACTCTAAGTTATAATTTTCACAATTTCTCAGGAAGATTCCACTTCAGTCCTTGGAAAACTTTATAGTATTTAACAATCATTTGATCTTTTAAAGAATGTTACATTATTTTTATTGAAATATTTTGTTTTTCCATTACATTCATTTCCAAATATATTCCTTTCTCCTTCTCCACCCAGAGAACTATTCCTCATAACAAGGATGAAAAAGTAGATCTGCAAAGCTAACCAACACATTGTGTTTGGCAATATATGCAATGGTCTATATCCTTGAGCCCCAACAGCATAGTGAATGAAAAGAGACACTCCCTCTTCTCTGTGATAAGCTTGATCTTTTTCAATGATCACTCTTATTCCCTGAATTTCCTCACATATTGGCAGACCTGGTAGAAATTTTAGGCAGCAGCTTGGTCAACATAGTGTTTAATCAGCCTTTATCAGATTCTCCACTGTTTTATACACACAATATTGGAAGATCTATAAATTTATGTTGACTGACAGAAAATGAGCAAAAGTTAGAATCTGTGCTTGTCTGATAATTCACGTTTATAGAGTTATTTAAGTTCTGTGTCCTTCCTGTATTTAAAAAAGGGCCCTTTGCCCTTTGAGTATGGCAAAATGAATGGATTTCTGGTGAGAAAGAGGGGTCTCTCTCTTTCCTGGTGCTCCTTAGAATGCCAGTATCTCTTATGCAGTCTTTACTTTTAAAGGAATGTTATTTACCTACATGCATGTATGCATGTGTGTACATATGTATTTGTATATGCATGTACACATACACATCCTCCTACATATATTTATATAAAAATCAGAATGCATCTTTTTCATATTAGGCTAGAATATCAGAAAATAAGTAGGGCATGTTTCAGGCTCTGATTGAGACAGGACTGGTAAAAATTTCATAAACTGGTTGCTTTCCTTTCTGAATTATTTTCCATGTCTCTCAGAACATGAGGTTCTTTGTGTATATCCTACATTCCTCTTGTTGCAATATAAGTACAGCTCTTCATGTCTTCAGATTTTTGTTCTCACACCAGAAAATGAAGCTTTCACTTTTTTGCCTTCATTTTGTATTATTCCCTGGTTTTCTTTTTCATTTTGTTTTGATTGCATTTTGCTTTGATCCCTTGAAAATGCTTTTATATTAAAACTGCTCAGGTCACATATGGCATGTAGAATGGAAAGAAGACTGACTCTCACGCTCTTTGTGGGCTGCAAGCTAAAACTCAATGGACTTAAAGCCTTTCTCTTTGACTTTCTTCATACAGTACACCAGAGACATCAGGAAAGTATAAAAGGAATCCAGATTCCATCAGAAATTACAATGCCTCCCTCTCAATATGCTAGAGGGCACTTGGAGTTGATTTTAAGAGTGTACAAAGAGCTGGAGCAATTATCTGGAGAATTCAAGACTCCCTACTCCCCTCCCTCTCCAAAAGATTCTGGATTACTTGCCCAGGAAATTCAGGTACAAAAATTCTCCTCTTTATTCCTTTCAATTATTTAAATAATTGCTTCATTTCTTCCCTCCACTTTGTGTATACACAGAATTATATTTGTATAGAGATTTAATGTTTTCAAAGTCCTTTCATCAAAGTAGTCTTGTGAGGTAGGTACAAATTTTACAGATAATGAAATGAAGGCTCAGAGGAGTTGCCCAGGGTCTCATAATTAGGAAATGTCAGAGGCAGGTGAATCAATAGCTGCCATACAAAGACTGATTCAAAGTTTGCCAGAAATTTTACTTAAATTGTTTCATTTAATACTCACAAAACCCTGAGAAGGACAGGATATTATTAACCTCATTTTAGAGGTGAAGACATGAGTGAGTGACTTGCCTATGGTGTCATAAGTAGGAAGTGTCAGAGCCAGGAGTTGAGTATCATTTTCTTGAAACTGGTCTGTGTTTGGGTTGGGTTAAATTATTTTTAAAGCACCTTACAGCTTGAAGTCTGTGATGCTGTGTAGTCTCTCTACATGCTGAAGAGATTTCTATTTGAAGAGCACTTAGAGATTTATTGAGGTAGTTAGCAAATGTCTACCTACCCTGTTAGAGTTATCAAATATGGTTCTGAGTGGTAAAATTAAACTTAAACTGCTAAAGTATCTATGATATCTATTTCATTGGAAGTTAAGTTTTCATTATTGCTAAATCATTCATGAACAGATTGCACTAGAAGACCTCTAAAATCCCATTCAACATTGAGATTCTGTGACCCCATGTGGCCTTAATGTAAGAAATAGAAGACTAAAATGTCTTTTTATTATTATTTTTAAGGATTGAAAAATGAAATGATGAACAAAAACCTCTACATTATATCAAAGAGACTTTCATGATTCTCCGAGCATCTGTTGAATCTGGAAATCTAACATTTCATAGACTGGTTTGCTTAACATTATTCCCAAAGCATCCAATTTTGCTGTCACACTCAAGGTCTGAAGAATTACAGCTATTTCTTTCTCTTGCCCAGGTGTTATGTAAAAGTAAGCCCTTGAACTTGTTGGTCTTTGTTGGGTGTCTCTTCAGTCTAAAGATGAATGATGACCCTGAGCTTTCTGAACACCAGCGACTGGTTATTTCAGGATTTTCTCCCCAATAGACCTGCCTTATTTTTCTTTTATCTATTTTAGAGTTAAGAATTGGCAGCAACAGCCTCGTCCTCTGACTTTGGGATTGACTAAAAAAAATCAAACTTCTCAAGAGAATTGTTTTTTCATCTAAGTTCTTTGTTTAAACCCCTATTTCTTAAAGCTGTTGATATTGCTTTTTTAAAAATCAAGACTGGCTTTATCAAAATTCTTTTGATTGTTAATCAAAAAATGCCTATTGCACTTGTGTATGCAATATAGTTCTCATCATTCTCATTTTTATAACAGGAAAACTGAGGCATCAAAGTGAAAAAAAAGATGAATCCTATAGTGCTACATACTCTTTGTGATAAAGGTGAGACCAGAAAGCAGGACTCCTCACTCTATAGCTGTCTTTCATTTCTCTTTTCCTTTATTAAAACTTTATTAGGGTTTAAAGAAAACTTTATTGATATAAATCCATTCTCCTTTCCTTCACCTTGGATAGAGAGCCATCCCTGGAGGGCAGAGCCAAGAGGGTAGAGTAAGGCAGGAAATTGCCTGAACTCTCCCAATTCACCCCCAAACAATTATAAAATAATACCTCAAAACCTCTTTAAGTTTTAAAGAACACTTTATTGATGTAGATTCATCCTTTTTTCCCTCACCTTGGATAGAGAATCATCCTTTACAGTAAAGAATGAAAAATGAAGGGGGGAAAATCATTTAAGGACAATTAACCAGCATATCAACTAAGTCTGACAGATGCAATGTTTCACACCCATTATTATCCGCTCTACAAAGAAGGAAGGAACATGTATTCTCATAGCTCATAACTGCGACCAAGCTTGGTCACTATACTTCACAGCATTCAGTTTTAACTGTTTTGTTTTCATTGTTCTTTTCATTTATATGGTCATAGTCATTGCATATATTATTTAGCTGATTCTACCTCACTTTGCATCAATTCATATAAGTCTTTCCATTATTCTCTATCCATTATATTCATTGGTATTAGGTAAAAGTATTCCATTACATCTATGTAACACAGTTTATTTAGTCATTCTCCAAGTGAGAAGCATTTGTTCTAGTTCTTTGCTATTACAAAAGATGCTGCTATAAATATTTTTTATAGGTATGGAATTTTCCCCTATCTTTAACCTTCTTGGGGCATGCAGAAAGAAAGATAGGGCAGATAGAAGCATTTATTAAGCTCTTACTATGTTCCAGGCACTGTCCTAAGCACATTAAAAATATTATATCACTTGATCTTCACAGCAGTTTTGGGAAGTGGCTTTGTTGACTTCCTATTCCCTAGATTAAAATACAAACTCATTATTCTGACATTCAAGACTTACCTTTTCTGTCTTATTTCAAAGTATAAGACTTCATGTGCTCTATGCCCAAGTCAATAGGAATCCTAGTTATTTTTCTATCTCATTTTATCCTTTCTCATCTTTATGCTTTTGCCCTTAGCTGTCATTCATTCATAGTGCAGTCTCACCATCCCCTCCCAACCAATTCCACTTGTTGAAATTCTTCTTCCCTTCTAAGCTGAGGAATCATCTCCTCCCTAATATTCCAGATAAAAGTGTTGTCTTTCTGTCCTCTACTCAGAAGATCATAGAGTTTAGAGCTGGAAGGGACACCAGAGAACCTCTAGTCCAACCTTGACAATTGGCAAATGATGACACTGGGACAGAATTAAGTGACATATCCAACTTCATACAGTAGATATAGTACATGGGTGGAAGGACTGAAGTTTGAACCCAAATTTTCTGAACCTAGAACCAATGTTCTTTCTACTATATCTGTCCTTTGGTTAATTGGATTTTGATCAAAATCTTCATTTTGATTAAGTAGATTTTGAGCAGTATAGTAGCTCATTCTTTTGCCAATGACCAATTCTAATGTATTTGAAGTAAAGATGAGTATACGTTTTGGCCACTTAATGCCTTTGGTAATCATAACTAGGCAAGTATCCATTGACCAAGTACATCATATGACCAAAACTATTCTTTGGTTTACTGACAATGGTGAAGATGTCTCAACACACTCAGCAAATAGTGGTGGAGAATAACAGATGATGACTGACAAATCTCCAGTCCAAGGCAGGCATTGGTAACTGTATACTTCCTACTACCACCTATATAAACAGGAGTCAAATGGGATGGCCCAACTTATCGGGAGAGAACTATAATGAAACTTAAGTGACCTGCATTTCAGAGTCTGCAAATTTCTAGGGTTGAAAATGACTTTGGAAGAATCATTGGATTACAATATCTGGCCTGCAGTAGGAAGAAGAAATGTTAGAGATATTCTGGGAATCTTGCCCAGCTCTTTTATTATTCTGAGTAGTAAAGTTCCATCCTGCCACATGCAAAGCTTGATTTGGCACCTAGAATATGGCAAAGTTTTATTCAGTCACGTCCCTTTATCATCTGCTTGGTCCCCTGTCAGGATTATCATTATTAATTATGAGTGACTGAAAATGATGACAGGTTTGGGTCAGTTCTAATGTTACTGCATTTTATCTTGGCTGCAATCATGTTCGTGCTGTTGAAATTCTCCCTCTTTATTCCCCTGAAATTTAACTCCTAACTTTTATTTGGTTCTTAGGGAGCTAAAAATATCAACTCATTTTATATCAATTTTCTTCTGTCTAATAATTACTTCCCTGAGTACTTATCCCACTTGCAAAGATAAATAATTTGAGGATTTACTGTTGATTCAATTTATATTAACAATGGTACAACATCAACATTTTCCTCTGGGCTAAGGTACAAAAGACACATATTTTCCATGTAGGGTGTGTGCATGTGTGCATGCATATTCAAGGACTGTTTTCATTAAAACAAAACAAAGCCGACTTCCTGTGTGAATCAATGTCTTCTTAAACTGGAAGTTTTTTTTTTCTTCCTTTCCATCTTATGTGTGTAGCTAGGGGATAGGAGGGAATGCTCAAAAATGTAAGGAGAGATGTGCCTAAAAGTTTTCATGAGGATGTGAGTTAACAGGAGTCATTCAGAAGGACCTGAGAAAAGGATAAAGAGAGGGTTACTTTAGAGGCTGAAAAATTTACATGGAAATAATCAATTAACCATGCATGCCAATGGTAATGAGTGTAGAATTAATGTGTGGTGAGTTATGCTCTCCTTCTGACTTTGGTAGGTATATAATGTATATTTCTATTATCAAGGCAACATAAATGAATTCCCATGTCAGACTATACAGGATAATACTCTCATTAACTGCTTTCTATCCTTCAAATTAAACTCAAAGGCATGAGTTTGTGAACAGCAGTTAAAGTGTTAAGTTCTAAAATCACCAAATGTTAGAGCTGGAAGACCTTAAAGATTTGGTCTAATGTCCTCATTTTACAGATAGGAAAAGTGAGGCTAGGAGAAGGAAAGATATTTGTCCATGGCTACACAATCAGTTAGTTGCAGAGTAGCTAGTGAAATCACGGGCTTCATCCATTGGTCTCTGCTCTACTACTACCCTTCAAATGATGACTTATAGCTACATACTTAATTAGTTAGAGGGTCAGGACTTCAGGTCTTCAGGCTTTCAGTCCATTTGTTTTTACCTTGTTGCAGGCACTACCCCTGTCTTCCTTTCCTTATTTTGTTTCTATAATCTAAATTTACCAGTGCTTTACATTCTTGAGGAAAATGGCATTTCTAGGGAGAGAATCATGACTCTAAGAATTCAGTGACTGAAAGGAAATTTGGAGAGCCTTGAGAAATCTTCCTTGAAACAGAAGCCAATTTGAGCTCGGAGAACTCATACTGAGCTGACTGTGGGAAGCCTCAAACTTAGAGTCACTTTGGTCTCAGGGATTGGACAATACACCAAAAATTAGCAGTTAGGGGACCGATCTAAGCTTCTTTATAGCTCAGAAACATCCAGTTGATATTACGAGTCATAGGCTTGGTGAGAGAGAAACCTTTGCCCATGGAACGAGGCTTCTGTAGAAATGGCACACAGGAAAAAGAGCTAGGAGAATAGGAGTTATCTTTGTTGCTGTTGAGTTGTTTCAGATATTTCTGACTCTTTGTGACCCCGCTGGGGTTTTCTTGGCAAAGATATTGGAGTGATTTGCCATTTCCTTCACCATCTCATTTGGCAGATGAGGAGCTGAGGTAAACAGAGTTAAATGGCTTACCCAGGGTGACACAGCTAGTAAGTATTTGATGTCAGATTTGAACTCAGGGAGAGATGAGTCTTTCTTACTTCAGGCTGGCACTTTATCCATTGCGTCACATAGTTGCCCCTAGGCAGTTTTCTCATTTGTCAAAGGGGGAAATTAATACCTTCCCTCCCTAATTAATTTTCATGCTACTTTGATGGATCATCACTATACAGATAACAACTATTCATGTCCTCTTACCCTGGGTGATTCATGCAAATTTGAGGCAAGGAGTTCATAGAATATATTTGGCCTTCCTCTAGATCTCTTGACATTAAGTGTTTATAAATGAAGCATGTAGGCTGTCCATTAGTCAACTTTTGCCCTTCCCATATGACTGACCAACCATATTTTCCAGTTATAATCTCTTTCATCACATAATTTACATATGTTCCATTTTTCTGCCATTTAATAGTCTTTTTTCCAATTACATGTAAAGACAGTTTTCAATATTTACTTTTATAAGATTTTGATTTCCATGTTTTTCTCCCTCCTTTCCCCCTCCCCCAAGATGGCAAACAATCTGATATATGTTATACACATACAGTCATATTAAACATATTTCCACATCGGTTATTGTCTTTCATTCTCGAAGGGACCAACATGACATCATCATGATAAAGTCAAGTTTCAATATGTCCAACTGTGGCTGTTCAGACCAACATGAGCTCGGAATGCTCTACCACAGATTGGGCACAGATAGTCCGCATGAACATTTTGGATAGATACTTCAAATTTGTGCATCCTATGTTTCCCTTGAGCTGTTTCAACTCTCCTTTGCTCATAGAGCACAGAACCTTCTCTGATGGGGGCACGCCATGCTGAGCAGTCCTGTGCCAGTGACTCCCATGTCACACAATCAAATTCAAAGTTCTTGAGAGAGACCTTGAGAGTGTCCTTGTGTTGCTTCTTCTGACCACCATGTAAGTGCTTGTACTATGTATGTTCTCTATAAAATAGTCTTTTTGGCAAGCATACATTTTACATTTGAACAACATGGCCAATCTACTTGAGTTGCACTCTCTGAAGCATAGTTTGAATGCTTGGCATTTTAGTTTGAGTAAGGACCTCAGTGTCTGGTACCTTATCCTGCCAGGTGATCTTTAGACATGTTGTGAAAGAAGAATTAAAACAAAAAGAGAAAATCACAAGAAAGAAGAAAATTAATAAAAAGAGAAAATAGTATGCTTCAATCTACATTCAGACTCCACAGCTCTTTCTCTGGATGAGAACAGCATTTTCCATCATGAGTCTTTTGGAACTGTCATAGATCACTTCACTGCTGAGAAGACCTAAGTCTAACAAAGTTGATCATTGTACAGTGTTGCTTTTACTGTGTACAATGTTCTCTTGGTTCTGTTCACTTCTCTTGGGCATCAGTTCATGTGAGTCTTTCCAAGTTTTGCTGAAATCTATATGTGGCTTCTCTTACATAATTCTTGGTTGAAAATGAATTGAAGCCTATTCACACCCAACATGATCTCTTCCATTGTTCATTGTGTCATTCTCATTTAATGTTTTGCCAACTATTCCATGAATGAATGAATGAATGGGGAAAAGTATTTAGTAAATTCTTGCTATGGATACAAATATGAAAACAAGATAGTCTTGGCCTCAAGGAGTTTACATTTGAATTGAGGAGACATCATGTATACGGGGAAAGGAATTATGGTTTGGGAAGTCACAAAGTCACAAAGACATTGAGTGGAACAATGGGGCATATGTTTGATGCACCTTTTCCAGAGACAACGGTACTGGCAATTTGATTATAGTTCTCAGAGAAAGTAGAAAGGAGGGAAGGATATGTGTGAAGAAGTAGAGAAGAAAATAACCAAAGATGACGATGAGGACTGCAAGATCTTTGGGTGTGCAGAACTGAACGGCTTAGACTCTCCCAAGCATGTTGGTTCTGTTTTTTGGGAGGAGTCAAGTGACAGCAGAAGGAGGAGTACCATTGTGAAAAAGGATTCATGGTTATATTGAACTGCTAGAAAAACATTGCTGATAAAAAGATGGTCCTAGTTCTCTGAGAGAAGGTTGGATCATTAAACACACTGAACAATTTCCTTAAGGCAATTTGACCTGCTCTACACCCAAGTCATTTTAGATTTTGCTCATTGTCTATATTCTCTGTCTGTCTAAAATATATGTACTTATGAACCATCTCTAAGGGGTTTCTATCTAGATACATATCCTAGTTTAGACAGTAAAGATTTTTCATCCATGTGGTTTTTCCCACATGGATAGTCAGATCAAACTCTTTTGAGTGATTATGGAGCTCATATAGGAGGCTCTGTAGTGTTCTGCTGCTTGTTGCAATCACCATAATATCATTCTAAGAAAGGAGTATTTCAGGTACCTCAGCAATGACTGCGAATCATCTTTTGATCTGAACTCTGTGCTGGACATTCTCCATGATGGTAACAATCACCTTTAGTGAGTATGCATTTCTCTTTTTTGTGGCTCAGCTAGTATTAGTAACAAGAGCATCACAGAACCAAATCATCTCTATATAAGGAATGTTATATAATTTTGATTTAATGGATGAAAGATATTGTTGGAGGTGGCTTTTGTTAAGGTGACTTTTCACTCTACTGAATTAAGTGAATTTTCAATAGTCAAAATTCAGCAGGATCTTGGATTTCTATAGAGGCAGCTGGTGATACAGGGAGTGCACTGGACCTAGAGTCAGGATAGACCTAAGATACTTAGTAGCTGTATGGCCTTGGATGAGTCATTTACAATCAAGTAACTTCTATCCACTATAAATTGGGGATAATGATAGCACCCACCTCTCAGGATTATGATGAGGATCAAATGAGATAAGACTTAGAAAAAGCACATGGCAGACACCTTATAAATGTTTATTCCCTTCCTTCCTACTTTTTCTTAATCTTTCAGTTAATTATGTGACTATGCAGTTATGGATTGTTATACTATAACATGTGTGAAAATCTCCTTCTTCCCTTCTCATATCTTCATCCAGAATGTTCAGAGAGCATCTACATAATCAAAATATGGATTGACTTGTTAGTTATATGCCCTGGGTCTCATTTTAAGACTCATGATAATGTCTGGTATCCTCCTCCCCAACCTTTTAGTGCCCTTTTCTTTTTCAAATACATTGAAAATTTTTCTCTCAATTCCCTCAAAAACTTGAAGAAGAAACCTAGTCTAGCTGTTGTTCATCATTTCTTCCTTATGTAGCACCTCTAGGGCATGACTGTGGGGAGGGACTAGCGTTATGGTAGAGTCTAGATGTGGTTCCACCATCATTTATGGTTAAACGAACTTGTTACACAAATCTTTACAGAGATTTTACATGTTTCTATATAAGGAACAGGAAAGATTGAGAAAATCAATCAATTGCCTTACTTCATTTCAAGTAAGTGATACCTTAATGAAATGAGAATGTCTCAATTGATCAATCTGACTCTAGAGTAAGTGCAGAAAAGCTTCTTGATCAATAGACGTGACACAGCACAGAAAATTTGTTTGAATTGTCTGAAGAAACTTGGTCGTTCCTAAGGCATCACCTATAAAACATCTAGCCATCTTGGGGGGTGGGGTGGGAAGGAATAAGCATTTATATAGCACCTATTATTTATCAGGCATTGTGTTAAGTGCTTTTCTTTTTTTTTTTTAACTAATATTATCTCATGTATTCTCACAACAACCCTGAGAAGCAGGTGCTATCATTATTCCCATTTTACAGTTGAGTATACTGAAGCAGACAGAAGTTAAGTGACTTGCCCAGAGTCACACAGTTTTTAAGTGTCTGAAGTCGCACTTGAAATCAAGCCTTCCTAATTCCAGGCTCAACACCTATTCATTGCTCTACCAGTTGCCTCTGAGAGATTTAAATAAGTGGAGAGGAAAGAATATACCATCTTAACCTCTGAGAAAGAACAGATTAAAGAGGAAGGAAGGAACAGAACCCAGGCTTCTGTCTTTTTCCTTCACCATCCCTTGCCTGAAATAGAAGATCATAAAATTTGGAAGTCCAGAGGACTTCCCATCTTCTCATCAGCATCCTAGCAGCCACTGGCAACAGTGTCTGAATCAGAAGCTGAGAACAGACTGGCTACAACACAGAAAGCAGGATTCACAGCTTCCTAAGAGCCTAGCAAAAAGGTGACACCATACCTAAGGGGAAATTCATTAATACCCCACAAAGGGGAGAAAAGGACATTCTACAGCCAGAAGCTGTTACCTTTCTACCACCTCTGTTCTCTAAGGTTGATCCCACTTTCCCCAAGACTCAAATGTATTTGTGGGAGAGTGCGCCACAGACTTCTAGGAGTATATTTTGTATCAACTGTTTTTTCTATATCACCTTCGAAATTTCCTCCTTTCTGAAAGCAAATGGAGTCTAGTTGACTAAATGATAGCCACTGATAATCTCAGGAAGAAGCTATCAGAGGAGTTTTGTGAACTATCTAGCACTAGAGAAACAATACCCCAATCATTCAATGCCAACCCTAGAGCCCTGAGGAAATGTAGTAGTAAACTCCATGGATCAACTCATCAGTGTAAGAGGAGGTTGAGATAGTTACCCTACTACTACATCTATTTGTTGTCATCCTTTCAGGTACAATCTTAAATGCTCTTGTGATCTTCTTGTGAAGCTTTATTTAAATGTATTTTCCCCTGAACTGTTTCTCTCAGTGTTATTGGGATCCTGCTCATAATCTTCCACTATCATGTGATGTAAGATTTTACAGATGAGTTCCCACTCTATAGTGGTGCTACCCTAGGCTTCCATATTTCTCTCTGGTAAGAAGATAAAATAATTGCTTTAAAGCTTAATTTCATGAGGTTGTTATTATGAAATGATATGTGTTTATGAAAGTGTTTTGAAAACTATAAATTGCTTTCTGAATCTGAGATATTATTGTTACTGTTATTTCTATTATAAAGTCCTATGCCTTATCACTTCCTGAGGATGATTACGTGATGAGTCATTAAGAGAGACATAGTGTTGAATTGTTACCTGTCCTTCATTTTAGAAGAGGATCAGTGACATTTTGCAGTGACTTGGATTTAAGTAAGGCAGAGTTATACAGAATTGTCAGCCTCAATCTCTCTTTCAGAGTCATCAAAGTCAAGATGACCTTCGATGGTTCAGGGAGCAGTGGATGACCTTGGTGTCGTCAGTGTCTGATCCCACTCTAAGCTTCAGCTGGTAGTTGGAACAAATTATTCTCATCTGCCCATTCCGCTGGGGTACATCTTCACATTCTTGGAATAGATATCCCCCAACTCAGTTACAGGTTTGACACTTATCCATTACCCTCATTCAGCTGTAACTCCTGTGTCAAGCAGGTTTTTATCAGGGTGTGGCTGTTATACATGCTACAGCATCTAGGAGCCAGAAGTGAAAGTCAAGTACAAGGCGGGTAATTATCCCACTCTATTTTGCTCTTATTAGAAGATGTCTGGAGCACTGTGTTAAATTCTGGGTGCTACATTTTCTATAAATTAATTTATTTCAGTTTTCAGCATTCACTTCCATAAGTTTTTAATTTCTCTCCCCAAGATATAAACATTCTTTGTGTGCTACATTTTCAGATGAATTTTGTCATTGACTGGAGTACATCAGGTCAAAATCAGTTGAAGAAACTGAAAATGTATAGCCATCAGAAGAAAAGAGTAGGGAGTGGGGAGGATGATAGCTGTCTTGAAGTATCTGAAGGGTTATCATGGAGAAGAATTCTTCTTGGTCACAAAAGTCCAAGAGAATCTAGGAGAAATGGGTGAAAGATTTGCCAGAGGAAGATTTCAGCTAGATGTAAGCAGGTGTCTGCTAGTAAATATTTAACAACCAGCCCTGGGGTGGGGTAGAGGGGAATGCACATATGATACACCATCAAGCTTAATCTGCATTATTAACATTTTCTCTATCACTTTCTTAAATCTAGACAATCAAGAAAATAATAAATCAAGCCCTGAATGATAGTGTTTTCTGATTTCTGAGGTGTAAGTGTTCACAATGAAAATTTAAGGGCTCTTGTGAGCCAAGCCTGCCCCTAGATATGAGGACTTTATATCTAATTTTCTGAAATTTAGAAGCTTCCCAAATGGGAACAGGTTACTTCAGTATGATAGAGTGGTGTGTCGGAATTTGAGATCTTTGAGTAGAGGCCATATCGAAGAAGGGATTCTTAGTAAAGTAAGGCCTGCACTAGAGGACATCTGAGGTCCCTTCCAAATCTTAGATTCCATGATAACCTTGACCTTGAGTTCTTAAAGGCCATGTCAGTGGAGCTCAAGCTCTGGAACTTCCTGCACAGATGAAGACATACTGGGAAATACCTTGGTGATGGCATGTTGGCTAAAGCTCTGCCTAGTTAAGTCCATAGAAAGTTTTCACTAGAAGATTGTTTCCTAACTGGGTTTTGAAGTATATAGGACACTGGGCCTGGAGTCAGGAAGATTCATCTTGCTAAGTTCAAATCTGACTTTGGACACTTGGTAGCTGTGTGACCCTGGGCAAGTCACTGAACCCTGTTTGTTTTAGTTTCCTCATCTGTAAAATGAACTGGAGAAGCAAATGCAAACTATTCCAGTATCTTTGCCAAAGAAAACCCCAAATGGGATCATGAAGAGTCAGATACGACTGAAATGACTAAACAATACAAAATGGGAAATCACAAATCTTTTCAAGTATTCAGTCAGTGTTGTCTGTCATTCATCAGATTATTACAACGTGTGATACCATCTATGCTTTAGCATACTAAACTGTTAAGCTTATCTGTCTTTAGATAATGGCACGAATAAAATGCATTTAACTTACGTGGTAACTGGTTTATGCTGTGCCAAATTTTGTACCTGAATAGATCCTGAAATATATGCTTTTAGGGTCACAGAAACCACAAGGAGGCATAAAGAATCTAGAAGTCAGTCTATAAGCATTTATTAAGTGCTACTATGTGCCAGATGCTATGAAAAACTGCTTTAGCCAGTAAACATTTGATCTCCTTGCCAAGTAGAGAGATAGGAAGCCAAATGCAACACCAGTTTAGTGTCAGCTTATAAATCACTTGTGAAACCTTACAGAAGATGATGCTGAAGGATTAAAAGTGTTACTCAAATGGATCTGTGATCTCATCAATCTGGATGTTCCTTCCAATGGTACAGATTGCAATTCAGCTACTCCTGCCCATCCAATGTGACTTCTGATCATGTCCTCCCCTTAGTTCACTGCAGGAAGGCCATCCAACATGCTAAGGCCTCCTTCCTTTTCTTCTACATTTCAGGAATCCCAGATGAGAATTGAGGCTATCATTTCGCATCCTTGCAACCTGACTTGCCTGAGTTCTATTCCATTTTTCTCTGAAATCTTTTACCTTGTTCTTGATTGAAGTTCCTCGTAAGTTAAATATCATAATCTGCCTCTCTATTGTACTCTGTGTGATACTCATTTTTAAAATCTTTGAAATATTAAATGGAAAAATAAAATAATTAAATGCCTCAAAAATTGTAATAAACTGTGGATGCAAAAGAATTGCAGAAAGCTTGGCAAGAGACAAAATTAAGCCAGATCTTCCCCAAAAGCATTTAAGGATGCAACGGGAAGAACAACAAACAGATGAAAAATGTAAAAGATCTGCCAAGAGTTTTACAACAAACCCTTTTCTCCATCAAGAGCAGTGGAGCCACTATACTTGGCCTATCTCATTTGTCCTGAGGCATTTAAGTAGGTATCTTCATTTTTTTCCATTGTAGAGGCATCTCTACTGACTTGGGAACAACACATGACCTCTATTAAAATGAATCTAGGAGAAATGGGTGAAAGATTTCCCAAGAGCAGTGGAACCACTATACTTGGCCTTTAAAACCATTATCTATCGTGTGTTGTGTAAGAAAATAAAAATGGTATTAAAGGAAAAAAAACAATAAGCAGCTGGACCAGAACAAATGTGAATAGAAGAGATTGATGCTGGAGATGATACAATTTTAAAAATAATAGTAATAATAGCTAGCATTTATATAGCACCTACAACATGTCAGGTACTGTGTTAAATGATTTGCAAATATTATCTTCTCTGATGTTTACAACAACCCTAGAAGGTAGGTGCTATTATTATCCTATGTTTCTAGTCAAGTAAACTGAGGTATATAATGTAAAAGTAAATGTCTGAGACTGGATTTGAACTCAAGTCTTCCTAACTCCAAGCCCATACTCTGTCTACTCTGGCCACCCCTATGTCTTATTTTTAAGGACACCGAGGGTGATTCTTTCAACTGAGAAAGGGAAGATGCTAAATATTTGATAAAAATTATAGATTTTATTATTATCAGTAAAATGTTAAAAATCAGTTCCTGATACTTATGCCTATTTTTCATCTCTACAAAATATTTATGAGAATAATCTATACATATACCAAGGACATCCTTGATGAGATGTAAAAAGAGGACAGTAGACCACTATATTGAAACAATTGTCTAAAAGATAATGAGTATACAATATTATACATTGTTTATGTTTTATGACTAAAAATATTTTGATTTGGTAGAATAACATGTTACATTAAAGGGTAGTACAGTGGGTAGATAGACTAGCATGAAGTCAGAAAGTCCTGAATTCAAATCTTACTTCAGATACTTATTATCTGTGTAATCCTGGGTAAGACCCTTAACTCCCTTTGCCTCAGTTTCCTCAACTGTAGAATGGGGAATAATAACAGTGTCTACCTCCCAGGCCTGTTGTGAGGAGCAAATGAAATAATAATAATGTGATGCTTATATTATAATTTATGTAGTATATGTATATATTATAACAATTAAGTGGTACTTAGCACAATGTCTGGCATATAGTAGCTAGTGTTTAAAAATTCATCATTATTATTATTATAAAGGCTCAAATCAAATGACATATGTGTGTCAAATCATAAAATATTCATTAAAATAGAACATCAAAAAGATAACTTTATTTTATAATCCTCTGATTATGATCAAGATAATGATAAAGGACAATGTGTGATTATAAACCATGCTGACCTTTTTATAAAGGATGTGGTGAGAAAGATAGTAAAGTCCTTCCCATGTTTCTTTTTAAAAATGGTCTATAAAATCTCATTACAATTGTATTAATCTCACCTAAAAATGATATTAAACCTTAAGACATTAAAGTGTCCTAAGGAAATCTAGAATTATTTAAAAGTTTGACCTAATTATCCACATAGAAAAAGTCAAATGAATGAAGACTGTCTATCATTCAGATAATGTTACATAATATGATGGACTATTTGCAGAGTTTGTCCAGCAAAATATTTACTTGTATACAAACACACACCCACATATGTGAGTATGTGTGTTTTATGTATCTATATCTATCTATCTATCTTGGATAGACATTGCAGATAGACCGTGAATTGGACCAATAACTGAAGAGAAGGATGGTGGTAGATTGTATTGTTTTTGGACAGTTGTTCAGTACTTTTTCTGACTCCATGCTTCTCCCTGAAATTAAGATTCATTTTTTAACACAAATATTCTTTTGGTGATGCCAAATTATTACAAATCATATAGTACCCCAGTTTCTGAAAAAATAAGGTTGAGCATCATCCAAAGGGCAATGGAGGGATACATGGTAAATAGGAATAGTTTCAGCACAATACAACGGAAAACTTGCACAGTAGAAGTAAACATAGAAAAAAGAAGTTGCATCAGAAGAGGTGGTGGGCCAGTCATTTAGCAAGAGCATGAGATTGCAGGCAAATAGTTTATATTCTCCCTTGGGTTCCCCCATAATGTCAATGGAGCTAAGGAAGGTAGGAAGCATGGTGTTTGGACCCATTGTAAAGGGCTTAGAAGAAGACACAGACAAGAGCTTTACAGTTTGAGAAAGCATAGGTAGATCTGTACTCTTAGAGTGAGCACTTTCTTTAATGAAATGACATCTATCAAACTATTGAAGAATCATAGATATAAAGCTGTTAATGGTCATTACTCATAGGGGATATCCAGGAGTCAGATTATATCTGGAAAGCTGGTTGTTAAATTTTCATCTCTACCATTTACTCCTCAGAACTTGGCAAACACTACAAGTCAGAACTTGATTTATTTTTTTGTGTTGCTGATGAACTGAACTTGGAACACTGAAGAAGAAAATATTAATAAGGAAGATTAAAATTAAAAGTGTACCAAGTTTATTTTTTGTGTGGGATAGCTGGTTGTCAAACATTTGCTAGCACACCCAGGCCTGAGAGATAATTTAGTCTAGGGGTGGGAAACCTGTGGCATAGATTTGTTTTGTGAAGTTTGGATTCAGTCAAAGGGCCACGCTCGAATACCTAAAGGGCCACATGTAACCTTGAGGCCACAGGTATCCCACCCCTGATCTAGTCCAATGCTTTCATTTTATATATGAGAAAACCTAAGTCTAGAAAAGTTAACTTTCTCATGTTATCCGCTAGTAAACAGCTGAACTGAGACTTTATCCCAAGTCTGCTGTCACCATGTCCAATTGCCCATTCTATGACATTGTCTTAATGCGGTTGCTGCAATTGTTACTGAGATAAATGTTGAGTGATTAAAACAAAACAACCTTATTTAATTGTTTTCCTTAAAAGTTCATCACCCTTTATATGTATGATAGGTATCATGTTTCTTGCTTTTTCAATGGGTGAGGGAGGGACTGGACAGTAAGATAGAATGTGGAGTTGAAAATAAAAATAAATTTAAAAAAAATTTTTTTTTAAAGTGCATTACCATTAAAGGAAGAAAGTATGTTAGTGAAAAATGTGCATGGGCTGGTTGCTTTATTTTTTCTAACATAAAAATATCATGGTTATTTGAATGAGAAAGGAAAATCATTCTGTGGTAGCTCTTGGTTAACTCCCTTAAACCTAGGATTGGACTACACAAAGAGAACACTTAACCACTGGTAATTTGATTTTAAAGGTGAGATAATTGACTCCTTTTCCAGAGCAGAAGGCAAGTAGGAGGATTGTCTCAATACCTTGCCAACCTAAGAAACTTGACCCGAGGCTCAGTATCATGAGAATTTTGCTGGACCCCTTGTGGAGGTCTCTGATCCTACCCAAGTCTTTTTACAACACTCTTAATGAGGAGACTCACCCTCCAGTAAGCCAGGGTGATGACAGAGTCTATGTTTATACAGAACTAAGCCCAGCAGATGACAGCATGGAGTGGCTGCTTCAGTTTCCGAGCCCTGGGTCCTGAGCCCTTCCCCATCCCCATCCTGGCAGGGAAACATTGACTTGGGTTGACAGGCTGACAGCTACTGAAGGAGGGGATGACTCAGCTAGAACTCCAAAAGGCCCAAATTTTCCGTACTACAATCAGCACAGAATACCTCCTTTGAGTCTTGTGTAGGAATCACCCTCCTCTTAGCACATCCTTCCAATTTCCTTTGAGTTTCCTTTAAAACAGAAAGGAAAAAAAGACAATTCTGATCCTCTATCTGCCTCTAAATAGTTGTCAGAGAGACATTGAGGTACAGTGACTTTACTAACCAAGTAAGATTTTTGTTTTTTTTAATTTTTTTAACTTTTTAATTGATTTGTTTTCAGTTTTCTACAATCATGCCAATAAGTCTTAGATTTTCTCCCCTTCCCTCCCCCAGACAGCATGCTTATAGGGATTCTACATATACATTCTTCTTTCTTGTTTATTTAGTTTTAGTTTCAACATTCATTCCCACAAAATTTTGAGTTCCAAATTTTCTCCCCATCTCTCCCCTCTCCCCACCCCATAACGCCTTTCGTTCTTATTGCCCCTTCCCTCAGTATGCCCTCCCTTCTATCATACTCCTCCCTTTCCTTATCCCCATCTTCTCTCTTTTCTTGTATGGCAAGATTGATTTCTATACCCCATTACCTGTATTTCTTATTTCCCTGTTCTATGCACAAACAGTTCTCAACATTTATTTCTAAAACTTTGAGTTCTAACTTATCTCCCTCTCCTCCCTCCTCACCCATCCCCACTGAGAAGGCAAGCAATTCAACATAGGCTATACAATATAGTTTTGCAAGACTTACATAATAGTTATGTTGTATAAAACTAATTATGTTTCCCTCCATCCTATCCTGCCCCCCATTTATTCTATTCTCTCTTTTGACCTTATCCCTCCCTGAAAAGGTTTATTTCTAAATACTCCCTCCTATCATCCCCCTCACCCCACTTGTCCCCTTCTCCCCTACTTTCCTGCAGTGTAAGATAGATTTTCATGCCAAACTGAATGAGCCTGTTATTCCCTCCTTAAGCCAAATGTGAAGAGAGTAAGCTTTACTTTTTCCCTCTCACCTTTTCCCTTTACTCCTCCATTGAAAAACTTTTTCTTGCCTCTTTTTTGAGAGATATTTGCCCCATTTCATTTCTCCTTTTCTCCTCCCAATATATTTCTCTCTCACCCCTTAATTTTATTTTTTTAGATATCATCCCTTCTTCTTCACCTCACTTTGTGCTCTCTATGTATGTATATGTGTGTGTATGTGTGTGCATGTGTGTGATCCCTCCAACTACCCAAATATTGAGAAATGTCTCGAGTTACAAATATTACCTTTCCATGTAGAAAAAAAAAAACCAAAAACAGTTTTAAACTGTTCAATTTTAGAAAGTTCCTTATGACTTCTCTTTCCTGCTTACCTTTCCATGTTTCTCTTGATTCTAGTGTTTGAAAGTCAAATTTTCTATTCAATTCTGGTCTTTTCATCAAGAATGCCCGAAAGTCCTCTATTTCATTGAATGACCATTTTCCCCCTGAAGTATTATACTCAGTTTTGGTGGATAGGTGATTCTTGGTTTTAATCCTAGTTCCTTTGACTTCTGGAATATCATATTTCAAGCCCTTTGATTCCTTAATCTAGAAGCTGCAAGATCTTGTGTTCTCCTGATCCACAATACTTGAATTGTTTCTTTCTGCTTGCAATATTTTCTCCTTGACCTGGAAACTCTGGAATTTGGCCACAATATTACTAGGAGTTTCTCTTTTTGGATCTCTTTCAGGAGGTGATTGGTGGATTCTTTCAATATTTATTTTGTCCTCTGGTTCTAGAATATCAGGGCATTTTTCCTTGATAATTTCATGAAATATGATATCTAGGCTCTTTTTTTGATCATGGCTTTCAGGTAGTCCCATAATTTTTAAATTGTCTCTCCTGGATCTATTTTCCAGGTCAGTTGCTTTTCCAATGAGATATTTCACATTATCTTCTATTTTTTCATTCTTTTAGTTTTATTTTGTAGTTTCTTGGTTTCTCATAAAATACTTAGACTCCATCTGTTCCATTCTAATTTTTAAAGAACTATTTTCTTCAGTGAATTTTTGAACCTCCTTTTCTATTTGGCTAATTTTGCTTTTCAAAGCATTCTTCTCATTGACTTTTTGGACCTCTTTTGCCAGTTGTGTTAGCCTATTTTTAAAGGTGTTATTTTCTTTGGCATTTTTTCTGGGTCTCCTTTAGCAAGCTGTTGATTCACTTTTCAAGCTCTTCCATGGCCTGAGATCATTGTATATTTATTTTGGAGATACTGGATGCAGAAACCTTGACTTTCTCTGACAGTATGGATTGTTCTTCCTCATCTGAAAGGATGGAAGAAAATACCTGTTCACCAAGAAAGTAACATTTTATAGTCTTATTTTTTCCCCCTTTTTTGGACATTTTCCCAGCCAGTTACTTGACTTTTGAATCCTCAAAAGGAGGGTATACTCTGGGGACTTGAAAATTCTCAGTTTTTCCAAAGTGGCACAATCAAAAGAGAGGAGTTTACTCCCTTGTCGGACAGGTGGCTGAGATTCAGATCAGCTGCTCAATTCTCCCTGACTTTAGGCTGAGGGCTCCACAAATGGATGTTGCTGCTGCCACCACTGCTGCTGCCCTCATCACCGCTGCTGCTGCCATCTATGGCCTGGGCTAGGGGAGGATCCTGCTCCCTTATCATCAAGGTGAAAAAGCTTTCTCACTGACCTTTGAAGCTTCCTTTGGTGCTTGTGCCACTGCTGCTGGGGATTGCACTCCTGAGTCCTGCTCCAGCTCTGCCCCTCCCAGTGCCACATGGTCAAGGCTGGGCTGAGCTCCACTCTACACCCTGTGCTATAGACCTTTCCTGTTGGCCTTCCAGGCTGCCTTGGGCTGGAAATCTCTTTCACTCTGTTGTTCTGTGGGTTCTGCTGCTCTAGAATTTGTTGAGAGTCATTTTTTACAGGTATTTTATGAGCTGTGGGGGAGGAGCTAGAATATGTGCTTCTTTCTACTCCACCATCTTGGCTTGGCCTCCCCCAAGTAAGATTTTTAAAAGACATGTATTAATGATGGAAGCAAGGATGAATAATGGAGGATGAATATAAAAGTATAGCTTGGTCCCCCCAAAAAAGGAAACAGGGATTTTTTTTTTCTGGAGGGGGAAGGTAGTGAGGGTTAAGTGACTTGACAAAGGTCACACGGCTAGTAAGTGTTAAGTGTCTGAAGTCCATTTGAACTCAGATCCTCCAGGGCTGGTGCTCTATTCACTCACCACCTAGCTACCCCCAAAAGAAGCATTTCTATTGTTCCTACTATGTGCTAGGCACTGCGCTAAGCACTTTATAAATACTATCTCATTTGATCCTCAACCCTGGGAAACTTGTGCTAGAAAGACAATATTAGGAATGTCATCATTGTTCAGTCATTTTTCAGTTCTGTGTGATTCCTTGTGACCCCATTTGGGGTTTTCTTGGTAAAAATACTGGAGTGTTTTTTTTTTATCTTCTCCAGCTTCTTTTACAGATGAGGAAACTGAGGCAAAAACAGGGTTAATTGACTCACCCAGTAAGTGTTTGAGGCCAGATTTGAACTCAGGAAGATGAGTCTTCTTGACTCCAGGCAGGACTCTCTAGCCACTGTGCCATTAGTAGAGGGTTCTACTGAAATGTTAGTCAGTAAGAATGTCAGCTTGAAAGAAGGTCTCTAGCGGAGTATTCTAAGGTTCTTCACTCAATTCTTTGCTATATAGCTTGTTTACTCATGTCTTGGATGTCACCGTATCAGATTTATAGATGATTCCAAACTGGAAAGGACAGCTAGAACACTGGATATTCAGAATGGTGACAAGTCTCCAGATTATGACATTTGAGGATCAATTTAAGGAAATGTATACCAAGTTTGGAGAATCTCAATGCTGGGAGTGACACAGTAAAGAGCAAGAAATTGAGAGACTGTCATATGGAAGATGGATTAGACCTTTTCTCCTTGTTTTCATAGAACAGAACTAGGAGTAAGGGTTAGAGGCTTTAAAAAGGTAATCTAGGGTTAATGATATTGTGATTTAAACATCTTGGGCCTCAGTTTCTTTATCCACAAAAGAACAATTGTGGCCTTTTGATTAAAAAAAAATTTAGAGACTTTCTGTTCTAAAGTTATTTGATTCCTTAACCATCATAGGAGCCCCTGATGTTCATATCAAATTATGAGAAGAGGCCTGGAAATTTAAATAAGTTTGATGACTTTCAGATTTGCTTTCTTCTATTGCCATCACATTATCTATAAGATCTCTAGGTTTGTTTTCTCATGTTGTAATGATTCCCCTGTAAAACCCATGAAATCATGGTTCTCATTTCAGATGAATCATGTTTAGTTAAATAAGGATTAAACCTGTGCAGACATGACAGAAAAGTAAAAGAGCAGGAGAATAAATGAATGCATTGGGGTTAGAATTGATTCTACCTTTTTTTCTTCCATTTTTTTCTACCTTCGTTTCTGAGAGAAGAGTCCCAGATCCCAGCTTTCTAATTGGATGTCAATGAGTCAGTTTCCCAGTCTATCTTATCTCTAACACCCTCTTTAAGAGATTAAACTATAGGGAGTGGAAAGACTTTTTAGGTCCAACAATAGACCACTGTTTGACAACACTTGCCTCCAGAAGAACTTGAGCTTCCAGAGCCTGGCTGGGGCCTGAAGAGGATCTCAGAATGCAGTGTTACAGCTAGAAGGAACAACAGAGAATCAGCAGCAATCTGTTCCCTTATTCCCTCACCATTTTACAGTTGAAGAAGCAAGTTTGAGAAGTAAAATGATTCCCACAGTTAGTTACTGGCAGAACTGGAAAGTTGCTTTTTAGAAAAATGACCTCTGCTTCCTTTCTCTTTTCTTTCCCCCAATGATTTGCTCGTAGTATGTGCTTAATAAATGCTTGTTGCATGCCTGTCCTTGTCCAAATGAATATATGTAACACAGTGATGGAACTACATTTTGTGTGTGTGTGTGTGTGTGTGTGTGTGTATGTTTTTCCTCTTCCCTTTTTTTTTTTGTAATTGGGGTCTGGTATATATGCAATACCATTTCTTTTGCTAAGATGGTATCACCCATGTGGAAGACCCTAGGAACCTGCTTCTGGGAGAATCCAGTGAAGACTGGACCACAAATAGACATCTACACAGCATACCGTGTGGTTAGAAAGAATCTTTTTCTCATTGGTTGCGTAACTAAAACCATCAAGTTCTTTAAAAAGTCTTGGCTGAAAGTGACTGTTACTCACAACCTTCCTCTACCTTTTGGGCTGTTTGGCCCTGAGAAATGGGACTGGGTCTTGCCTTTTTGGGTTATTTTCTTCTATGTATAGGGAGTGGAGCCTCTGAGCTAACCCACTGATCTAGTAATCCAGATCCATTGCTGCAGCCAACCTGTAATACCCTGAGGGGCATCCATTTGGGACTTGAACTTGGTTAACTAATGCTGTATAGGAACTAAACAAAACCGAGAGCCTAATTGTCCTACTCCCCAAAGATCTTGGAGGTACAGGGGCGATTATGTAGGGAGGTACTGGGGTAAATGCTTGCGTGTTTGCTGTTGCTATATCTTTGAAGTAGATATCTCTAAAATGAATCTGGTATTAGGTGATTAAATGGAACTGGGGTGTTAGTCACAGGCCCCCTAAAAATTTGGAGAGTACCCAGAGAAAAGAGAGGATTCACAATCATTCAGGTTACCAGAGAAACCTGGAGGAATGGGGGAGATTGGGTAAAGAGGAGAAGTTAAAATGTGACAGGCCTGGCTTTGAGAGAGTAGGACCAACATCACCATGTTACGCTTTCATTCACAAGAAAACGAGCATGTGAAAATAGTACTTGCTTCTACTGCCCTATGGATTTACTCAGAATCCCATTGATTCAGATTTGCAAGACTTACTTCCCTAACTCCCAACTATGTTAATCCCATTCCTTCAAGTTCTCCCTCTCTCACTCTTTTCTACCTTTTCATTGTGCAGTCTGGAGCTCTTATTCTTTAAAAAAAATATGAACTGTCTTTGTATTAGGTCATGCGTCCTTTCCTTCCACCCTAATATAAATTTAATATATTTTGTATTTAATGGGCAACTAGGTGGCTCAGTGGATAGTGTACCTGGTCTGAAATCAGGATGACCCCTTTCTGAGTTCAAATCTGACCTTATGCATTTATTGATTGTGTGAATTTGGGCAAGTCACTTAACCCCCTTCTGCCTCAGTTTCCTCAACTATAAAATGAGCTAGAGAAGGAAATGGCAAACCCTTTTAGTATCTTTACCAAGAAAATTCAAAATGAGGTCATGAAGAGTCAGACACAGCAAAAACTGACTGAACAAATACATGCTTACCTCCTGTGTAATGTAAGCTTTTGAGGGCAGGGAAATGTTTCTTTCATCTTGGTATCCTCAGCATTGCACCAATGTCTGGCATATAGAAATTATTAAGTGCTACTTAATGCAATTGAACTTTGTTGATAGCAAGGGAGATGAGACTTGCAGTAAGCTAGGGATTCGAAGAGAAGATGGTGAGAGAGGAGGATATTCTGGGTATAAGGAACAGTTTCCAAGGGTGAGGAACCTGCAGCTTTGACGCTACATGTGGCTTTCCAGATCCTTGGGTGTGGTCTTTTGACTGGGTCCAAATATATTTGACTGAGTCCAGTTTTACAGAACAAATCTTATTAAGGGGGATTTGTCCTATGCAGTTTGGTCTCAAAGAGGACCACATGAGGCCTCTAGATTGCAGGTCCCCAACCTTGTAGGTGGAAGACAGAATGCCACCAATCAGGAAGCAGTAAGTAGGCCAGTTTGTGAAGGAATGTGTGTGTGTATGCACCTTAGAATCTAAAGGACCTAGAATGAGGAAGACTCTCAGTTCTAATCTCATAGCAATCACTTGATGTCATGAGTTGCTGTGTCTAGCTCCTCACGAACCCAGCTGGGGTTTTCTTGGTGGAGACACTGGAGTGATTTGCCATTTCCTTGTACAGCTCATTTTACAGATGAGGATACTGAGGCAACCAGGGTTAAGTGACTTGCTCAGGGTCACGCAGGTTCCTACATTCATCTAGTAAAGTAGGCTTGGAAATCACTGAATCATTTTTAACTCTTCACCTGCAATAATTGTGTGCATCCTCAGTACACACACATACACACACACACACACACAATAACAGGATTGACTCCATACTGAACAAAGAGTTATATTAGGAAAACAACCTTGTTAGCAATATCAGTTACAGAAATTGCTTATAAAGCAAAACGTACCAAAAACTATCTCTCTTCTCTGCTCAGAAGACTACAAAACCCACAAAATGCTCTTGTTGTAGATATGTTCCTTATTGGTGTGGGAACATTCACTCAGAAGCCCATAAAAGTACAAATCTGTGTTTGGCACAACTGAAAAGGTGCTCAGAGATACTGGGTCTGTCTCCCTTTGTTCTCAGGTAGAATCTTTTTTTGGCTTATGTGATCAGATCGTCCATAGCCCATATTTGTCCATCTCCACACAACTGCTAACTCTTTTCTCTATGAAAGAAGGAAGTTAAAGAAGAAAGGAAGGAAAAGGGAAGAGAGGAAGAAAGGAGGGAGGAAAGGAAGTTAGGAAGGAAGGAAGGATCTATTAACTACATGCCAGACATTTTCTAAGAACTGGGGAAACAAATAATTTTTAAAAAACAATAGTCCCTGTCTTCAAGCAGCTTACATTCTGCTAGGGGAATACACCAAAAGGAGCTGAAAATCCAAGAAGGGGTAGATAAACATGCCTAATTCAAGGATAGGATTTTGAAGTCCAGAAAGTCAGAAACAGAGCCCAGAGGGGAAAATAATGTTCCTGCCCCTCTATGAAGAGAAACTCGTCAATGGGAGTGGGGATGGATGGTTGGGGTCACTGAGAATATATTTCTCTTCTACCATATAGTGATTCCTACTTTTCCTCTACAAGGCAGAGGGCTGATATAACGGATAAAATGTTGGCCCTAGATTTCAGAAAGATCTGAAATCTAAGTTCGGATCTTACCTTTTTAGCTATGTGATCCTAGGTAAATCATTTATTTCCTAGTGAACCTCATTATTTTTTTCCTCTATAAAATGAAGATAAGTGCTGTGTACATATTAGCTATTACTGAAGCACAAATCGAATTTTATCTTCTCCATCAGGCCCTCACTGATTCCTTCCCTCCCCCCCCACCCCCCGCATCAGTTGTAAGCTCAGTAACAACAATTAGCCCATTTGAAGCTCAAGAAGCCCTCTTGCTTCACAAAGGTAATCACTTTTTAGTTATTCATCAATGGAACCTCACCTTCATACTGTCACGAAGGAGAAGACTCCCTTGGATCTCACATGGCATCTTACTTTCGGGTTTCTCATGTGTTTCTCACATATAATATTGTATTAAAAATTCTTGTCTATGGGTTATATTCCTCTAACCATGGCTGTGTTTTATCTGAATTTTGCATCTCACTGTGTGCCCCAGCTGCACACATTTGGCACTTAATAAGTGTTTATTAAATTGAATTGAGTTGAATTGAAAACCTAACTAGTCTCCCTGTCTCTCACTGGGCCCCCAACTGATCCTTTCTGTATATCTCTGCCAGCGTAATGGCTAGTGGTCATTATATGCATTCATTTCTCAGAAACCTTCCATGATTCCCCATAGCCCACCAAATAAAGTACTCCTTTGCTTATGTAAGGAAGGACCTGGCCCCACTTATCTTTCCAGCATTCTCCTTTATGCCTCCTCTTCACCTACTCTAAACTTTAACTAAACAGGATTAGTTACAATCCCATAAACACAGCCCAAACTTTCCTTCTTCTGTACCTGTTCTCACTTTGTCTCCACTTTCTGACATGTCTCTATTTGTTGACATAGGTATTTTTCAAGGCCCAATTCAAATACTTCCTACTCTATAAAACCTTCCTTGACCTTTCTCCCAATAATCTCTCCCTGTTTTGAATCCTCAAGGACCTTTATACATTTCTCATGCATTTACCACATTCTATTTTGTTTAATAGTCACCCGTACATGATTCTTATCTCCTTTGCTAGATTATAAACTCCTCAAGGGCAGGTCCTTTCTCAACTTAGGATCCTTTACAGAGCCCAGCACAATAAATTACCTTTATAATCCTATCAGTCAATAAGAATTTATTAATCACTTGTCATGTACCATGCCCCATGCTAAGCTAGGGATACAACGAAAGGGCAAAAGGAACTCAGTTCTCACTCACTCAACCACTGTTGTTGCTTTTTTTAATTAAACTGAATAAGGTCAGTAAAAAATTTATACTGGGCATTATGAAATGAAAAGCTATTACTTGATGGTAGATTTTGTATACTTATTTTTCAACATATATATTTAATCTCCCCTTTCTAAGTCTCTATCTTAAACGTCTTCTTGACTTTTTAAAGGAAATAAGAGTATTTTTCTTCCTGGCAGAACTCGTTTGTCCTGGTGCTCTTCTAGAAGTCAGTTCTATCATTATTATATGACTCCCTTTTTGAGAACTAGGAGTGGTGTCTAATTCTCATATTTTATCTGCCAATTTATTAATAGGAATAGCTCTTTGGAGATCTTTATTCCATCATGTAACATTATCCCTGTCAAGAGCTCAACATCTAGAATAAATTTAATGTACCTTTTAAAACCACACTATTGAAATATTCACAAGCTGTAAATGTTTTCTAGGTCTGTATCCGTAGGTGGAAAGAGGAGGAGGAAGAGTGGTAATGAATTAAGAGGCTGGAGAGGAAAGCTATCCATACCAGAAAAATAGAATGCTTATGTTTTTCTTTAGGTAGCAAATGGAAATATTTTCACAAAGCAAAAAACTGACATTCAAGAAAAATGTGACTTCTGATCCTTCTTCACCAAGCAATGAAGGATTTTACCTTTCACTTCTGAGCCCTCAGCATCCCTCAGCTTTTTTGGAGAAGATATTGTCCTTTCCCATCTCAAATATCCTGATTTAGCTAAGTCAGCAATGAGACAAGGGCCTGGTATCATCAGTGTGTACTTTGAGGTAGAAGGGGATGAGTGGAGGGGGAGGGGTGAGGTTACATGGCAACAAAAAATTGCTGGCAGTCAGTAAACAGTTCCCCTTGTGCAGGATATAACACTAACCCAGATGACAATAAATAAGTCACTTCAGCAGGGGCCTGAAAAATGATCCATGACATAATTTGAATGAAGCAAATGTCTTCTTGGAAAAGGCTTGTCTGACCATGGAACAGAACAGGAAAACTGGGCTGTCATTTGTCATTTCCTATGAATGGGGTGTGTGTGTGTGTGTGTGTGTGTGTGTGTGTGTGTGTGTGTGTGTGAGTGTGGGGGCACAGTTCTATCCCATTGCCTATTGCTTACTCTCTGCAATAGTATGGGATAATAAACCTGGATTTCTTTGAGGACCACACTGTTTTAGGCATGGACAAGTTGGCTCATTTGGACATTTTCTTATAATAGAATCTGATGGTCTGTGACAGAGAGCTGACTTAGGTGACAAAGTACAAATTGTTAGAATGGTAGCTGGAGAATTGATTTAACTAAGGAATGAATAAATGAAAAAACATTAGTTTAATACTGACTGTGTGTTGGGTGCTTGAGGAGTTGCTCTTCTCTACCACCTTAAGTAACCTCTTAGAGCTCTGGGAAGGACATCTTTGTAGCTGTGTAGGAACTTCTCCCAATATGAGAGGGAGTTTTGTGAAGTAGAAAGGATGATGAATCAGAAGTCAGGAGAGAGCTGGCTTCAAAGTCTGTCTCTTTTGTAGCCATGAATGAATCATTTTCCTCAGTGAACCCTCAGCGGTGTGCAGGTAATGTTTAACGATGGTCTTTCTGAAAAGCAGAACACACTTTTTAAAGTTTAAACTGCATTATTAATATTTTCTCCATGATTTTCTTAAGTCTAGACAATCTATAAAATAACGTGTCAAGTCCTGATTTGTAGCAATTTCTGATATGTAAATGTTCACACTGAAAATTTAACAATCAGCTCTCAGAGCTAATTTCTCGCTCCAGAACACTCTCCCTACCCCTTAGTTTCATCTATAAAATTGGAATATTGAGAGCTATAGCATTTATCTCACTGTGACTGTGAGGATTGAATGAGATAACGCAGAACATAAAGATAAATAGCAGCAATAATGGTTCTGTGGGTGCTTTTCATAAGCTCCATTCTACTCACTAGTCTATGGGAGGGCATGTTGAAAGGGTGTTTGTCTAGTGCCTTTGTCTCCTTCCAGAGAAGGGGTCTTGCTGCTCTCTGGCTATGCTTGGTCAAATCAAGTCAACTTGTTTTTATTAAGCACTGAATGTGTCAGGCATGATGCTAAGTGATGAGGAGCACAAAGAAAGGCCAAAAAAAGGCCCTATCCTCAAGGAGCTTGTAATCTAACTGGAGAGACAATATGCAAACACCTTCATACAAACAAGATATATACAGAGTAAACTGGAGATAATAAATGGAAGGCAGGTGCAAGCATTAAGGGATATTTGATAGTGTAGATATAATTGAGGCTGTATAATTGAGAAAAAAATTATTCTGAAATTCTGCCCTTTCCCTTTAAGAGCTCCAGCTCTTCTAACCATTGCCAACAGCTGTTCTAGATCCCAATTCTTCTGAGATTCCCCTTCTAGCTAGTGCTAAAGACTCACTAATTCTTTTTTAGGGTCTCAACTTGGTCTGGTCTACTGTACCTGGAGTACATTGATATCCTAAGCTCTTTTCCTCTTAGTTCAGGCAAGATGGGGCTGAAATTTTTCTTTTTTCCTAAAATAAATTTTATTAATGCTTTTTTGTTTTTAAATCGCAATAATTAGATGACACCATAAGCAAATTAGAAGAGCAAGAAAGAATATACCTGTCAGATTTATAGGATGGGAAAGAATTCATGACCAAATAAGAGATAAAGAGTGTTAGGAAATGTAAAATAATTTTAATTACATTAAATTAAAAAGCTTTTGCACAAACAAAACCAGTACAACCAACATTAGAAGGAAAGCAGAAAGCTGGGAAACACTTTTTAGAGCAAATGTCTCTGATTAAGGCCTCATTTCTCAAATATATATAGAACTGAATAAGAATATAAGCCATTCCCCAATTGATAAATAGTCAAAGGATATGAACAGGCAGTTTTCAGAGGAAGAAATTAAAACTAGCTATAGGCATATGACGAAGTTCTCTAAATCACTTTTGATTAGAGAAATGCAAAGTAAAACAACTTTGAGCTATCACCTCACACCTATCAGATTGTCTAATATGACAGAAAAGGAAAATGATAAATGTTGGGGAGGAAGTAAGGAAAACTAATGCATTCGTAGAGTTGGTAGAGTTGTGAACTGATTCAACACTCTAGGGAGCAGTTTGGAATTATACCCAAGGGCAACCAAATTGTACATACCCTTTGATCCAGCAATACCACTTCTAATCTATATCCCAAGAGATCATAAAAAAGGGGAAAGGACCTACATGTACAAAATTTCTAGCAGCCCTTTTTGTAGCGGCCAAATATTGGGAACTGAGGGGATGCCCATCAGTTGGGCAATTGTTGGACAAACTGTGGTACATGAGTATAATGGAATACTGTTGTGCAATAAGAAATGATGAATAAGCAGATTTTAGAAAAAACCTGGAAAGACTTATGTGAACTAATGCAAAGTGAAATTAGCAGAACCAGGAAAACGCTGTACACAGTATCAGCAACATTGTGTGATGAACAACTATGGATGATTTAGCTCTTCTCGGCAACACAATGATCCAGAACAAGTACAAAGTGCTCATGAAGGAAAATGCTATCCATATCCATGTAAAGAACTGATGGACTCTGAATACAGATTGAAGCATATTTTTTTCACTTACTTTATTCTTTTTCATAGGTTTTTTTTCCCTTTTGATCTGTTTCTTCTTTCACAACTATGACTAATATGGAAATATGTTTTATATGACAGCCCATTTATAACCTATATCAAATTTCCTACCATTTTTGGAAGAGGGGAGACAGGAAAGGAGAAAAAATTTGAAACTCACAATCTTGTAAAAATGAATACTAAAAATTGTCTCAACATGTAATTGGGGAAAAATACTATTTTTAAAAAATGCTATTTAAAATCTGCCCTAAATCAATCAATCACAGTAATTTCCAAATGTAGCCTCGTCCACTCGACGCTCCCCCCTTAAAATTGAACCATTACTTGCAATAAGCAAAAAACAGTTAAGTGAAAACAACCAATAGAGTAACTGAGTCATCATATTCAACATTCTGCCCAAGTAGTCTTCCACCTGTCTACAGAGAAGACAGTGATATGGCTTGTTATTTACTGGTTTTATTTCATTATTCAATGCCATTATTGGTTTTCCAGTTTTTCTTTTAGTGACATATACATATATATTACATATGTATATATGTATGCATGTATATATTATACAAACATACACATATATGTGTATAAAATATGTGTAGTTACATATTCATATACATATATGTACATATTCTTTTGGTTTCTCTTATTTCATGCTGTATTATTTCATATAAGGGCCACCTCCAGTGGTCCTGATCAATATCTGGCCACTGGACCCAGATGGCTTCTGAGGAGAAAGTGAGGCTGGTGACTTTGTGCAGCCCTTCCTCAGTTAAACCCAATTCATTTTCATGTCATGGTGTCACTTCCCTGATATCATGGTCTTCTTTGGGAATAGCAGTTCATACATATCTCATGTTTCTCTGAATTTATCATTTCTTACAGCACAATCATATCTCATTAACTTTATATATATACATATATACATCCATCCATCCATATATATGTATATATATACACATACATATACATATATATATATATATATCTTCAACCATTCCCCATATCAGAGGGTACCTACTTTGTTTCCAGGACTTCACTGCCACAAAAAAGTGCTGCTGTGAATATTTTGGTGTGTACAAGAACTTTACTTCTTTTTCTGACCTCCTTGAGGTATATACTTTGTGGGGTCAAATGATTATGAACAATTTAAACAATTTTCTTACACAATTTTAAATTGTTATCCAGAATCCAGAATAGCTGAACCAGTTTACTGCTTCACCAACAGTACAGTAGTATGCCTGTTTTCCCACAGCCCCTTCAAGAGCTGGAATTTTTCAAAAGGAACTTTTGCTAGGAAACTGAGAGAAAACAGAATGAAAACCACATATTCACTGAAGTGAATGAGTTCACAGAGTTCAGATTTCTAACTTTAACTGATGTTCAGCCAAAGATTGGCTTGGCTGGCATGTTTTAGGGGGCACCCAACTCCAAGTTTCTTTCCCTTGCCCCAACCCTGTCTGGACGAGATGCTAAATAAAGACACAGATTTTTTAGGGTAAGGTAGGTGAGTGTGTTTGTTCTTTTTTTTCTTAGCTTTGCTTTTAGATCTAAGAGTGTATATATCTCTGTGGAGGGGGGCAAATGAGTGGGGGAGATTCCTTACTTTTGCCTAGTTCCTGCTCCCAGTCTTATTTCTGGGTATGTGCCACCCAAGTTGACCATTGTGGCTATTGATTCCTTTGCTCTTTAGTTCAAGGGCTGCTCTGGCCCCTAAAGGTTCTTATTTTTTTTTTTCCTTAGCCCTTCAAACGGGGAAGGCACTTTCTTAACCAGTCCCCAAAGTTTCCTGTCCTTCATATAGCCTTTTGCTGCCTCCTGGATATTGCTATGGCTTTGGCTTGTCTCCCTCTGTGCTAGTTTGACTGAAAGAGTTTCACAGCCTGTTATTAGGACTAGTTCTACCTTTTAGGGAAGATCAATTTGTCTCCCTCTTTTTCTAAAGCCTAGTGTCCTTAGTGATCATGTTGCCAAGATGGCATCTGCCATCTTTCTCTAGATAATTCCTTGAACAACATTCACTTGTTTCAAATCTACAGTCTTTGCCCTCTTCCCTCTCTCCCATACTCCTTACTTATTATTCCCTGTTCCCTTTTCAATTTCCCATTGAACTCCTGTTTTCTATCAAAGGGCTGTCTCTGGTTCTTAGCCCCTTTACAGAGTAGAGATGAAGACCGTATTCTAAGTCTTTCCTAGTTGTGTTACTAGATGAGACCACTTCCTCAGGGGTTTCTTTCTACTCAACTGGTTCCCTTCAGAAAAGGTTTTATAGGATCATAGATTTGAGCTTGAAGGGACCTTAAGGCCATGTAGTCCAAATACTTCATCTGAGGAAATGGAAACCAGCCCAAAGTCTCATAGAGGCAGGATTTGTGCCTGATTCTTTGGCTTCAGAACCAAAACTCCTCTCACTGTACCACACTGCCTCTTCCAGAACATGTGTGTGTGTGTGTGTGTGTGTACTATATAAAGTATCTTAAGCACATAATAAAGATAACAGACATAATTTCCAACAGGGGCAGAGAAGGGCTATTCTCTCACATCACCCCAGCAAAAGATTTCATAGAAACAAGCTGTTTGAAGTAATTTTGAGAGACTTTTTAACTCAATGCTTCTTGCATTTTTTCTTTCCTCAATCAATATCCCTCAGGCAGGGGTGGGGAACTTTTTTCCCTCCTATTTGGAGCTCTTGACCCTGAGGGGGGAAAATCATTCCATGGCCACATAAAAATAAAAACGGATAAATGATTTAAGCTGTGTGTCTAGTTTGTTTTTTTTTAAAGTAAGAAATAGAAAATGTTGGCTTTACTTTTAAAGTTAAGAACAGGAAACAATAAGATGTATTTAATAAGTATAATAAATAATATAGAAGGTTCTCACTTATATACTATGACCAAAGAGAAAGGAAAAGAGGCAGAAAGAGATAAATTCCTCAGGACTCCAGGTCTGGTGATCCACTGCACTACCTAGCTGCCCCTCCTTTTATTCTTTTCTTTTTTTCTTTTTCTTTTTTAAAGAGGAATTTGGGGTTAAGTGACTTGCTAAGAGTCACACAGCTAGTAAGTGTTAAGTGTTTGAGGTCAGATTTGAACTCAGATCAGAGAAAGATCATGAAATGGAAAGAACAATGATCTAGAAGAGGGAAAGGTCATAGGCAATTGCTTATTGACTCAGTTCCATGACAGGGAACTTCCATCCCCAGATTCTGTCATGGGAAGATCCTGGCTCTTCTCCATCCCTTCTCATCTTTCACTGCTACCCAAGAGATACCTATCAAGCCCCTGTCCTTCAACCTTTCATCCTGCTCTGACTTGGAGGGCCCTGGTTCTTATCTATGCCACCAACTCATCAGTAATAAAAACACATGTTTGGAATTTATTGATTTCAATGTAAATTCTGCTCCTTCTTCTCTGTGGGTTTCTCCTCCAGCAAGTACCTGCCTCTGCAAAGCATAGTGGGGCCTACGTATTACTACAAGACATCACTTTCAGATGCTACTCAGATGTTTGTTAATCACAGTAGAAGAAGAGGAGGGCAACAGCAGCCACCAATCACTAAGGATCACTTAAATTAAAATTAATTTAAATTTAAATTTTAAATTAAATTAAATTTAAAATTAAAACTGAATAAAATTAGACAGAGGACCTTCCCTAAGGAGGCCTATGTCTCATTATCCCCTCTGGGCTTCCTCATGACTAGACTGTCTGGAATCCTCTTTCTCCTCATTTGCCACACCACCATCTTGAGAAGCCTATACCATGGGGTCTTCCCTTCCTCTCCTCCTCCCTGCCAACCCTTTTGCAGTGCCACTCTATGTCTTTTCTTTCCCCATGAAAATGCACTGTATGAGGATAGAAACTATTATTTCTTCTAGGGGGAAGCTAGGTGGTGCCATGGATAGAGTACCAGTGCAGGAGTCAGGAGGACCTAAGTTCAAATCTCACCTCAGACACTTGACACTCACTAGCTGTGTGACCTTGGGCAAGTCACTTAACCCCAATTGCCTTATCCTGGGTCATCTCCAGTCATCCTGATGAATATCTGGTCACTGGATTCAGATGACTCTGCTAGTGACCTGCATAGCCCTCCCTCACTCAAAACTAAGTCAAGTGCAAGTCATGTCATTATTTCTCTGATGGCATGGTCTTCTTTGGCAATGAAGGACGAACACACACACATTACTTCTTCTGTTTATGTACTCAGTATTTGGCACATAGCAAGTGCTTAATAAATTATCTATCTATATTTATCTACCTAAACATTAGAGTATTACTTGTTGGATCTTCATTATTCCTTCACTTAAAGAAAAATAGGGGACAACTAGGTGGCATAGTGGATAGAGCACTGGTCCTGGATTCAGGAGTTCAAATCTGGTCTCAGACACTTACTAGCTGTTTGCCTCAGTTTTCTTATCCGTTAAAATGAGCTGGAAAACGAAATGGCAAACCACTACCAGTTTCTTTGTCAAAAAAAACCCCAACCCAAATGGGATCACAGAGAGTCAGATACAATTCAAAGGACCCAACAACGGCAAAAAACATGGTTGTAGAGTAATGGGAAAAAGGAAAGAAACAAACAATTATTAAGTGCCTACTATATGTTAGGCACTGTGCTAAACACTTTATAAGTCTTCTCTCATTTGATCCTCAGCACCACCCTGAGATGTAGGGGTTATTATTAACTCTTTTACAGTTGAGGAAACTGAGGCAAGCAGATCTACCAACAGAGCCTTCATTCTTCTCTTGTCTCATATCATCCTCCCTCAATGTGTAAACCTCTTCCTTTCTGTGGAATGAATTAAAGTGAGCTAATGCTTGCCTTCTAGAAGCTTATACTCAGAGACAGAAAGAGAGAAGACTTAGGAGTTGATGAATACAAAGAAGTTAAATGTAAGCAAAATATTTTTTCCTGCGATGCCTTATTTACTTTTTTAAAAGATCTCTTCTTTTGAGCAGAAAGGGGAGGGTGGAGGATGGTTTACTGGTTTGGCTGCAGCATTTTTCCTCACAGAGAATTTTTCCCTTTCCTAAAATCCTCTAATTAGATCATTGGCAAGACTGATTGACAGGCAAAGTAATGGAAACATTTTTGAGTTGTCCTGGGAACTTTGTTACCCTGTGTGGCATTTCCCAGCAATGTAATTGCTCCGCAGGTTTATTGTTGAATATTAAATATTTGATTTCCCCCTATTTCAACATGTGATGAGAGCTCTTTTCAATTTCTTATGTTTACCTCACTAAATAAAACTGGCTTTTACTAACTGAAGACATATTTAGTCCTTTAAGAATTCTGAGAACTAACTTTCCCTAAAGTTAAAAAAATATAAGATTTCCTTGAAATCTGACACAGTTCTGAGTGCACTCTTAGCAAAATAATTTTATGAGCTAAAATGGTACAGAAATCAGACTGTCCTTTGGATAAACATTCAATTGAGAAATGTAACTTTCATAATTCTGTTCAAGTCTATTTAAATTGCTTTTGACTAATTTCCTGTAAAGGTACAGCTACATTTTTATTCTCTGTGTCCCATTCTCTAAACCATCTGAAAGATGAGAAAACAAAAGCAAAAGAGGGCATGGGACAAGTTCTGTAATTCACTATTTTCCCCTTCTCCAAACTCCCCTATTCCCTTGAGGGTATCACCACCTTCTAGACATATGAACTCACAGCCTCAAATTTGTATTCAAGATTTTACCCTCCCTCACTCTTGAAAGTCAGTCACCAAATTCTGTCAATTTCATTATCCCCTTCTCTCCACCTATGGAATATCTCCCTAGTTCAGACCCTCATCACGTTCCACCTGGATTACTGCAACAGTCAACTTGGTTTCCCTGCTTCTGGTTTCTTCAGAACTGCCAAAGTGACGTTCTTAAAGTACAAGTTGGACAATATCACCGCCCCACTCAAGGAGTTTTAACAGCTCCCTGTTACTTCTAGGATAAAATACAAACTCTTCCATTTAGTATGCTTAAGTCCTTTCTAACTTGACCCCAGCATTTCTTTTTTATATGTTATTTTATTTTTTCTAATTACATGTAAAACAAATTTCAACATTCATTTTTAAAATACTTCAAGTTGCAAATTTTCTCCTCTCTTGCACCTCCCTTCACCCTAAAACAATAAGCAATTTGATATTGTTTATATATGTGTATTCATGTATATAAAACACATATGTATAATTATATATACATATGTAATATATTATATAACATTTTATATGTACATGTGCAATATGTACATTACACGTATATAAAACATGTATTTCCATGAATTGTCATATTGTGAAAGAAAAAAACAGACCAAAGGAAAAAAACCATGAAAAAATAAAGTGAAAATAGTATGCATTTATGTGTATTCAGACTGCATCAGTTCTTTCTCTAGATGTGGATAGCATTTTTTGTCATAAGTTCTTTGGAATTGCTAAGTCATTCATAGCTGATCATTGTACAATATTGCTTTACTGTGTACAGTATTCTCCTGGTTCTGCTCACTTTATTTTGTACCAGTTCATGAGTTTTTCTGAAATTTGCATACTCATCATTTCTTGTAGCACAATAGTATTTCATTACATTCATATACCATAACTTGTTCAGCCATTTCCCAATTAACGAGCATCCCAATTAACGAGCATCCCTTCAATTTCCAATTCTTTCCTACCACAAGAAAAGCTGCTATAAATATTTTTGTACAAGCAGGTCCTTTCTCCTCTCTTTCCCCCTTTTTTATCTCTTTCAGATATAGACCTGGTAGTGGTATTGCTGGATCAAAGGATATACACAGTTCGATTGCCCTTTGGGCATAGTTTCAAATTCCAATATTTCTTTCTATATTGATTTTACATTACTCCCTCTCACATATTCTATGTTTCAACCAAATTATCCTCATTACTGTTTCCTGCATACAATATACCATCTCCTATAATCCTATGATATATGTATATGTCAATCTCCAAATTATGAATAGTTTCCATACCAAAGTCCTTTTGTAATTAGAGATTTTGAAATCACAACTCATTTTCCCCATAGGATTAATATTCCACTAATATTTCAGTCAAACTGGACTACTTATTATTTCCTAAACTCAGCCCCCATTTCTGTCTTCTTGGCTTTGCATCATCTGACCCCATATACCTGAAATGTGCTCCCTCTTCACCTCTATCTTTTACAATCTTTATCTTCCTTCAGAGCTCAGGGTACTGCTTCCTACAGGAAGCTAATGCTCACCCTCCCTCCTCATATTATCTTGTATTCATATATCTGTGTATATGCTTATCTCTGCCTTCCTTCAAGTCCTAACTAAAATCCCACCTTTTACAGGAGACTTTTCCCTATTCCTCTTGATATAGCATGTTTGCACATGCTATATATATGTAATATATATATATATATATAATTTTACAAGTTATCTCATTTATTAGATTGTGAGCTTCTTAAGGGCAAAGACTGTCTTTTGACATTTTGTTTTTGTAGTTCAAGTGACTTAACACAGTCCCTGATACATAGTAGGTATTTAGTAAATGCCTACTGACTGATTGGACCCATTTCCTTATTTGTTAAAACAAGTGGGTTGGAGTAAAGGACCTTGAAATATTTTGCAACAAGAAGAATCTGTTTTATTACTCATGTCTGAATTGGTCCCAAAACTCTTATACAACATGTCTCTGGCTTATCCCAGGGGAACCCTGAGAATATCTTCATCTGACTTGTTTAGCACTTCCTAAAATGTCCCTCAGCTCTCCTTCAAGCAGTCAGGCTGACAAGACACCAAACAGAGGATAGATTTTGTTCGATGAAAGAAATACTGATAGACTGGAGCTTCTTCTTGGTGTACACAGCACGCTGCTGGGCTGATTTCTGTGGTACACACATGGGCAAGGGCCATAGGTTTGCTTCTCCCTTTTGTGGTTGTGTTAGAGCTTCAGCATCTCCATCTGGTGAACAATCCTTGGTGAATATAGTTTCCTACAGTGGATACTTGGTTTTGCTGGTCTCTCCAGGTTTGCATCTCCCATGTCTTCTCCATAACGTCTACAATTCTTTCTTATATCCTTAAGTAGACAGGTTCTTGTGCATGGGCCCTAGAAGATCTCCTATGAATTAAAGTTAGGGGGCTTACCTGCCTGCTTGATACATATTCAATTTATTGTCTTGGAGGACTTAACCCTTTCAACTCTGTAACTCCTACTCCAGTCCTTGTCTGGATCGGTATGGTAGTCATACAGTAGTCTTTATTTAGTTTACATTAAGCCAAACTTTTTTTTTTGCCATGTGACCATCTTCTTATCAATTGCTTTGCCACGTCCCTCATACTCCCCATCTCGCTGATTTCTAGTTTTATAACCAAAACCAAATTAATACTGCCATTGCTACTAGAAAGGATATGCTAATTTATTTCCTTATGATTCCCTTCATCATCCCTGTAACTTTCCAAACCAAAAACCCTGGCCACCATTTCCATGAATGTGAATATGTATGTATGTATGGATAGATGGTGTGTTATACGTTTGTGTGTATATATACTCACAGACACATATATGCAAGCAAGTGTGTGCATATTACACATGTGTATAAATAGGCATTTACTTATATGCACATATATGTGTATATACTACACAATATACTATATATACACATATGTACATAACATACATATGCACAATGTACATACATAATATGTATATGTACACACATGTCCATATAGAGGTAGATAGATGATTGATAGATAGACGTATATATTCATGCTGTCTTTTTTGAGGGAAGAGTTTCTTCTTTTATTTGATTCCTCCATGTTTGGCACAGAGTAAATGTTTCACAAATGCTTTTTCATTTATTCATCATTACTTGAATATAATCCTATGTTAGATGTCTACTGCTGTGGGTATGGGGTACAAAGGGCACTGGGTAACCAGCAATCCTTCTCTATACACAGGTTCTAACTATCTGTGTTAGAGCTGCCATGTATAGGGCCTGATGCTCTTTATGACCTTGCCTTTTAGATGCATTTACCCTAGAATCTTGTTTGAAAAGAACTATCCACACTTGAAGGATCTTTCTGCACATTAGAATGTGCTGTCTAATGCTAGTTTCCCAGCAGCCCCTTGCTAAATCAGTGCTTCAGAAGTTTGATTTGAGGGTTTTTGTTTCAACTAAGGAGTTTTCTAGAATGACTTAAACCATTCATAGCAGGAAGAAAATTAAGAATGATATCTTGAGTCTTGAAGCCATGGGCAAAGAAGCTTTCTTGCTAGTAAACAGGATAATTTCATTAATGGATTGTGGTGCATGTGACGTATAACAAGAGAGCAAGGGCCTACATGTGGTTTTTTGTTAAGAGGACACTGGGCCAATGAAAGCTATTTCAATTGTAATGCTTTTAACTCATGTGGAATTTACTGCTGAAATTTCTGTCAGCATTGTTGCCTCTCCTTTTCAAAATGTATGTATACTGTGAGGAGAGGGTTAGATAGAGCAGTGTTCTACACCATGAATAAAAGATAACACCTAACCTTAGCTCCGGTATCAGACTCAGCATTTAAGGAATGAGGGGGAAGTCAATATAATACATTTATATGTAGCTTACACTCAACTCAAACCTAGGGATGTGGTCCCTGCCTTTTATGTAACTTCATCTACCCCACAGTATTAGATCAAGTATAGATAAAGAAATTCGGCAACACACTTCCAAGGGCTTTGAGGAATGGGTTATCAAAGTGTCCGAAGGCCTTAGAAAACTCTGGGATTGAAGCAAACCAAAAATAACAAATAATAAGAAAGTATTGACAGCTATGATCCATATGCCTCTTTTTTTCATCTATGTAAAGTTTTAGTGATAATCATATACAGTATATTAAGGTACCATTTCTGGGGGCATTCAGAGGAAATAGGCAGTGCTTTTCAAATTTCAATCAGTCAATAAAAATATAGCACAGCACATCACGTAATTGACTGAAAGATATAGGAATACAAACAACACCATTGTTTATTGACTATTAAAAATTTTGAATCAAACAATAAGTTTCAAACAATAAGTTAAGTTTCTGTTATGTGTCAGGCACCCTGTCAAGCTCAGGGGTTGACAAAAATCAAACGGTCCCTGCCTTCAAGGAGGTTATATTCTTTGGATAAATTTATAGTTTATTAATCATGTAACAAAATGTCACCTCAAGTACTCTCTTCCTCCAAGGTATATCCTATTTATATGTAAAAATTATGCCAAATTCCTTGAAAGAAATAGCAATAAAGGTAACAAAGGTGTCCAATGATCTTCTGAAAACCAATATTGGTCAAAGACTAGAACAAGGAGATATATGTTCATGAAACATGTTGCCCATGGTCATGGAAGAGGTCCAATGCTGACTCCAAGTTGGAAAGTGGATCTACTACATCTGATGAGCTCCTCTGGGTGTTCCTGTATGGAGATGACATTGTGAGGACTTGCAACAAGCTCTGGAATATAGGAAAGCCTACTGAATGAGATCAAAAGAGTTCTGCCTAACCATCCACACAGAAAAAAACCAAATGGATAAAGAAAGTCTATTGTGCAAATGATGAAATGCAGTTATATGGATAACCTGGAGGGCTTGTAATCAACATTTATGACTTAAATATATACTACAAATGTACTAAAGAGCATTGGGTCTGTAATTTAATAGGGGAAGGAGAACAGTCTGGATTACCCTTGGGGAATAGAGAAACTCTTCAATGACCCCAAACTTCCCCCAGGAACATTGTACTGGTGCTGTTGTATGGCAGAAAGTCATGGAACCTTGATAATATTCAAAGAAAAATGACTATTAATTCAGAAGGCATTGTAGAGGTGCATGGGAAGTGTGGGTAAGTCTCAAGACATTACAAACAAAAAATTACAAAGGAGAATGAGATTGAAGTAACATACATCAAGGAAATGTATAAGTCAAAAGAAAATAAGCTGGTTTTGTGGCAAGATTGAGGGATTACTTATGGGTAGCTCATGTGTTCCACTGATATTCTTGCAATGTCAAGTGAAATTAAGGTCTCCAGTATGTTGGATAGTTGTCCCCATGTCAAATGAACAGTTTTTGCACAGATTGAAAGGCATGGGTGCATTGTTTTGGAAGGAATATTGACATTGATTCTACTTCTACAACATTTCTTACATCTGATCCCTTCATTCCCTCCATGATCACTACCTTATGGGCATTACATCTGATATGAACTATTGTACTACTCTCCTAATTGATCTCTTTACCTCTAGGCTCTCCTCTCTCTAAAATATGTTCTATGTAGTTACCAAAGTGAGATTCCTAAAGCATAGGTCAAACCATGCTAGTGTAATCAATAAATTAAGTGATTCCCTATGACCTCTAAGATCGGATAAAAATGCTTTTGTTTGGCATTTAAAACTTTTTACAGCTTTCAGGCACTCCTAACTCCAATGAAACAGGTTTTCTTGTAACTCACAAATGACAATTTCAAGTTAACAAAGACTTATTAAGCACTTACCATGTGTCTAGGCACGGATAAATTCTAAGAATACAAATATAAGCAGAAAGAAAACAATAGTCCCTGTCCTCAAGGTGTTATATTTTAATGGAGGGAAGACAACACATGAAAGGAAGATAAAAAGTTGGAAAGGGGAGGAAGGAGAAGAGAGTCCAAAGTGAAACCTGGACAGAAATAAAAACATGGCTGGACTGAGGACTTGAAGGCTAGACATGGAGGGAATTGTCAAGGTGAGGAGGATGTAGGGAACAAGCATTTACTAAAGCACCTACTGTGTGCCAGAGACTATGCTGAGCACTTCACAAACATTATCTCATTGATCCTCACAACAACACTGCAAGGTAGGCACCGTTATTGTTCCCATTTGACAGATGGGTCATTCATTTGTTTTTTATAATAAATTTTTTATCGATGTCTTCTGTTTCTTATATCATAGTTATCCCCTTTATTATTTCTCCTCTCTTTCCCCAAGACCTATACCATATAGCAAACAGTATTTTTAAAGAGGGAAGAAAATCAGCATAACTGAATGATACACTGAAAAAGTCCCAACACATGCGCAATATGTAACATCTTACAGATGAAACTTAGAATCCCTAGTTTTATCAAAACTCAGCTCAAATATCATTTTCTAATTATTTCCTCTTTATTCAGAATATAGCTAATTTGTACATGTTTATCACTCAGGGGTGGAGAACCTGTGGTTTCGAGGCCACATGTGGTCTTGAGTAGAGCCTCTTAACTGAGTCCAAGTTTTACAGAATAAATCCTTTTATTAAGGGCATTTGTTATGTGAAGTTTATATTCACCCACACTTGAGGATCTAGAGGGTCATATGTGGCCTCAAGGCTGCAGGTTCCCCACTCCTGAATTTTTGTCTTCTCCATTATATTATGAGCTTCTTCTTTAAAAGTTAATTTATTTTTTTTTCAACCTTCATTTCCCTAAGTTTTAAAATGTTTCCCCCTCCTTCTCCTCTCCCCTCCCCAAGACAGCATGCAATGTGATATAAGTTCTAGATATACATTCCTATTAAACCTATTTTCATATTAGACATGTATAGAAGAATTAGAATGAATGAGAGGAACCATGAGAATGAGGAAAACAAAACAAAACAAAACAAAAAAAGGAAATTATCTTTGCTCCACATTCAGACGCCATAGTTCTTTCTCTGGATGTGGATGGGTATTATGAGCTTCCTGAGAGCAGGGGCTGGTTTTTGCTTTGTTTTGTTTTGTTTTTGCTTTTATTTGTATTCCTAGCACTTAGAACAGTGCCTGACACATTTTAAACACTTCATATACGCTTGCTGAGTGGCTGCTTGGCTTTCCTGATCCTTACAAATGCTAGTGCCACTCCTCCCTCCCACCAAAAAGAGTTACCTTTGTATTTTTTTTGTATATTTACATTTGTTTTCTATTCACTTATATGTGTAGATTTTGTTTTGCTATAGGATGTAAACTTCTTGAGGCCAGGGGCTGCTTCATTTTTATCTCTGCATTCTTATTGCCTAGCACAATGCTTGGTCTCTAGTACCATTTTTTAATGAATGATTATTGATTGATGAGAAAAGCAATCCTGTCAAAACCCAAACAACACAAACCACATGATTATATCAAATGGGAAAAAAAAGCTTTTATCAAAATATCACTCTCATTTATGTTAAAGACCCTTAAAAAAGCATGAACATTTAAGAAGTTTTTCAGCATTTTATGAAATATATTTCTAAAATGAAAAGTCTATGTTATTTGGAATAGAGAAACACTAGCATCTTTCCCAGTAAAAAGGGAGGTAAAGCAAATATGCTCCCTCTCTCCACTATTATTTAACACTGTCAAAATGTTAGTGATTATGTTTGTCCTTCGTTGTCGAAGAAGACCATGCCATCAGAGAAATGATGACATGACTTGCACCTGACTTTGTTCTGAGGGAGGGAGGGCTGTGCAGGTCACCAGCCTCACTTCTCCAGAGTCATCTGAATACAGAGACCGGATATTCCTCAGGATGACTGGAGATGACCCAGGATGCACTTTAGGCCAAGGTCTTTGCAAGCACTCATTTAGGGTGAGGCAATGCCCATTCATTGAATAGGCCTGTTTAAGAAGTATCCAGGGTATGGCCCCTTTAATGAGATCAAGAAGAAAGAAAAACATCAGGCTGGGTGACAAACAAGCAACAGTTACTATTGATAATCACTCTCAAGCTAGGAGTGTCCAGAGCAGCCCTCAGGTGGGGCCCCAATGGAATCCCAGTTTCAGAGCGCAGCAGGTCCAAGGTTTTGGGAGAAAACAGGACAGGAGACAGTAGAGAGGAGAAGAGAGGACAGGACAGGACAGGAGACAGTAGAGAAGAGAAGAGAGGAGAGGGAAGGGAAATAGGAGAGGAACCAGTAAAATCCAGGTCAACTGGGCATCTTTTGGCCAAGTTTACCTTCCTTTGGAGAGGAGAAGGAAGAGGAGGGGGAGACAGAGAGTTAGTGATAGTGATAAGACTAGGAGAAAAGAATTAAAGGCATAAACATAGGCAAAGAAAGACAGAATGTCCCAATTTTCTGGCTGTGTAGGGGCAAGCAAAGTAAGATCTTTTGCTTTTGTTTTAGTATAATGATGTGCCTCTGATTGAATCTTGCCTTTATCAACAAAGAGTCTTTATTAGGAGTAAAGTACAGAAACAAGAGTTTCTTTAACTAGAAACAGCATATGTATTTGTATTGTTACTATGTTTAAAGATCTTCCCCACCCATTAACAGGTCTACCGTTGAAGGGAGTTTGATTAGGGAAGATTTGTTGGAAGGTCTAAACCTTTTGTTCATGAGGCACTGATTCTCAAGGGTTGGGATGTCCTCTGGCTCTAAAAAAGCTATAAATCCTCTGAGGGGAGGTTTTACTTTGGGGCTTAGTTTTTGGAAGAAGTTTTATGTGCCAGGTGAGACTCTGGGAAGCTTCTAAGCAGGCTCTCAGCTTTGAAAACCCAGATGTTAGTGTTTCCCTCTCTGGAAACTATGGTCAGATAGTTGTACTTGTCTGTTGACTTGTGATATATGTACTGCTTATGTCAGACAGTTTGGAACTGCTGTGTGTTGATTTCCTGAACTAAATGAATGATATATGTCCCTTAAAGGATATTGTTAATCCCTCAAAAATTGCCTTTCCTTTTAGAAAGGCAGATCAGAGAACCTGTGCTAGCAGACCCCCTGTGTATGTTGATGTGCTTACTGATAAACTCTGCCATGGTTTTCCTAAAAATATCACAGAGAATCAGCAAATAAACCAGCAACTAAATTGAGACACGAGTTCTAGTAAAATTCTATTATCTAAAATAATTCCCCATAAATTGTTGACATTTGTATATGGAATAAATATGAAATAAACAAATATAGTAAAAACAGTCATAAAAACAAGAAGCAAATAACAAAGAGGAGTGCTTAATTTAGAGAATCTGCCCCAAAGGTTTACATGGATGATTTCTACTTGACCTGTGGTAGAACATTCCAAGTTTGTACTGGTCTGATCAGTCACAGTCAGACACAGTATAACTTGACTCTAGAATAGTGATGCCATTTTGGTCCTCTCTGAAAACAAAGGACAACTACCACCACCCCTGCCAGACTTGAGGAAAATGGCAACTATAACAATACCTCATACTGAAAAAAACTGTAAAATGTAAAAAAAGAGATAATTAACCAAAAGATAATAATAAAAGAAATAATTAACCAAGATACACTCAAGATGTATGGGAATACCATTTATATATATATGAATTATACATGTATTTGTCTGCATATACATGTATGTACACATGTGTGCAATACATATGTGAATATGTGTCTGTGTGTATATATGTACACATATATGCTTCCCTATCTGAAAGTGTAGGGGATACTCATAAGCCCCATGCCACTAAAGATGCTTTGACCCATTCTGCTTTTGTCCCAATTCTTCCTTAGGCAACTTGGTATATATCACCTCTACCCCCACCTCACCATATTAAAATGGGGGCTCACCATATTAATGCCAAACTTAATATGGACATATGATTTCTGTAGCCTGCTGCAGCTCAGAACTACCAAGCTCAAGAGACCTGCCTCACTTCTCCCTAGTAGATGATATTACAGGCATGTGCCACAAAGTCTACCTACAAAATACTCTTCAAAGAAATAAAGGAAAATATAAAATATTGGAGGAATGTTTATTGCTCGTGGTTGAATTGTGCCAATATAACAAACATAATGGTGCTACTTAAATTAATTTACAGATTTAGTGCTGAACCAATCAAATAACCAAATTTTCAATTGAGAAAAAAAAATCTTTGGATCATATAAAGATCTGAAATCCAAGGTTATACCACTACATATACACATGTACACACAGACACACATATAATCATATATACATACACAAATATATGATCATATATATACACACAAATACACACATATATGATGAGATGCATAGGTATATATGCACAAATATGTATAAAAAAGAGCCATTCCCCAATAGATAAAAGCAAATGAAAAAATTGTTTTCAAAATCATTAAAAAATATCAGCAACTAGTTACTGCTAGGTGGTACTGTGGATAGAGTCCTGGATTTGGAAGGAAGACTCATCTTTCTGAGTTCAAATCTGTCCTCAGGCACTCACAAGCTGTGTGACACTGGGCAACACATTTAACCCTATATGTCTCAGTTTCTCATCTGAAAAATGATCTTGAGAAGGAAATGTTAAGCTACTCCAATGTCTTTGCCAAGAAAACTCCAAAGGGGATCTCAAAAATCTAGACATGATTGAAATGATTCAGCAACAGCAAACTGTCTTGTTTGACCTTGGGCAAGTTACTTCAACTTTTTAGACCTTAATTCATCTGTAAAATAAGGTGGTTGTACTCAGTGATCTCCAATCTCTCTCCCAGTTCTAAGTCTATAATTCTACATTAAAGATTGCTCCAAATCATTTATAATAAAGGATATGAGAATTGAAATAACTCTGAGGTTTCACTTCATATTCAGCCAATTGGCAAATATGACAAAATATGGAAAAAGTCAATATTGGAGAGGCCACTAGAAGGAAAGAACACCGGCATATTGTTTGTGGGTCTAGGAATTGGTCCAGCCATCCCAGAAAACAATTTTGAATTATAGTTAAAAAATAAAAGATACAAGTCAACATACCCTTTGATCCAAAGATCTTAGTACTGGATAGGCATATACACCAAGGACATCAACGACAGAAAGAAAGTTCCTATATACACTAAAATATTCATGGAAATATTATTTGTAGTACCAAATAACTAGAAAAAAAGTTGATGTCCAAATATAATGGAATATTACTGCATCATAAGAACTGTAAATATGTAGAATTTTTGTCTCTGATGTTTACTACTCATATGACCTTTGTCCAGTTCCTTAACCTCTCTGGAAAAGCCTGAGAGGGTTGTATTATTAGACAGGCCCTGAGGTATCTTCCAGCTCAATCTGTGATCCTAAGGCCTATGACCTTATGAAATTTAGAGAACTATAGGAAGACTTCAATGAACTGATTCAGAGTGAAGGAAGAAAGATAAGAGAACAGTATAAACAAAGACTAAGCAATATAAATGGAAAGAATGATAAAATGAAAAGCTAAATAAAATTAGAAAGAATAATAAAAAAAAGCTGAATAAAATGAAAAATATAGTGGCCAAGTCCCTCCAGAGAAAATTTTATAAAATTTATAAAAAATATGCCTCCTTCATTTTAATATAAAGGTACGGAGGAACTCACTTCGGGTGAGGTCATGTCCATTCAGTGAATAGGTCTCTTTAAGAAGTAACCAGGGGATGGCCCCTTTAGTGAGGCATAGAAAAGACGACATCAGGCTGGGAGGGCAACAGCAACTTGTCGTCATTTCTCCAATGGCACAGTCTTCTTTAGCGATGAAGGACGAACACAACAATAGAGGTAAGGAACTATTTGTGCTGAATACTGCATACATGCTCAACTTTTTTTTTAAATTCTCTGCCACAAAGGAAGTTTCACTCAGTAGGGGCACAGAACATTTGTAAATAAATATGCTGTAAAAGCAAAAGAGCTCACCAAATTTCTGTTTTAAAAAAATTGAAAGGATTAAGCTGGGTAGAGTTTAAGATCCCCCATGACTACATTTATGATCCTAGGATCTTCAAGGTTAACATGGGAGAGGAAGAGTACATAACATTGTGAGAAGTCCACTGCAGAATACAATTTGTCAAATCCTGGCTGATCCCTTCTTATATTTTCATTTTGTGAGCTCTACAGTTGTGTCCAACTCAAGTAGAAAATGGGGGCTACTAAACAATACATGTACATCCCTGGCAGCTCATATTGACCTAGAAAACCATATATTAACATTATCTATGTTGTATTGATTTTTATGTATTTTGTTAAGTATTTCCCAATTATATATCCATCTGATTCCAGCCTCTCTGGGGAGTTTTTCACTAACACCTCTGCTTCAGGATTAAGGATGGGGCTAGAAACTATAATTTCATTGATATATGAATTTCCCAGGTGAGAAAAATGCCTCTTTCAATGTTACTTTGTGCATTACCTACAATTTATATTATTTGAAAGTTACCTAGAGCAATAAGAAGTTTCTTGATTTAGAACCAGTCACACAGCCAGAATGTGTGAAAGACAGGACTCAAACTCAGGTCATCCTGACTCTGAGACTGGCCCTCTATTCTAGACTATGTGGCTTTGCTATGTCCACAATACATTTTGTAAATTGTTTTTTAAAAGATGAGATGATGAATTCAATTGGTTGCCATTGAAATATGGCATGATAGAAAGGGCAATGGATTTAGAATTATAAGACCTGGCTTCAAATCCCAATTCTTCAATTTATGACTTATATGACTTTACATAAATTATTTAAATTCTCTGAACAAAATTAGATTACATATTTGTTTTAAAAATATTATAGAGAATATTAAAAGATTATGATCAGTTTTGCTTCATGAAAACAGAGGGAGAAGTAGCAAAGGGTAAAAGTATTTTTAAAAAAAATTTGGTGAGGCATCCAACTAAGCAAAGTTATCCTTGGGGGATTTGAAGATAAAAATGGAAAAGGGACAACAAGTAGAATAAAAATGAAAAAGATCTGTAAATTTTTTTATCATAAACTTTTTTTGCATTAAGGAGAATAGAGCCACTACATGTTGATTCTAATGCCACCGTCTCAGATGTGCTTACTGAAGAGTTAGAAATGGAACATGTGCGAATAAAGACAGGAAAAGCAGATGGATTAGAGGATCTGGCTGGATTAGATGGATAGAGAGGAGATCTGTGCTGGAGGCACCCTAATGGGGAAGGCATAAAGGGTTTGATATTCAGGAGGTGTCTGAAGGAGGGTTAAGAATATTGAATGTGTGGGAAAAAACTCATGCCTTAATATCAAAAAAGGTGACTGAGAACACCATCAATTAACAACCTATATTCTGTCTCTCCTATTTATATAAAATCATTATGAGAATCATCTACACACCCATCAAGGGCATTCTCAATGAGGGTATTAACATGGAATAAAAAGGTAATTTAGTAGGGAATAAACAGGCAATATTTCACATTTTTATGAATGGTCACAATTAGCACAACTGATTGAGTCCTATAGAGGTGTCTCCTATCCCTACATCAAAATTATTCAAAATTTCTTAAAAAGATATAATAAGAAAGATAAGTCTGTACAGGGACCCTTTGATGATTATTATCCAATAAAGAATAATAGGGAAACATGTCTTCCCAAAATGCACTTGCTAATGTGATTGAAAAGATCCATTTAGAATACAATTTGAATATAAATTTCCTGTTAATTGAAAGATCTTAGATCATGGATTGGCAAGCTATAGCCTATAGGCCAAATTTGTCCCACTGCACCACCGTCCCTGCCCCATTAGTTAAGATTTTTTAAAAAATGCTTTTATGTAGTTTGCCCCTTGTTCTAGATCAGAAGTTTCCAATTTTTTTGATCTACTTTCCCCTTTTAAAAAAAATTATTCAGAGCCCTCCTGGAAATCTACTCTTTAAATCCATTAATGGTTGTTCTTTTCTTGAAATTGTCATTTCAAAAAAATTATTTTTTTATGAAAATGACACATTTTAAATTTAATAATTTGTTATAAATTTGTGGGTTTTTCCAGCATTGAAATTTTGGTAGTGCAATATTGCATCATGTGACCATATACTATCATATTGTAAACACGTCATTATATGTATATATTCCTGCCAATGCACCCTTGACTTCCTGATAATGTGCAACATGTTCACCTGCCAACACTTGCTTGTAAAGACCTTTCAGTGGACTTGACCACTGATTGGTTATAATTTATATTCTGTGTGTTTATTTGGAAAATAATGTAATCACTACAGCTTTAACTCTGTTACACAACAGATGAAACATGTGTGAATTTTCTCATCTTTCCTTCTTTCCTTATGCTTCCATTCCCCCCTTATTTTTATTCAGTCCTATCCAATTGTACTTAAGACTACTTCTGCCCCCCTGGATTGTTCCAGCATCCCCCAGGGAACAATGTTGCTCGCTTTGGGAACCTATATGAGATGTTCACGTTTGCATGTAACGTTGTGCTGGTGTCATTTAGCTCTGAAAAATGGTTGCCTGAAAGAGATCCATGACCACTCAAAATAGTATAGTCTAACCATCTACACACATGAAAATCACATAGATGAAGAATGTATATTGCCAAGAATATGACATGTAATTTGATAGACAACCTATTGAGCTTATCCATCAGTAAACATACCTAAAACAGAATGCAATGGACAGCATGTTGGGCCCAGAATTAAAGAGGAAAAGAGAAATGGTCTAGATTGCCTTTAAAAAATTACAAATCTTTTTTTAATAATCTCTTAAAAACATATGCCATACTTCTAACACCAATATCCTATGAGTATTGCTACATGACTGTGAGGCATTAGAAAACTAATGTCTAAAGAATTACAAATGAGTACCATTGAAAAGGCAAAGGAGACACTCATATGAGTTTATGACAGATACCTTCTAGAAGAATTGGAGCAAAGGATATTAAGGAAATACAAAATGAATGTTTATTATGCGCTGAGCATTATGCTAAGCCTTGGAGATACAAAGAGAAAAATGAAACATTCCTGCTCTCAAGGAGCTCACATTCCATTTGGGGAGGAGAAAGCATATATAGGAGGTATAAGGCAGGTGAAAATTCCCAGAAGTCCATGGGACTTCAGTTCAGTAGTAGGGTGTATGGCAAAGGCCCAGGATTCAGCAGGGCAGATCTCATGGTGAGAGGAAGGGATAACAAATTCCATGCAGCTCAAGTACTTCACTGGTAACCTATCAACATCAAGAGAACACAAGGAGGTCTCCCAGCAAATACATGGTGCCTATGTAGTGATTTCATGGGAAGTCATATCTGTACATACAGAGCAGGAATGGATGGGTGGCAATCAGCATCATTGAAGGGAACATTTAAATGAATGAAATCACAAACGGAATTGACTATATTAGTAGAGTGTAACCTATAATCTCTCCTTTTTACATCTTTTCTCTTAGTGTATAGTTTCTCCCACCACCCATTTTTTCTTGCTCCATCAAACTTTAAGAAAAAAATCAGGTGTCAGTTGCTTACATCTTAGAGTGAATTTGTCAATGAATTACTTTTTTTCAGAGATAATGATATTTTAAATGTAGAATGAGAGGATTTGTCCTTGGATTAAAGGAGTTTTAAGTATCAAAGCTTTAGATGGGGGAAATATTCTGGATGACCTCCCCGTCATTGAGAGGGCATGAAAGCCATAGTCTCACTGAACTTTGTAGCCAATCAGATCATATCTAGAATATTGTGTTCAGTTCTGGGAACTTCACTTTGCTAGGAACATGGACAAGCTTGAGTGCATTCAGAGGATAAAGTGGGGGAGGTGAGGTAGAGTGGGTGTGGGGATGGTGGACTGGATGAACTCTAAGGTTCCTTCTGTCTCTAAATCCTGTGACCATACTAATGAACAGGTTGGGGTTGGGGGGTGGGGACTTGAAATCATATCATATGAGGATAATTTAAAGAAATTATTTATGAGTAGTACAAAGAGGAGAAGATTGATGGAGGATATATTACTATATTTGAAGTATTGTAATATGGAAAAAAGATGAAGTTTTTTCCCATGAAGGAGTTAGGGGCCAGTCCTTACTTGGCAGTTAAGGGTAGCCAGCTAAAGCTCAATGTAAGAAAGTATTTCCCAACATTAAATCAGTTCAAAAAAGAACCAAGCTGTCCTACTAGGTAATGAATTCCCCACCCCTGTAGCGTACAAGCAGAGAATGAACAGGCACTTGGTAGGACAAATGGTAGGGGGATCCATCAATCAGGCAGGGAAGTGACAAATGATGAGGGAGATTCTTTGATCAGAAAAGGTGAATCAGATTAGATGGTCTCTGATATTCCTTCCAACTTGAAAATTATAGGATCATTGTTGAGTAGCTTCAGTCAAGTCTGACCTTTTGTGAATCCATTTAGGGTTCTCTAGTAAAGATGTGAGAGTAGTTTGCCCTTTCCTTCTCCAACTTATTCTACATAAGAGAAACTGAAGCAAGCAGGGTTAAATGACTAGCCCAGGATATCTGAAGCTGGATTGACTTAAACTCAGGAAGCTGAGTCTTTCTGCCCTCAGGCCTGGCACTCTATCCACCACACCACCTAACTGCCCAGGATAGACTCATAGAATTGCAGATTTGGGGTTAGAAAGGTCGTTAGCCCAATTTTCTCATTTTACAGATGAGGAAACTGAGACCCCGTGATTTGCCCAAGTTTACATGGATATTAAGCTCAGTCCTTTGACTCCCAATCCATTGCTACACTCTATGAACCTTGACATCCTTAAGTATGACTGGTAGTTTAAAAGGGCCCACTTTAAAAGGGAAAGCATTATTATTAGTACACAGCAGCAGTCAAGGTGAGAACAGCAGTGTTGCATCAGACCATCATTGCCTGGGTCAGAAACTCCCAGGGTGGGCCCAGCCCTCCTGGATCCCTGCCTTTGTTTAAGGGCCAGACCCTCTAGACCCTCATTGCTTGTATGTGACAACCCTACTCACCAATTTCTTCTCTCTCCTGCCGGGGTATTCAATAGGGGAAAATGGATCAAAGACCCAAGCTGGAACATTGCTAGGGGAGAAGGGGAGACTTTAGGTGAGCCCTAACTCTCAAGAGCTGGATGCAGTGACCTTTCTTATTTGCAGTGTTGTCATTCTGCAGTTGACACAGCATGAGCCCTGGCATCAGAGGCTCTGATGGCCCTGAGGCTGTGTTGGAGAGGAAATAAATTAGCATGCCCTACTTTGAGTCACTCCATGTACTCATCTCTGCTGTATGGAATTGGTTGACTGGGGAAAGGAAGACTTGTGTAAAGGAACGACCTCTAGTGGTGAAAACTGATGGCTGCATTGCCTCTAATGACTAAGAGGTAAGGGCCAAAAATGTGAACGTTGAGCAAAGGATATGGGAGTCAAATAACAGCTATTCACTGATCATGTGTTGTCTGTCCCTGGACTCTGCTGGATCCTTTAGGGGGACACGCACAGAAAAGAGAAAAGCAGTAGCTTCAGCCTTCAAGAATTCACATTCTGACTGAGGAGATAAGTCCTAAGACACTTAATGCTAAGGAGACAAAATGCTAAAAGCAGGTTATATCAACAACAAAAATCTTGATAATAATATACACATAGTCCTTTAAGATTTGCAAAGCATTTTATATATTTCTCCCACAGATCTTGTCCACTCTGGTCTACAAATACATATAACATTAATGAAAAGTCTGGATATAATAAGGGAACACATATGTAAGGGAACACATGTAGGGAAGACATGTCCAAGATACACAAGAGGAGATCCGGTGGATCCCTCTGATACTGCAGTTTCCTGCATCTGGTGTAGTGATATCAGAACATTTTAGCTCTTCCCCATTGGTCTGGAAAGTCATACATTTCTGCCCAGTCTCTCTGTTGCTCTAAGCCACTGCTGGACAGTGATCTACTGGTCCCAAATTTGCTTCCAGGTGTAGGTCTGATGGGCACGTTATGGAACTTTCCTGCTTCCTATCAATGATTTGAGCTGAAGGTCTTAACTGATGTATTAACTTTATTCCCTTTAATCAAAAGAATAGATACCACCATCTACCTTTTAGTTTAGAGGCCAGAGGCTTCATTTTGAGCCTTTTTAAGGCATCAGACAATTTACATACCCAGTATCAAACCAGGGAAAAATCCTCAGCTGCTTTTTCTCACAAAAGAAGAGTCAGTCTGTTTTTGGTGCCTTTGCTGTGATAGGCATTTCCTCTCCAAAAGGAGAGCCCTTGTCTCCATGGGTCAAACTTCTCTGGAAATAACCAGTCTGCTCAGGAGCCCATAAAAGACTTTAATTCTAATTTTAACCTCTTCTTGCTCAACAGGGACAAGGTGTCTGTACCAAGTTTCTATCTGACTTAAAGTTTAAAAGCTATTACAATTTTTGCTTAATTACCTTATGGGGATCCCATGTCCCTCAATTAATTTCAGGGAGATAATCTACCAAAGAAACTGCATAGAAATGTGTGGGTCTAACCTTTCACAATTTTTTTTTCTAATACTTCAAAATATTTTGGCTCATGCTATACAGGCTAATCTGAGCAGTCATAAGAACGAATTGCAGAGGGAATCTCATTTTTCTTCCGTCTGGTTGCAAGCATAGCATTTTATATACGCATATTAATATTTATATTTAGCCATCAACAAGATTTCCTATTCAATATTTTGGATAATTTTAGTATTTTGGGGGCAATAGAGTTTTTAAAAATTCATTGTCAAAGAACTAGAGACTGACAGGAGATAAATGAGTGTGAAAAGAGTGTGTAAAGGATACTTTACCAGGATCCAGGAAAGGATCCAGTTATATATGTGTATAATATTCTCCCTTCTCTCATGTAATATCCTTTCTTCATCAACTACTTAATTCCTCTTTGGTCTTCAGTAATAATAATATTTTGTTTTTGTTCAGTCATTTTCAGCTGTGTCTAACTCTTCATGATCCCAGTTGAGGTTGTCTTGGCAAAGATACTGGTGTGGTTAGCCATTTTCTTTCCCAGTTCATCTTATAGATGTGGAAACTGAGGCAAAAAAGGGTTAAGTGACTTGCCCAGGGTCATAGAGCTAGTAATTGCCTCCGATAGATTTGAACTCAGGAAGATGAGTCTTCCTGACTGCAGGCCCAGCATTCTTTCCACTGTACCATCTAACTGCCCCAATAATAACAGTAACTAGCATTCATGTAGCATTCTAAAGTTTGCAAAGCACTTTATATATAATATCTTGTTCAATACTCAGAACAACTTGTAAAACGGGTGCTATTATTACCATTTTATGGATGAAGAAGTTCAGGTTGAGAAGTTAAATGATGTGCCTGAGATGATAGACATAGCGAATGTCTGAGTCAGGATTAGAATTTAGGTCTTCATGTCTCCCAGACCAACACTCTAAGCCATTTTGCCATGATGCTCTTTATCTTTCTGGGTAGGGTTTTTCTCCTCTGCAAAACAATGGTACTGATGTACATGACCCTTCTGTTTGAAATTCTGTGAGCTTATGAGCTTTAACACTATTTGGAAAGAAAAGAACTCTTCTTGTTCTCCTGTTACTGATGGTCCAAAGCCAGGGGTAGGGAACCTTCAACTCTCAAGGCCACATGTGACCCTCTAGGCCCTCAAGTGTGGCCCTTTGACTGAATCCAAACTTCACAGAACAAACCCCTTTAAAAAAAGGATGCCTTACACTGTAGGGCATTCAGATTTATCTTAGATGGAAAGAAGTAATTGTCACGCTTCAGCAGGGAGAGATGAGCTCTGGGGGCTGTTTGAAAGTTCTTTTTCAGCAAGGGAGGTTATTTTCCATTGGTGTGCTATATTCTTTCACTTCCTATGTCTAGACAGCTCTCTCTCCCCCCTCTTTTGAATTCTATCAAACTTCTTGCTATAATTTTAATATTTTGATATGCCACCTCCCCCAAGAAGCCTTCTCTGGCATTTTTTTTTGGTCAGTGATGATCACCCCCACCCCACACTCACGTAGCACTTTATTTTGCATTTCTCTAATGTACTTAAGGCGTAAAATTATCTTAATACTTATCTGTGTTTGCCTTTGACTCAGTAGAAATTACCTTAACCAAGCTTTGTATCTCCCTGGAACCTAGCATTGTGCTCTGTAGTAATCAATCATAAAGAAGCATTGATTATATTATTACTATGTTAATACTGCTCTAAGGATTGTAGATAGAGAAACAAGTATAAATCACTCCCTGCCCTTCAGGATCTTACGTTCCTAGAGAAGATACAACAGGAACTTATATAAGCAGCATGGGAGCCTGACCTCTGAAGGCCAGTTCTTATAGCACGAACAGATGCTCCCTGCCTATTCCCAACATGCACTTGGAAACTATAGTGGACCTGCTTCTAGCTATGCCATGGATAGCTTCTAGCCCTGAGTAGTTAGCTCTGTATGATGACAGAAAGTCTTCTGATTGGCTGAGGAGCTAGAATAACACATGACATGGAGGATGTCAAGTTAGAAGTGAGTATGCATTCTGAAATGACAATTCACCCATTTCTCAGCCTCCTCCCTTCCTGGCGGAGAGTGAGGTAAGATTGCTTTAAACTGCCAGGTGATGGAGGGGTAACAGGCCAGTTCTCTTAGCCAGCTACCACATGTCCATGAGCACTTGGCATTTCTGTCTTTTTGTATCATTTTTTATTCTTAGATGAATGCGTATATCAACACTGTAATGTCCAATGTGCAGAATAGATACAGGGGAGAGGTGGTACTAGTAGCTGGGTGGGTTGGTGAGACAGGAAAGGACTCATGCAGAAGGTGGTTCTTGAGATGAGCCATCAAGGAAATTAGGGATTTGAAGAGATAGAGATGAAGAGGTTCTTAATAGAAATTTTTAAAATAAAATTATTAATGTTATTTGTAAAGTTGGAGAAAGAACACCAGGTTGGAAATCAGGTGACAAAGGTTTTCTGCAACTAACTAGTTAGGTGACTAGTTAAGTAAGTTACCTCTCAGGACGTTCATTTTCTTATGTGTAAAATGAAGAGATTATATTGGTTAGAACACATCTGGATTATGGTTGAATGCTTCATTTTAAGATGGACATAGACAAAATGGAATATATGCAAGGAGGAATATTAGGAATATTAAACTGACTAGAAATATTAAATTAAATTAGGAATATTAAAGGGTCTAGAAACCATTTCTTAAGAGAGTCATTTGGAAAAACTAGGGCTGTTTAGCTTAATTAACAGAAAACTTAGGGAAGCTATTACTGCTATCTTCAGATATATGAAGGATGTCATGTAGAAGAGAGAGTAGACTGTGTGGCCCCTGCACAGGCCCCTAGAGGTTCAGTCAACCAACAGGTGGAAGATATAGGAAGGCAGATTTTTGCTCAACATGCAGAATAATTTCCTAACAATTAAAGTATTCAATGAGGTACTGAGAACCCAGTCACTAGAAGTATTCAAGCAAAGACTGTATGACTTACCTTTCTGGTATGTTGTAGAGTGGGATTCTTTCATGGGATAGGAATTTAAATCAGCTGACTTCAAAGGTCTCTTCTAACTATCAATCCCTATCAACAAACACCTATTAAGCACCTACTATGTGCCAGGTAGGATGCCAGGCTTTGTAGATATAAATGCAAAAATGAGACAGTCCTTAACCTCAAAGAGCTTACAGTCTTCTTGATGGATACAATATATCTACAGGTAAATAAATAAAAATATTAAAAAGATAGGAACACTGTAATTTATGATTGTAGTCACTAATAAATAGGGGTATCAGACAAGGCCTCTTGAAGGGGATGGTTTTTGAGCTGGACCTTAAAAAAAGCTAGAGCTTCCAAGAGACAAAAATGAGAAGGGAAAACATTCCAGATATGGGGCAGGAGGTAGGGCAGGGCATTTTGTATATGTGAAACAACAAGTGGGCTGGTTTGGTTGGCAATGGAAGGTAAGGAGGAATTAATGTGTGGTGGTAGTAGTAGTAGTGGTGGTGGTGGTGGTGGTGATGGTGGTGGTGGTGATGATGATGGTGGTGATGGTGGTGGTGGTGGTGATGATGGTGGTGGTGGTGGTGGTGGTGGTGATGATGATGGTGGTGATGGTGGTGGTGGTGGTGATGATGGTGATGGTAGTGGTAGTAGTGGGGGTGATGGTGGTGGTGATGGTGGTGATGGTGGTGGTGGTGGTGGTGATGGTGGTGGTGGTGATGATGATGGTGATGATGGTGGTGGTGGTGTTGGTGGTGGTGGTGGTGGTGATGGTGGTGATGGTAGTGGTAGTAGTGGGGGTGATGGTGGTGGTGATGGTGGTGATGGTGGTGGTGGTGGTGGTGGTGGTGGTGGTGATGGTGGTGGTGGTGATGATGATGGTGGTGATGGTGGTGGTGGTGGTGATGATGGTGGTGGTGGTGGTGGTGGTGGTGATGATGATGGTGGTGATGGTGGTGGTGGTGGTGATGATGGTGATGGTAGTGGTAGTAGTGGGGGTGATGGTGGTGGTGATGGTGGTGATGGTGGTGGTGGTGGTGGTGATGGTGGTGGTGGTGATGATGATGGTGATGATGGTGGTGGTGGTGTTGGTGGTGGTGGTGGTGGTGATGGTGGTGATGGTAGTGGTAGTAGTGGGGGTGATGGTGGTGGTGATGGTGGTGATGGTGGTGGTGGTGGTGGTGGTGGTGGTGGTGATGGTGGTGGTGGTGATGATGATGGTGGTGATGGTGGTGGTGGTGGTGATGATGGTGGTGGTGGTGGTGGTGGTGGTGGTGGTGGTGATGGTGGTGATGGTAGTGGTGGTTGTTGTCCTTCCTTCTTGAAGAGGACCAAAATGACATCACTATGTTGGAGCCAAGGTACATTGTGTCTGGCTGTGACTGATCAGACTAATAGTACGAGCTCAGAAGACTCTACCACAAGTCAAGCAAGCACAAATATAGTCCATATGAACATTTGGAGTGGAAATATCTCTAAAGTGGCACATCTCATGTTTCTTTTGAGCGACTGTAATTTGGTTTTGCTCATAGAATACAGTTCCTTCCTTGATGCAGGCACATCATGCTGGATGGTCTGTTATCACATTACATAACTGATTCCAAGTTTTTCAGAGAGACTTTGAAAGTGTCTCTTATTGCTTCTTCTGACCTCGATGTAAGCACCTTCCTTGAGTGAGTTCTCAGTAAAATGTGTGTGTGTTTGTCTTTTGTTGCCGAAGAACACCATGCCATCAGAGAAATAATGACATGATTTGCACTTGACTTTGTTTTTGAGTGAGGGAGGGCTGTGCAGGTCACCAGCCTCACTTCTCCTCCAGAGACATCTGAATCCAGGATGACTGGAGATGACCCAGGATGAGGTAGTTGGACTTGCCCAAGGTCACACAGATAGTGAGGGTCAAATGTCTGAGGTGAGATTTGAACTCAGATCCTCCTGACTCCTGCACTGGTGCTCCATCCACTGCACCACCTAGCTGCCCCTCTCAGCAAAATAGTCTTTCAGGCAAATGCCAATTTGGTGTTTGAACATCATGGCCAGCCCATCAAAGATGTACTCTCTGCAGTAGAGTTTGAATGCTTAACAGTTTAGTGTGAGAAAGGACCTCGGGGTCCAGTACCTTATCTTGCCAAGAGATCTTCAGAATCTTCCTAAGACAGTTTAGATGGAAGCGATTCAGTTTCCTTGCACGGTGCTGGTAGACTGTCCAGGTTTCACAAGCATACAGCAAGGTCAGCACAATGACTCTGTAGATCTTCAGTTTGGTAGGCAGTCTAATACCTCTTCTCCCCCACACTTTCCTTTGGAGCCTCTCAAACACTGAGCTAGCATTTCAGAAAGATGGGCCAGAATGAGATTGTAAAGGACTTTGAATGCCAAATGAAGGAGTTTGTATTTTATCTTAGAAGTCTTGAGCAAGTGAGTGACATGGTCAAATCTGTGCTCTGGTCGTACCAATTTTACAACTGAGTGGAAGATGGATTGGAGAGGGAGAGAGACTGGATCCAATGAGAAAGATTAGGAGGCTATTATAGTATTTCACATGAGTGGTGATGAGGACCTGAACTCAATGGCTGAAGTGTGATTAGAGCAAAATGGATATATGTGAGACATACTGAATGAATTTAACAAAAACTGGAAAACTAGTTGGATGTTGTGGGTGAGTGAGAGTGAAAAGTAGATAATAATTCCTAGGCTGTGAACCTGTGTGACTGGAAAAATGGTGGTAAGCTTGATAGAATTATGAAGTTAGAAGGAAGAGTGGGTTTCTGGGGAAAGATAATAAGTCCAGTTTTGAACACAATGAGTCTGAGAAGCCTATGAGGTTTCCAAGTGGAAAGGATGAATAGGCAATTGAAACTAGAGTCAGAATTCAAGAGAAAGATGAGGGATGGGTGTGCAGATTGGGAAGCATCTGCATAGAAATGGTTGTTGAAGCCATGGGAATTATGAGACCACTGAGAGAGAATATGTAGAGAAGAGGAGGATTAGGACAGATCCCTAGGGTACATGCAGGCAAGGTAGTGGGATATAGATAATAATTCAGTAAAAAATGACTTAGAATGACTAGCAAGACAGGTAGGAAGAGAAATATGATAGTGCAGTACCACAAAATTCCTTGGAGGAGAAAGAATACAGAAAGGAGTGGTCAACAGTGATGGACATTGCAGAGAGATCAACAAGGATAAGTACTGATTTAAAAAAATAAGTCACTGAATTTGGGAGCTAGGTGGTACAGTGGATAGAGTGCAAGACCTGGAGTCAGGAAGATGAGCCCTCCTGAGTTCAAATCTGGCTTCAGACATTTACCGGCCCGATGACCTTGGGCAAGTCATTTAGCCCTGTTTGCCTCAGTTTCCTCATCTGTAAAATGAGCTGCAGAAGGAAATGGCAAACCACTTCAGTATCTCTGCCAAGAAAACCTCAAATAGGATCAGGGAGAGTCAGACATAACTGAACCACAGCAATGAGAAGTGAGTGGGAGGTAGGTGTAGACAACTTTATTTAGGAGTTTATGAATGGGGGGAGAGATGAAGGAAAGGTAGGACTGAATGTGATCCTGGGCATGTTTTCAGGCAACCTTAAAGGAGCCAGTAGATAAGGAGAGGTTGAAAGTTAGGGATAGAGAGAAAAATGACCAAAAGAATAAGCTATCAGGAAAGATGGGGGGGATAGGATCAAGGGTACAAGAGTAGAAAACCAGGCATAAGCCAAGAGATCAAACTTATCCTATGAGATTGGAGCAAAGGAGGAGAAAAATGGAGATAATTTTGGGGTGTTTTAGCATGTGGAATTGGAAAGAAGAGAGAGCTTGTGATGACCAGTATCAGTTTTTCCAGGGAAGTCTGAAACTTGGTCCTCTGATAAGAGGGTATGGATTCTGTAGGAAGCTTGAGAAGAGAATGTCCGGAATAGTTATTATGGGGAGTATAAAAGAAAGTTAATTTAGAAAGAATAAAGGGATTGCTTTACAATGGCTAGGGCCCATTTGAAACCAGACGATAAAAATTTGTAACGGACCAGTCAGTATGGCTTTGTAGTGAACCAATCAGCATGGTTGTGTGACTAGATGATCTGGAAGCTTCTTCTAGTTATAAGACTGTATTTCATCCTCAATTTGGAAGAGTGTGCTCATTTCAGCTGATCTCACCCATGATGGCCTTTGGTCTGATGCTTGTGTAATAAGAGAGTGCCTGGTCGTTGGCACAATATGCCCTGACCGGTTCAGTTTAACACATGGAGATTTGGTGAATCTGCTTCCAAGCATGTGTAATGGAGAGGCTCTTTCCTGTACTTTCCCCTATAAACATTGTTTTGGTTTGTTCTGATTTTTCTATTAGATTACTATGAGAACTAAGCATGCAGGCAAAAGTTTCAGTCAGATGATCTCTGACTTTCTTCCTTAGCAACTTTCAAATGAAGATTGTTCTAAGTGTCCCTGGAGTAGGAGAGTCAGTGGCCTCAGGTACCTTTATCACCCTACTTGGCAGTTACGTCTATAAACATATGGCATCTCTGTTTCTTTTGTCTTAAGTTTATTCTTTCCTTATTATAGGTAAATGAGTGTCCTGAAACAGGATCACCTAGGAGACCAGTGAGATTGGGAGATCCATCAAAGGCCCCACTGACAAATGGAATCCCAGAACCATAGCAGCTGAGTCTAATGAGGAGCCTGAAAAGCAGCCAAGCAATTTTCATGACTTAGTCCAGTAGCGGAGTGGCCCATCAGCCAAGAAAGCATGTCCTGAGAGGTGCCAGCCCAGCTGAGCAAGGGAACAACATACTCGCTGACCATGCCACACCCAAAAGTGAAGTTGGCAGGGATGAAGAAAAGGGAGAAAAGGACTCTTGAGGCTAATAGGTACTCTTTGGTCATATGTGTCCTTTACATGTACAATTTTCTATTTAAGTTTGCACCTCCTCTCTCTAGAATGTGAGCAGGGAAGATTCTGCTCTCTGGTTTTGGGGGATGTTTTTGTAATTTCTGTCCTTGTTCAACCCTCGATGAGTATCCATTTGTAAAAGTTCATTGATATCAACTAGTTAATCGATATGAGGGAATCACATTGGATGGGGGCTCATGAGCAATTGTATTAGAAATTGCACTAGGCTAGGGTTAACCTAGAACCTGAGGGAGAATGAATGTGGCAGATGGCATCATTTTTTCCAGCAGAATATGAAACTTGGTCCTCTAATAAGAGGGAACCATAAGTCATCCTCTGGGTCTCCAACCTGCCCCTGTTAGAGTGGGAGTTGGGAGAAAGAATCCAGAGAGAATATAACATTTGCTTTCTTCCTATCATCCTCAAGTGAAAAGTACTATGTATTACAAGAAGATGCATCCACCCATTCCCAAAACCAAGACCTCCTAGTGCGTCTGAGCTCCTCCAACTCACTCCTGAATGGGAGCAAGAAAATGGGGTGAAGAGTGTGGCAAGCAGTGCCATGTGGGAGGCAGTGGTTCATTGGCACAGTCCCCCTTTCTACCAGGCAGCTTTTCAAAGATCCAAATCACACGCTATTTTTGTCTGGGCAGCCTGCCTCTCCATAGTCAGCCAGCTTTCCCCTCTAATAAGCTGTCCATTTGCAAATCTGCTACAGAGAGCTGGCCTCTACGGACCGAGCAGGGCTGAGGGCTTTTTACTCTCACAAGGCCTCAGCAAACTCTTTTTGTCCAGCTCTCACTTGGTGGCAATGTGCCCAATGAAACATCATGAACCAGTTAGGGGCTGGAGAAGAAACTCCTGTTTCTTCCTCTCTCCATGCCTTTTCTTTTTCTTCCAACCTCTCCACGTGTATGGTAAATATTAGCAATGCACATGTTAAAAGTTTCTTGTCTGCTTTCCTAGGAGATGACTGACAGCCCTTAAGTGCAGCGTCTTTTATAAGTGAAGTGACTGACAGTCTTCAAGGAGAGAGCACTTTCCCCAACTTTCAAATGTGACTTTGTCTCGATAATGTCAGTTTGTGCATTTCTGTGTAATCGTGTTGCTCTCAATGCTTTTAACCCTGTGTGGTGGCAGTTTTCATTTCTTGTGATCTAGGCTCCATGGGGGAACAAAGGGAGAGCACAAAGGAAACCCAGTGTGGATGCAACCAGCCCAGGGACTCAAATTCTGCAGAATTTCTTTTTTGGAACCAGGCTGAGTGAAAACCTCCAAGTTGCTAATCTCTGGAGAACTTCTCAGATTTCCCAACTTGGAGATTTTAAACTTTCCTATTGAAAGTGGATTAGCTCGGCACCAAATGGGGAAGAAAGAAAGGAAGGGGGAGGAGAAGGAAGAAAGGAAAAGTGAGCCTGGCTTCTTTCTTGGGCCAATAGAGCAAAACTGAAAGCAAACTGCAGGTGAAAGTAGGTGAGGGATGACGGGCTGAGGAGAACAATAGAAAAAATGAAGAACATGGAGGAGAGCTCATTTAAGAATCATACCGAGTTAGAAAGTAAGCCTTCACCCAACAGCAAATCCTCAGTAATAGTAGGAAATGGAACTTGTAGATTGTGGGAGGTTTTTTTTAAATTTACTTCTTTAGATCAACAGCTCTGGACAAACAATATGTGAAAAGCACATGAGGAATGTGAAATATGCTAAATATTTGTTTTTAAAAATGTGTTAAATAAATACTTCATATCTGAAATGACTGAACAAGTTACAGGATATGCATGCTATAGAGTGCTATTGCTCTATAAGAAATGATGAGGAAAATGATTTCAGAAAAACCTGGGAAGACTTCTATGAGTGGATGCAGAGCAAAGTGAGCGGAACCAGAACAATTTATACAGTAACAGAAACATTTTAAAGACAATCAACTCTAAAAGATTTGGGAACTCTGATCAATATAGTGACCAATCACAATTCCAAAGCAGTGATGGTGGAACAGGTTATCCATCTCCAGGGAGTAGTGGTGAGCTGATGGATGGAGACAGCAGACAGAAGTATGTGTTCCTTTCATTCTTTTCTTTTTTCTTTCTTTGGATATTGCTAGTATGGAATTTATTTTGTACGGATACACATATTTGTAATGACTTTTGTTTTTCTTGTCTTCTCAGTGGGTGGAGGTAATAGTAAAGCAAGACTTGGCTGGTAGGATGGGGAAGGCTGTGTGTGGTTTTAAAAACTGTACTAAGGAGGCAATAGGAAGCCACTGAATATTTTTGAGCAGGTGGATGACATGGTTAGATATGCACCTTAATAAGACTATTTTGTCATCTCTGTGTGTGTGTGTGTGTGTGAGAGAGAGAGAGAGAGAGAGAGAGAGAGAGAGAGAGAGAGAGAGAGAGAGAATAGATTATTCCACTGTCTAGGAATAGGTTCTAAGGTTCTGAACTAGTAGGGGAAGGCAGTAGGATTGAAGAGATGGAAATGACCAATGCCTTCCTCTACTAGTTCAAATCCTTAGAACAATTATTCTCTCTCTCTCTCTCTCTCTCTCTCTCTCTCTCTCTCTCTCTCTCTCTCTCTCTCTCTCTCTCTCTCTCTCCCTCTCTCTCTCTCTTTCTCTCTCTCTCTCTTTCTCCTCCTCCTTCCCCTCCTCCTTCCTTCCTCCTCCTCCTTTTTCTTTTCTTCTTTCTCCTCTGCCTCCTCCTTCTTTCTTCTGCTGCTTGGTGATGAGGAAGAACAAGATAGAGCTTGTTCTAGGAGCTGCTGTTTGAGGTTGAGAGGGGTCCTGTGGCCACCATGACAATGCTATTGGCTCTCCTGCCCTTGGGTATCTTAGTTTCTAGAGCACATGGTGTCCCAGAATCCACACTTTATGGGACTTCAGAACTGGAAAAGTAAGTGATAAGGCTGTGGTCAGATGGTGCCTAGGACTGCCCTTCTCAGTGGCATCAGCTGAGCTGATTCCCCAAGTGTCTCATCCAACATCACCATCACCCACCTCCCTTCTCTGTCAAATTGGATCATTTGATAAAATTTAAGCTCTTTGAGAGCAGGAACTGTGTCATTTTGATCTTTATTATCCCAGTATCTAGTGCAGTCCCTGACATACAGTAGGAATCTTGTTAAAATACTTGTTGATAGATGAATTTGTTTTGGATGCTATAGAGCTTGGGGGCCAATTGTAACAATATCAGATTCTGACTTTGACAGTCAGATGCAAAAATGATGCTGAGAGGCTGCATTGTGTCCCTGCCCATTTTTCCAGGAAAAGTCACAGGAAACATAAGCTGGGTAATGTCAGCTCTCTTTCTTATTTGGCTCTGTACTGCTTCAAGTGATCAGGCAAGAGTAGGGACTGGAGAATCGGGTTGGGGTGGTGAGGGAGGGCTGCTGTTTGGCATTCAGAGCCCTTCATAGCCTGCCCCCACAACTTTTCCAGCCTTCTTACACCTTATACCTCTCCCTCCCCTGAACCTCACATGGTCTATGATCCAGTATCATGGCCTCCTCCCCCAATACCTTCCAGCTCCGGATTCTGGGTATATGTCTGCCCCCAATAACTAAACTTCCCTTTCTCATCATCTCTTCCTCCTATTTCCCTTCAAGTCCCAGCTAAAATCCCACCTTCTGTAGGGAGCCTTCACTGATCCCATTTTAATTCTAGTTTCTTTTCTCTATTAATTATTTTCAATTTATCCTGTTTACAACCGGTTTGCACATAGTTGTTTACGCACTGTCTCCCCATTAGGTTGTGGGCTCCTTGAAGGCGGGAGCTGCCTTTTGCTTTCCTCTGTCTCCCCAGTGTTTAGTATAGTGTCTGACACATAGTAGGCATTTAATAAATACTTGTTTCCTGACTGACTGAGGATGCAAGCCCTCTGTTTCAGGACTGTTCAATATTTAAAGTTATGAAATATTTGGGTTGCATTTCTATAGCACTCTAATATTTGCAAAGTATTTTGTATATGTCATCATATTTTAATTTTTACAACATTCATGGGAGATGGATGCAATTATTATTCCCAATTTACAGATGAAGAAACTGAGACTGCCAGAGGTTAATGGACTTGCTCACTATTATACAGCTGGTATGGGTCTGAGGCAAGATTTGAACTCAGGTCTTCCTGATTTCTAATGCTCTATCTCCCAGGCCACCTAGCTACACAGGACACTAGATGAGGAGTTTTAATGGTCGATATCCAGCAAGTTCAAGACCTTTGCTCAAGGACAACAACCGAGAGTCATTGGGGATAGGAGGAGATAGCGCGATAATGACTATTTTTGAAGAAGGACTTGAATGAGGAGCCCCCTGGGAGGGCATCTCTCTCCAGATAATCTATGGGGATTAATGACACGTTGCAACATCAAAAGAGGGAGTTTGGGATTTAGACAAAGCGAGATGGGAGAGGAGATAATGGAAAGGCAAGAGAGTCCTACACTTCTGACGGTGGAAGCCAGCTGGCAAGGGTATCTATCTCAGAACTGGTAATAATAAGCACACCATGACCTGGACTTTGGGGTCATAGAATGTTAAAGTTGGAAGGGACTTTGGAGATTTTCTAGGCCAAACACCTCATTTTACAGATGAAAAAATCGAGACAGTGTTGTTATATAACCTGGTTAAGCAATACACCAACTACATGACAGAACCTGATTAGGACCCAGGTGGCAGAGCTCTTGGCTCAGCAGTGTCAGTGGTCTGAGCTCAGGATAAAGGAGACTTTGGGAAAGTGGCAGAGAGTGAGAGCTCAGCTTCTAGGGGTAAGTTAAAGAGGTCAGTTCCCTAGAGACACCATAATGGTCTACCTGCCCACATGTCTGATAACACCCAGTGTTGCACATCTTGGCTAACATTTACTCCAGAAGGTATGGGCACTTTCTTCCAAGGTTCTTGTGGCATCTGCCATTCCAATTGGATATTCCTTGTTTGTCTGATTAAAGTCCACAGTATCATTTTTCCTTAACGACTTTTTGAAAAAAAAGAAAAGAAAAAGAAAAAACCTTTGTTATAATGCTTAAGTAAGGAAGAAGGGTATATTCAGAAATGTATGTAGTATAAAAACAAAAGGCATAAATATAAATGTATTTCTTAAAAAGTGACAGTGAAGAAATCAAGAATTTATCAGCTATTTAGCTACCATAGTAGATACATAGGCAGTTGAAGTATCCCCTAACTGTCTCTCCTATATGATAGCTGTTTTTCCTTTAAGAAAGAAGCACAGTCATTCTTCATAAAAATCCTCAGATGCTAGCTCACTCATGTGAACGCCTTTAGTATGTCCCAAACTAACCATTCTAAGTGAGAGTCTGTTCAGATTCTATCTAGGATGCTATGTTCAATTACTTAAAAGCAATTACATTAAGTTTTCCAGCTTTAATATGATTCTACTGTCATTCCAGATGGGTATTATATCTAGGATTAATAAAGATAGAAGGGAGAGAACAAGTCTTCATCCTGAATGTACTTTATTATTGCAGAATCTTATCTAACAATCACAGATTCACAAAACTATAGGAACTCAAAAAGTACAAAACACTAAGGAAAAGAAATAAAATTATTATATTACTATGTAATGGATAGAACACCAGGTCTGGAGTCAGGAAGACATGAGTTCAAATCCAGCCTCAGACACTTTCTTAGCTGTGTAACCCTGGGCAACTCATTTAACCCTGTTTGCCTCAATTTCCTCATCTGTAAAATGAACTAGAGAAGGAAATGGCAAACCAATCCAGTATCTTTGCCCAACCACCCCACATAAATGGGGTCATAAAGAGTTGAACACAACTGAACAAGAACAAAATGAAATTTTTACTTACCTCACTTGTAAGTGAGACAGTGTAGTAAATGGAAATGGCCTTGGAGTTACACAGCTAGGTGGCACAATGGAAAGAATGCCAGACTTGGAGTCTGGAAGATTGAGTTTAAATTTAACTTCAGACACTGACTAGCTATGTGAACCTGGGCAAGTTGCTAAACTTCTGTTTGCCTCAGTTTCCTCATCAGTAAAATAGGGATTGTGAAAATCAAATGAAATAATATTTATAAAGTGCTTTGCACATAGGAGTCTCTCTCTATATACATATATATATGTATACATTTAATTGAATCTTGTTATATTGCCTTCATTTTAAAATAATAATAATAATAGCTACCTTTTATGTAGCATTTTAAGATTTGCAAAATGCTTTACATATATTATCTCCTTTGGATCTCACAATAACCCTGTAAGTCAGGTATTATGGTTACTCCCATTTTACAGCTGAGAAAACTGAACACTAGAGGGATTAAATTACTTTCACAGGGTTACATAACTAGTAAATAATGGAAATAGAATTCACACTCATGTCTTCCTGACTCTGGGGCTGACGAGCCATCCACAGCACCAATAAGCTGTTTCTCTCGTGCCTCCCTCTCCAACCCCCCTCTCAGCATGTCATTCCTTTATAGAAAGGGCCACCAGAGACTGAAATAACAAGAGTTGTGCAGCAGCATCCCCTGGCACTCATGTAGAGCTCTCGGTGCCTGTGCGTGCATGGCATGCGTGTGTATGTGTCTGCATGCTGTGCGTGTGGGTAGGTGACAGTGAGGTCTCACTACCCATCTCAGAGCTATGTTATGCTATTTCTACAATACAAAACTAGGAGGTGTTCCTTTTTTTTGTAAGGCCCAAAACAAAAGTATAAAAGGGAGAGAAGAGATTTGATGGTGAATTGTTCAAAGTAAGAGTCAATGGGTAAAAAAGAAGAGGAACTACTCTTTTGTTGAAACTCTACTTCGTCAGCTGCTCATCCTTCAATTGGTTATTGTCCTTTGAGGAGGATCAAAATGACATCCCTGTTAGAGTCAAGGTACAGTGTGTCCGACTATAGTTGACCACTATGAGCTCAGGATGTTCTACCATAGGTCAGGTACAAACAGTCCATGTGAACATTGAGGGTGGATTCTCTAAATTTGTGCATCTAGAGTTTCTTTTAAGCTATTTTGGTTCTGCTTTGCTAATAGAGCACAGCACCATCTTGGATGAGGGCACACCATTCTGGGTGGTCCTTTTTTCCCCCTGAGGCAATCAGGTTTAAGTGACTTGCCCAGGATCACACAGCTAGTAAGTGTCTGAAGGTAGATTGAACTCAGGTCCTCCTGATTCGAAGGCCGGTGTTCTATTCACTGTGCCACCCAGCTATCCTAGGTTATACTTACAAAGGGTAATAAGGAGGGAATTTAGAGATACACTGGCAAAACAGATTGCTAAAAGCATATACACTCAGTAACAGAATGTCAGTGTTACAAGGGACCTTGGAGGTCATCTAGACCAACCCATAAATGAAGCAGAATGCCTTCTACAACATACCCACTGTGCCACCTAGAACATTGGTAACTTTGGGAGGGGGGACATTTCAGTTGAATGGTGAAGTCAGAATCCAGACTGCAGAGCGTTAAGAAGCAAAATGAAAAGAGAAGAAGCGAAGATTGTCAATGTAGACAATTTTTTCAAGGTGTTTTAACTGAAAAGAGGAGAGATACAGGACTATCTGTCTATCTGTCTGTCTATCCATCTATGCATATACACACAATATACACATGTGTGCATTTGTATGCATATTGTGTATCTATGTGTACATATGTATGTATAAACATGTAAATGTAATTTATATGCATACAGGTATGCAAACATGTACATATATGTTTATATATATGCCTATGTGTATATACATAGATAGGTATACATATAAATGTGTGCATATAAATGTATGCATATGTATATGTGTATACATATACAGCAGGAGCAACAAGTCCTTCATTTAATCTGACCATCCATATAGAGCCAGAGTAAAGATATAATATTTTGCATACATATATATAATATATATAAAATTGTATTTAATTTTATATATATTATATATGTATAATATATTATTATATATTTGTTATTATATATAATATATATACATATATTATATATGTATAATTGTAAAATTGTATTTAATTTTATATATATTATATATGTATGCAAAATATTATATCTTTACTCTGGCTCTATATGGATGGTCAGATTAAATGAAGGACTTGTTGCTCCTGCTGGATTGGAGGCTCCTTAGAGACAAACATTATCCCTTTGGCTTCTTCGTATTGATCTCTCCACAGTGTTTCACATGCCATTTTATGCATAATAGTTGTTACAGAAATGTTCACTGATTGTACATGGAATGAATTAGAGCAACAGTTGTTAGACAGAGTTGACATTCTGCCAAGCAGTGATCCTAACTAAGGCCTTAGGAAAATGGGTTGAAGCTTTGGGAGAGAAAGGGCCCACTTTTCCGGGTGGGTGCCTAGATCATAATGAACGGCTCTGAGTGTACACATTCGCAAAAAATGACACTCCTAAAGATGGATTTCTTTTTGAAACAGAATTATATGACTCCTGGCACGAGACAATTTTCACTGGGTATGGTTTTTCCTTGTGTAATGTCAGGAAACACACACATGCAGACCTTACTCATGTGTAATACATTCAGGAATTATAGGAATAAGCCAATCCAGTTTTAAAAATGATGTTGCCATATAAATTCTATTAACCCTACAATGTAATCTCCTCTAGACCAAAATATTGCAATTTCCTTCTCTTTTCACTTTCTTTTTCCCCAATTTAATTTGATTTCCGTTTTCTTTAGAGGATACACAGTAATCAGGTTCAGTCATCACTGCTGCAGCATTACTTTAAAGTGCCTTCCCTTTTGACTTCAAACTCTTTCTCAACTCCCTTAATCCACTTTTTTGCCCAGTGAATACACCAGTGAAGGAGTAGACAGAGATAAATCATTTTTTCCTTGGAAACTTATCAGGCTGAAAAAATAAATGAATGCTTTCCTCCAGAAACTCAAAAGATTACATTAGTCTAAGATACTGGGCTTGTTCATTCTGCTTTATCTGAGGGGTAGATTTCATTGTGAAAGCTGTGCCTGGATGGATGGCCGAAGACGTCCTGAAGACTGAAGAAATGCCAGAAATAACAAATAAATTTGATAGTAAGGTTATTTTGATCTGGATTCCGATGAGGATTTTGATTGTTTTTAGAGGGTAGTGACTCATATAAACTCTGGAGAAAACAACAACAAAAATCCTGCAACTTCAGCTATTTTAATATCACGTGGAACTGCTTGGCAGAGCCTAAAAGTCCAAAGAACATTAATCAAATTAGTCGAGTTCTTTGTGTTGAAAAAACAGACACACCTTTCCCTTCCAAGATCTCATTGAACTCCTCCCGCTCTTTCGTCCCAAAGACCCGAAGGGCAGGCCTTGAATTGTAGAGGTTTAGCAAGAATAAACCAGACTGGGGAAGATGGGGAGGAAGTGAAAACCTCATGGTCCTGTCTCTGGAATGAGTTCATATTTCATCTCGGCACTGGGACAATCAACCAATCAACAAGTGTTTAGTAAACAGTTATTCTTCGGACAGGCACTGTGCCCTAGAAACAGGTCTGTGTGTACCCCTAGTACCTACCATAGTGTCTGGCTCATAGTAAGGCACTTAATAATGCTTGAAAAATGATGGATTGGGGCAGCTAGGTGGTGCAGTGAATAGAGAACTGACCCTGGAGTCAGGAGGACTTGAGTTCGCATTCGGACTTGGACACTTGCACACCAACTAGCTGTGTGACCTTGTCCAAGTCATTTAACCCCAATTGCCTTGCTTTCCTCCTTCCAAAAAAAAAAAAAAGAATAAAGAAAAGAAAAATGATTGATTGATTCCACACTTCAGGGAGAGAGAAATATAGAGAAGAGACAAGGTGGTACAGTATAAAGAACACAGATCTGAAGTCCTTAACCTGACACTGATCTGGGTGACTGTTGGTGAGTCTCTTAACTTCTCTGGCGCTCAGGTTCTTCCTCACTGCAAAATGAGGGATTTCAACTAGAAGAAGGCCTCTGACTTATTTACAGATCTCAATCAATGATTTTTTGAGGTAGAGTTACAAAATTAAATTTAGACACTGGTAGGGCAGTCACATGTATGGAAGTCAAAATGACTGCTATGACCTCATGCTCTGGGATGGCTTAAAGAAAATCTGTAGTCGTTAGACAGCGTCAATGAAGTCGTTCTAACGATACCCTTACTTCACCCCAGGCACTCACATAGGCTAACTCTTTGACTAGCCAAAGTCTGACATACTCACATTGCCTGGCCCTACAGGTTGGCTGTCTGCCCTACTGGGATTCTGACATTTGTTTTATGACAGTGTAAGTTGAAACTTGGGATGACCTTAAAACAGACCGCTCTGTTGTCTGTTTTGCTGTTGGGTACTATGACTCCATTATATAAGGCTTAAAAAATAGACAGAAATACTTCCAGGGAGATGGTAGAACAATGAGATCACAAGGGATTGATTTATTAAATTAAAATTATATTGTAATAATACAATTAAATCATGTATTATTATATTATTTCACTTAATCCTCCCAACAGCCCTGGGAGATAAGTGCTATTATCATCCTCATTTTGATTAAGTGACTTGTCCAGAGTCAGAAAGAGTTATAAAGATTAAAAGATTAGATTTGAACTCAGGTCTTACTGACTATCCACTGTGTTATCTAGCTGCCTATGAGAACTGGGAAGTTTAGAAATAGAAAGTGTGTGTTCATCCTTCATTGCCAAAGAAGACCATGCCATCAGAGAAATGATGACATGACTTGTACTTGACTTTGTTTTGAATGAAGGAGGGCTGTGCAGGTCACTTCACCTCTCCTACTGAGCCATCTGAATCCAGTGACCAGATACTCATCAGGATGACTGGAGATGACCCAGGATGAGGCAATTGGGGTTAAGTGACTTGCCCAAGGTCACACAGCTAGTGAGTCTCAAGTGTCTGAAGTGAGATTTGAACTCAGGTCCTCCTGACTCCTGCACTGGCACTCTATCCACTGCACCACCTAGCTGCTGCCTAGAAATAGAAAGGTACACATGAGGGGAACACATAACCAAAACAAACCCCCAGTGCTGCAGGACTCTTCAGTGTCTTTTCCTGATGTCTTTGCATTGCTCTCCTCAGGCTGTGACATCTCTCCTAGGAGATTCCTTCCTCTAGGCTACCTGGCAAGGCTGGAGGAGGAACAAAAATTCTAAATTTTTTCATTATTTCTGATCCTTGCTCTTTATAGCCTATCATTTCATCAAGTAGATTGGGAAGTTCAGCTGACAAGATCACTTCCCATGATTCCAGCTCTCTCTACAGCTGCATCATAAATCATACAATAAATTCCTAAAGATAATAAGATGAATAATAGATATATTCAAGGAATTCAAGGGAGAGACAAATAGCAAGGGCGTCCCAAAAGTATTAGTTTTAATACATGTGTATGTGTATAATATATAACATTCTATTACATGTGGTGTTATAATTTATTTATATTGTTATATGATATATCATACACATACATATATATACACACATATATACACACTGCATTGTTGCTGTTTAGCCATTTTTCAGTCATGTGTAACTTCATGGCCCCATTGGGGTTTTCTTCACAGAGACTCTGCAGTGGTTTGCCATTTCCTTCTCCAGCTCATTTTACAGATGAGGAAACTGAGGCAAACAAGGGTAATTGACTTGCCCAGGGTCATATAGCTAGTAAGTGTCCAAGGCCAGATTTGAACAAAGGGAGATGAATCTTCCTGACTCCAGATCCAGTGCTCTAAACATCAGACCAAATAGCTGCCACCACAATAATAATAGTATCATTTACATAAGGTTTAAGGTTACTGTTCTTATTATTAAAGTTTATACAGCACTCTACAAGCATTGTTGCATTTTATCCTTGCAACAATTCTGGAACGTAATAGGTATTATCATCCTCATTTTATGGATTTAAAAAAATGATGCCGACAGAGATTGTGACTTGTCCAGGGTCACATAGCTAGAAACTGGATCTGAACTCAGGTCTTCCTAACTCAAGTGCCAGACCTCCATTTCAGTGTACCACCACAGAGCTGTAAAATTAGCATACTGCAAGATGAAATAAAGGAGGAAGTAAATGTGACGTAAATCTGAGGACTAGATGATAAACTAAACTGTCTGATTTATTCCAGAGATTATGTAATTTTGTTTGAATCAAAGAACAAATTATGGAAATAATAAGTTTCTTAAATGATAATGATGACAGAAATAAAGGAACAGCTAAATCACATGACTAGTTTAAACCAATATGGTAAGAATGTCACTATTTTTAAAATTAATTTATACATTCAATTATATATCAGTCAAAATACTAATGGGCTACTTCAAAGAACTGGATAAAATAATGACCTTTATATGGAAAGGCAACCCCCCAAAATTAAGAAGAAAGTCATGGTGGGTTTGTGAGCAGCCTGCAGAGCATTATCAGTTGAAAACTACTCAGGAGAAAACAGCATGCAAGATTTATTTGATAATATGTTATCAAACAAATGTATTACTAGAAAAGGAAGTGGGTCTGTCACATAGCAAGATTGAGGCATGACCAATGTCCGTGTGCTCCATTAGAACCCAAGAGTTTCAGAGGAAGGCCCCTTGCATTTGGAGTGGACCTCCTGTGGAAGACTTAGGAGGAGACTTGAACCAAAGTTATAGAAGTTAACAAGGCATGGATGGATTACTCTGTGTCTCTCTCTGTCTCTGTCTGTCTCTGTCTCTGTCTGTCTCTGTCTCTCTCTCTCTCTCTTTCTTTCTCGTTGTCTCTGACTGTCTCTCTTTTCCACTAAAGTCTTACTCCAATGTCTCATTAGAGTATGGATGGATCCCCATCTGGGTTCTCAAAGGTTAAGCTAAAAGAGCATAATCCCTAGAAGATCCTGCAAAGCTGAAAGAGCTTTGAAGAGGGACCCAGTCACTGGGCTATATGACTATTATCTGAAGATAAGCCTGACTAAATTCAGAGGGCTTCATCATCTTTGACTGGTGAATCATAGCCACAGAGTGATGAATTTTTCAGCCATAGCAAGTCTCAAATGTCTATTAAGATAGATGCATTGTAGTTTGATTGGTGGAAAAGGTACCTATCCCAGTGAAACCACACACAGATCCTTGACGTATTGACATCAACATAAAATATGTCATCTCTATAGAGATGTTGTATGCAAATACAATCCTTAAATCTGAAGGGCATTTAAGGATGAACGTTGAAGGAGAACAACAAACAGAAGAAAAATGGAAATCATGTGCAAAGATTTTAATACAAACTGTTTTAACCACCAAGGACATTGAAACCACCACACTTGGACTCTAACATCACAGAACCAGATGTGCTTATAGAAGAGTTAGAAATAATACTAAAAAATAAAGACAGGAAAAACAGTTGTCCTGGGCCAAGTATGGATATCTGTCCTGGGGGTAAAACATTTTTGAGGGTACTGAGGCATCATTTCAGAAGTTATCTGAAAGAAGAAAATGTTAACAGGCAGGCTTTCACAAGAGGTATTTTACAATGAAGCACATTTTTACCAGATTATAACTGACTGAAAAATATAGAGAATACACGATCTTGTTATGCTTGTTGATTATGGAAAAGCATTTGATTCATAAAGCAAAACATCACCTTATAGGCTTCTTTTCAACTAAGTGTCTTCCGTCCACACCAAAAATATTCAAGGATCCTCGAGAGATAACAGAGATAAATTTGTTCAAAGACCATTTGATCATAAGTGTCAGACAAGGCATAAAGGAGGAGACAGCTGCTTCCCAGAGATGCTTACCATTGTGAGGGAGGAGATTCCACATGCAAATTGAAAAGGGATTCCTTGTGCAACGCTCCTGTTTGCAGATGACTTTATTTTAATTCTATCAAATCCTGAAACGTGGCAAAGCCTTCGGGAGAAATTTGTGACTAGTCAAAAGCATTTGGTCTGACCTCTAAAGAAAGAACAAGTGTATGAAGACTGTCTATTGCCCAGACTATGAAAAAAATGGATAAACAACATATAGTCTATGTCTAAGACAGACAGTACAAATAGTGAGCTGGGCCCAGAATTAAAGAGGAAGAAGAGAACATTGCCTTCTGGACATTTCAAAGTCACTTCACTGTCCTCTTCCCCTCCCCCACCATTTCTCCTGGAAACAAAAGTCTATCTTTTTGATATCAATATTCTAGGAGTTGGTATTGTATGACTGTGTGACAGGGAACACAGTAAGAACTGAACATAACTATTTTACAGAGGACATGGAGAGACATACGATGACTGTGAGCAGACTACAACATGTGACTAATGAGTATAACATATTACTAAGAAGAACAGGAGGAAGTGAACTCATTATGGGGATGTATGATAGGCAGCTAGATGGCTCAGTGGAGTATGGGGCCTGGAGTCAGGAAGACCCAAATTGAAATCCTACCTCAGACACTTACTAGCTATGTGACCCTGGGCAAGTCACTTAACCTCTCTCTGCCTTCATCCAACGAGATGACTTACAGTCAAGATTGCATATATGTACAAGACAAGGCAATGATTTGATAGCAATCTTTTTAATTGGCTAATATCTATTTTGATTTTTTGAAGGAAATGATGAACCACTCTAGTATCTTTGCCAAGAAAAACCCACAGATGGTATTGGCATGCTATGATCCATAGGATCACAAAGAGGTAGATAAGACTGAAAATTTACTATAGGTAGAGAGAATTGGCTTGTCACTTGATTGACAATCCAGTTTCTTTATCTTCTCAGTATCAGGAGAAATTGAAGAAGGCCCCCAGTCCTCATGGCAAACTTATGGGAAGATACAGACAAAAGTCACAAAGGATAGTGAGGTATGGATTATTTGTAATCCACACCATTGGAAGTATCCAATTTTGTGGGATCACAGATCTATGTGAATATTTGAGTGTAAATATGACTTAAAAATCTAAATTTATTCATGTAATGATTTAAATCTATACATTTCATGTATTCATGTCCATAAATACACTTTCTAATGCTTCAAGTGATTTCACAAGTATGGAAACTCACCTGAAGTGAGTTACAACCTTTCTACAATAGTGTTTATAGGTGCTACAGTTGAAAAAAATTCATTCCTTTGTGATTGGTATCTTTTTCTCTATGGACTTAATTCAGTTGATCCTTAGATTATCTACATGTGGTTCATCACTGGACCCTTGCTAGCCTTTCTAGCTCAGCAGGACCTGACCATACTTGTGGTCCTCTGATCCAGCCTTGGAGAATGCAGGGCCATCTCAGTGAGACAATGAAGTAGATCTTGAGTGGAAAATAAAAATACAACTTTGTATTTTTTAAATGCCCCAGTTAAAGTACTTGTAATATCTATACAGCACTTACATGATCAGTCTTGACATGGTTTTAATGCTACATTTAATCTCCCCTTTTGAAATGGAAGGAAAAAAATCAGAAATAGATATTAGCTGAGGAAGAAGACTGCTATCAAATCATTGCCTTGTCTTATACACATGCAATCTTGACTATGTCATCTTGTTGGGGAGGGAGAAGCCCAGGCACTTTAACTAAAATTTGAAATGAAAGAACAAGGTGGGGGAGGGAAATCTTTTACTTTATGAAGGGATATAATGTTTTCCCTCAGCACTAAGCAAATTGGGCTCCAGTCTTCCAAACACTTTACCACTGGGCTGATGTCAAACAAGGAAAATTTCAGTCTGAGGAGTTTTTTTTTTTTTTAAAGAAAAGATCTGTCACTAAAAACAGAAGGAACAGAGAGAAAAAGAGATGGATTGAGCATAATAATGGAAACTTCATTTCAGTCATAACTGTAGTGTTAATGTGAATTCCGTAGTGAGATTAACATCATTGAAGCAGACATGTCTTATTCCTATTACCCACCACTCAATCTGCCAACCTGCCGTCAAAGTCACAGAACGTGAGTGCTGAAAGGGACCTTGGAGATCATTTGAAAGCAGGATTTTTTTCTTCCTCCTTTTTATTTTTCCTCAGCATTTACATCTGAGTACTGAGACTGTGCCATTTATTTTGTTCTTTTTTTGACCTGGACCTGCACTTTAATAGCTTTGGTAACATGAGTAGCTTTGGTAAATAGACATAATAAAACCTCATGATCATAAAGAATGCCTGTAGTTTTCCAGCGTAACTTGAGGTACAAGCAATAAAAATACCTTGGGGCAACCTGTTGCTTAACTATCCTAAATTTGGTTGTCTTCAACCATCTCTTGGTTCAGAAGGAGGTCTGCTATTGTGTCCTTATGTGCACTAAGTTGTTTGATTCTGAGAGTTCTTGAACCAAAGACTATTACCCATATCAGAATTTACTCTTTGCTCCCTGTTCCCCATGCCTTATGACTTTCAGTGATGAGGAAGGCCTGGGCCGCTGGTGGCCTTCTAGGTCCTTGGGCATGACCTTTTGAATGAGTCCAAGTTTTATAGAACAGATCCTTTTATTAAGGGGACTTGTCCTGTGAAATTTGGATTCAGTCAAAGGGCTATACTTGAGGACTTAGAGGGTTACATGTGGTCTTGAAGTCACAAGTTCCTCACCCCTGGACTAGGCCATTTGGATATAGGCCTTCTCTGGAGACAAACTGAAAGTAGAATCTCAAGTGGGTAGGGGTTACAATGCCACTATTAGGTATCTCTTGTTCCTTCAGCTGAGCATTCTTGCCTTATGATTTGGATCTAGAAATTGGTAACTTGTGGTATGGGTACCCATCGTGACATCACCACAGAACCACTTCCTGTTGTAATGGTAGACATAATGGAGAAAAGGATTCAATTGTGCATGAGGATAGGTAAGTGTCTCTCCAACCCAATCATGTATCCTTCCTTTTTAGTGTATATTGAGAATGATGACTTCTGGAGTGCTGAACAAGTGAAGGTGGTCTATGTCTAAGTGGGCTGTGTCTAAGGTGGCTGCTTCCCTTGGCCGTTTCCCCAATCTAATCCAGCCCAATATGAGCCCTTCATCTAAAGTTAATTAGAAGATGGCAGAATCAGCTAATTAAGGAGTGGTAATAACTAATAAGATCAGACTAAAGGAGAATTTAGAGAAGTAGAGGAAGAACGGAGGTCATTAAATGTCTGTTTTGCTTCTTCATATCATTTCATTCTCCAGTACTTTGTGTGTTCAATGGACTTTCTCTTAATATATGTGTAGTACCTAAGGATAGACATACTTTCAAACAGTAACAATATCTATCCAAGTATATTTTTTTAAAGAAAGAATAAAAGATAATAGAGAAATATCTCAAGCAGGGCATTCATATCCTTGAGATATTAAAATCCATATTTTGACATGCCTCTGTGCCAATGCATAATCTTTCCATCCTACTAGCAGAGAAACCAACATCTGTGAGTAACCAAGTGAAAATGCCCCAAAGTGTGGAGTGTATTAGCAACTCAAAGTTCATCTCCTTCCTGTTCTAGAAAGAGTTGAAAGATTTACATTAAACCCTTGAATTTTTCATTCCTTTCATCCTGGAGAAGAGTAAAACTTTTCCCTAGAGGTGATAAGGGGAACTGAGATAGTTGCCATTTCTGAAATGTTTACAATTTACTGTCCTTGTACCTAACCCAATTAAAACATTTACTGAGATATACTGCTTTCCATAAATGCTTTTGGTTGACAGCTGTGAAGGAAAGCAGAGATCAGATAATTAGGTGGGGGCTGAGCCAAGAGATTTCCACAGTTAGACACACAAATGTGTCTAGAACTACATAGGAACTGGGTTCATTTTCTGCAGAAGGCAGAGGTAATAAGTGAGTGGTAAAAACTGACAATCCTAATGGGCCAGGCAGCTTAATTGATACCTACTCTGCCCCCTGGTAGCAATTACATATAGATATTGGTTTATTAGATATACATGAGAAAGAAGAGCAGGGAAAGAAAGAAGGAAGGTGTTGTGAAATAATTACCCTCCTCCCCCTCCACCTCTAAATGACTTTGGCTCTGTGTTTTCACCCTTATCTATAATTATGCCTTATCAACTGTTTCAGCTGCTGAGGCGTGAAAGCTTGAACTGCTCAGCTGTGAGCTGGACACATTTCTGATAGAGTAGTTGACATAACTGTGTTCATGCACATGCCCTGCCATGTATTTACAACTGACTAACTTCTATAAAGAGTGACTAGGGAGGTGAAGGTTGAAGGCTACTTTGACCTGTGGTATTTCTGCATTTATTCACAATTAAGACAAGTATTTATAATACTACCATGGGTAGTAGTGATAATTTTAAAAAAGAACAGTAAAATTTTAAGATTAAAGAAGGTTTGCTTACAAATGGAGCATTGTTTGTAAATATCTCCAAACAATTCTCTTGTCCTAATGCAGAGAACTTCTTTTCAGGCTTGCTCTTTACACAAACATAGTGACAGCCTTTCTGTAAGTCAAAAAGTTTTCATAGTATTAACATCCCCCAAGTCAATGGGAAATAATGTGCTTGAGGATGGAGAGATGTTTGCTGGAATCTTATTTAACATTGAGTAACCTAGTTGGCTAGTTGCCAATAAGAGCAAGAATATAGAACTGGAAATATACAGTCTGGAGAACAGAAGATTTGGGGTGGAGGAGGAGATAGTATTAGAGCTATCATCAAGAATTTAAAGGCATGCTTTTTGGATGAGTGTTTGGACTTGTTCTGCTTAACAGGCAGAACTAGGAGAAATGCCTATGCAATCAGAACCAGGAAAGTAAGAATTCAAGGAGGCAAGGTTATTCTTGACTTGACCTCAGAGATCAGCCCCACCTTGTGAAACATTTCAAAATGCTCTGTTGATGGAGGATCAATAACATCATTTTTGTGTACATTATTTCATCATCTTCAATATTGTATCCTAAGATACTGAGAAGTGGTATAGCATAGTAGACAAAGCTTAGATTCCAATGGCCTGCTTTCAAGTCCTGACTCTGACTCATAATAGCTATGCTATCATCAGGTCTCTTCACCTCTCTGTTCCTGAGAAGCTTTCTGAGGCTAAAATGAATGAGTAAACAAATAAATGGGAACACATTTATTAAATGATATGCGCTATGTGGTACAAAGAGGAAAAAAGTTTCTATGCTCAAGGAACTAATATTCTAATTTGGAAAGACAGTATATATAGGTTTTCTACTATATGCAGGATGGCAAAGCTCAGGGTCCATCCACCACCAGGTTAGATGACAATACTGAGTAGTTTATAGCATCTGGCAACAGGGCAGATGGTCCTTCCTCCTATCAGAGCTCTTATAGCTAGGGATTCACAGCTCACCAAAACGGTGTGAACAGCCATGAAGGGGAGGCAGGAGGGATGGGCGTCTCCACTGGTAATTATTCTTGCCTAGCCAGCCCATAGAGTGTTACAGAAGAATTGTTCTTCTGCATTGGTGAACAGTTTCCACGTTAGGTGTTCCTAATGCTTATAAAATCACAGATTTAGACTCAACTGCCCCTTCAAAATAATAAAAAAAAAAAAACAGAAAATTTTTTTTATAAATTGTGTCTTAGTAGCCTGAAAAATTAAATAATGCCTTTACACATGCCTTGCCTTTCTATCTGGTGGAGTCTGGCTCAAAGTCTTGGGAAAAGGTCATGAAAATATTTTTATATGAGAATCTGCAAAAATGAGTGACAACCAAAAACTTTCTCTTAATGGAGGCAATTGAGGTAGTAGTTCCTCACTTGGCTAACAAATGCATAGAGAATAATCAGCACATTATACATATCATCTTCAAACTCTCAAGTCAAAAAGATCCACTGCATTTTCTCAATATCAGTTGTGCCATTTAAGAGGTGGGGAAAATACCCACAATGAACAGGGGGAAAAGCTAACCTGTCAAAGCACTTCTAAGTCTTCAGATACTTGAGTTCTGGTAACTCAGGCATAAAGGATTCTACCCCTGTAGCTACTTTTCAGGTCCCAAAGGAGATCTTAAGAAGTGAATAAGCATTCCCATGTCATGGAAGCTTGTTGGAATCTTAAAAATATAAAATTGGGGATTTTTAAGAGAATTAGTAATTAAAATATATTATTGATTTTTGAACCAATCAATAAAGGGATCAGAAAAAAATGTTTAATATAGACAGGCCTTTAAAACTCTGAGAAAAGCCTCTTGAAACATGAGTAAACTTTAAAAGTTACAGTGAGAACAGATTGATTATATAAACATGTTAGCTAATTGAGAAGGAAAAGTCAGATCAGCTCCAGGAATTTTTGAAATCCCACAACTTCCTCAACATACCAAATTTTATGCTATTAAGAGCCTAACTTAATTACTAGAATGAAATGCTCCAGTGAAAAATATCCAAACATTTTCTGTAATGTAAGAGGCTATGTGGAAGTGGTAGGCAAAGAGCTAGCCTTGGAATCAGGAAGACTTCATAGAGTCTTGGCTTCTGACATATTCTAAGCTCGGTGGCTATGGGCAAGTCATTTAATCTCTAAGTGCCCCAAACAACAATCTCTTACTATATATACTTTACAGAGGAGTTTTAATCTGCATACTTCCTTTAAAGGGTACTCCTTTTGCCTCTTTTTGTATCTCTAGGGCTTAGCACAGTGTTGAGCATATAGTAGTCTTTACCAAATGTTTACTGACTGACTGGTTGGAGGGAGTTTCCAAACTTACGAGTTATTTATACGAATGAAATCACAAGTTGCACCCTTCCCTGTCTGATGTTACAGAAGAATTGTTGATCTGCATGGGTGAACAGTTTCCATGTTAGGTGTTCCTAATGCTTATAAAATCACAATGAAACCAGCTAACTTTGTTTCTAATGAAAAAAAACTATGGAGTGCAAAAGGGCAGCTCTTGACAGGAATTACTTAATCAACTTGGTATTGGGATTTCTAAAGTACAACTGGGTTGTTTTAGAATCTAGTCCTAAGTAACAGGCTAATTATATTTTATCAGGTAACATTACAGGCAGTCTGGCAGGGTGAAAAGAACATAGAATTTGGGGTCGAAAGACCTAGGTTCAGATTGTGAATCTATGACGTAGAGATCCACATTAAATACACACAGGTAGTATGACCTTGGACAATTCATTCTGCCTACTTGAGTCTCAGTTTCCTTGTTTGTAAAATGAAGGAATTAGACTAGATGATTTAAGAGTCTCCTTCTAGTTCTGAGTCTATGAGCCTGTAATTGACTCCATGAATGGTAGAGGAGAAAAAGCATTGCCATAAGAATCAAAAGACCTGGGGACTAAGCCTAGGCTCTCTGTCACTTGCTACTGTGTGACCTGAAGTAAGTCCATTAATGTCGCTGGGTCCCAGTATGTTCATCTGTTAAAAAAAAAAAAGTTAATATCTTTTTCTGCTCAGGGTTGTTGTGATGGTCAAGAGGGATGATGTTTAGAAAATGCACTTCGAAAGCTGTAAAATCTATGATCATTTAAATCATAATAAAAATAATAGCATATCTCCATGGGTATTTTTTAAAGGTTTACAAAAAGTGCTTTCCTCAATATCACCCAGTAAGGTAGGTAGTACATTATGGTTCCCATTTTTGTAGATGAAGAATGAGGCTCAGACTTGTCCAGGTCACTTAGAATAACTAGAAAGTGAGCTGCGTTAAAACCCAATCATTTAGCAAGCATTTATTAAGCCCCTACTATGTACCAGAAGGAAAATAATGCCTACTATGTGGCAGCCATTGCATTAAGCACTTTACAAATAACTCATTTAATCCTCACAGCCCTGAAAGGGAGGTGCTATTATTTTGCATTTGAGGAAACAGTCAGACAAAGGCTAAGTGACTTGCCTAGGGTCATACAGCTTGTGTCTACAGCAAGATTTGAATTTAGGGCTTGCCAACTCCAGGCCCAGTGGTCTGTCTATGACTATCCAAGCAGCACTATGAGAGCTGTGGCTTAGGATGCACAGACAGAAATGACATAGTCCTTTTCCTCCTCTAGTTTCCATTCAATCAGCTCTCCAAACCCAGAATTTACAAGTCAGGTTTCCCAACTCCAAGACAGTGCCCTTTCCACCATACTATTTTGTCTCTGTGTATTGTACAATAGTGTTCCCCCCTGCCCCCACCCTTGGGAATATTCCAGTGGTATATCCAAATTCAGCTAATGACAAACCTTTATGATGGAGGGGATGGCTCTTTATATTGTATATTGGATTATTGACTGCTTTTCTCCACAGCTCTTGCTGTATTTGCAAAGGCCATGGTGTGCCACCAGTAAGAACTATATGAAAGGCTGCTGGAATAAGTGAGTTGTAGCCTTGGCATTTTGATTTGCTAAAGAAGATGGAGTCCAAGAACCTCACAGATGTGGGGACTTTTGATACTGCTCCAACTGAAACAAAACTTTCAACAAACCCTGTACAGGGTTCCATTTCGTAGGATGAGCTAACCAGGGAAACAGTCCCTTCTGGCTGGTTCCCCGGCATTACCAGCAGCTGTGAACTGGGTAAACAGTTCTGTTTTCTGGTTGTCAAAGTACTGTTAAAACAGATGTGAAACTCAAGGGGGATTAAAAAAAAACCCATAAAAGGTTATATAGCAGCTGAACATGAAAGGCAGAGCGACGGCTCTCAGAAAACTGAAAACGAGGGTAGCCTTGTATAGCCAGATCTGAGAACAGGTTTGAGGAGAAGGGAGAAACAGGGTCGAATGGGGGCCAGTCTATATCTCTCCTATGCAGGCATTAGCTGAGCAATCCAGTTGGGAGAAAGAGTGTGGTCCTTTTAGCAACTGAAAGTTTAAAGATTTTTAAAGAGAAACACCCCAAACTACTTTTAGAAAGGGGGAAATCCCTTCTCTTTGTGAAGACAGCTTTCCCAAGCACCCCAATCCTATAAAATGGCTCTCTGTTCTCTGCCTGCCTGAGATTGAGCTGGAGCTCAATAGATAATAGATAAATGTTGCCCTGAGTGAACTTTACTTGGGCTGATGTTGCCTTACCTCTACAAATAGAGGCCCACTTTCATTTCTTTGATAGGCAGCTGTCCAAACCCCAGCAGCGTTGGAATTGTGACCAATATGACAATGAAATAAAGGCTTTTGATCTGAGGGACTACGTATTGGGATTTGTTTCAATGCCTTTTCTGGATGCTTATGTGCTAATTCTTCTTCTTCTTCTTCTTCTTCTTCTTCTTCTTCTTCAACAAATATCTACTTTGTCTCATTTTATCATTCTCTCTCCACTTTTTTTTCCAACTGAATTTTGGACCAGGCTTAAAACCTTTAGTTGGAGAAGTTTCTTTGAAGATTTAGAGCACATTGAGCTGACTCCTCACTAGGGAAAAATAACATTATTAATTGAATTAAATTGGAAACACCCTGAGCATTTTCCCTGTCTGTTGTCCAGAGACCTAACACTGCAATTTTGCCCACTGGCTGATGAAAGCCTCCTTCTGTCTATGCAGGCAGCAGGGTCCAACAAGGAACTTCGGGGGTTCTGAAGGTTTTCAAACCAGTTTTCAAACCCAGAGAACTGGTAGGGGGTCTAGTAATAACAGACAATTATATAGAGCTTTAAAGTTTGCAAAGCAAATTCAATACATTACCACAGTGGAAAGAGTACTAGATAGAGTCACAGGACCTGTGTTCAAACCCTTCCTCTGATGTTTATTACCCTTGTGACCTTGGACAAGTCATTTAACCTCCACTTCCTTAGTTTCTTTATCTATAAAACTAAGGGTTTGATCCTAATGGCTTCTGGGGCTTCACCTCTTGATCAATCATTCTATTATTATTTAATAATAATACTTATTAACATTTATATCATCCTTTAAAGTTTGCAAAGCATTCCACATATATTATCACATTTGGTCCTCACAATGTCATTGTGAGACACATAGTACAGCTATGCAGGTGTTCTAGCTTCTTGCTTTTGTTTGCTGAAACCCAGCTTGGATAGAATGCAGTCAGAAACGTGAGCAGCTCAGAGCTCACATGTGATGGGAATTAAAATAAATTTCGATATTTCAAGATTCTGCTTTTAATAAACCAAAGGAGATGGCAAAAAAAAAAATGATACACAGACTGTCAAAGTACAACTATCAATCAAAAAGCTTTGTTGCGCTGCCTTTCTGCACATCGTGCTGTGTGCCAGGCACTCTCCCTGCAATCAAATGAAACGGGGAGGCTTTGCCCCGAGGGAAATGCCAATTGAAGATCAAGCTGATGGGGACAGACAAGAAGGAAAGCATTCTCATTTCTAGTCTCAGTGCATCCCCATTCCCACATGCCAGGAATCTTACACTGAGGTACCCCCCACCCCACTGTATTGTGCCTTTCTGCTACAAACCTTTATGGACTCACTCAATCAAAAGGGAACCACCCTGGATCCCATTGGTGGGTTTTCCAAAATGGCATCTGTTTGCCTAGGCAAACTGTCAGGACCTCTAAGGCAACAGCCATGCCTCTTTGTTTATCCCATGTAATCTTGCACACTACTAGGTCCACTGTAGGAAAAGGGTGGGGGGAAGTCTAATAAATTATTGGGAGTAACTGAATGAATATTTGTTGATGTAACTTCACTTGTGTGTCTTTTAACTATAGACTAATACCCAAAGGAAATTCAAACAATCAAGATCCCAACTGAAAATTCAGCTATTCTGATAGTAGGTAATGCAGTGGAAGAGCACGGGACTTGGAATCAGGAAGACATCTTCACGAGTTCAAATCCAACCCTCAGACACTTACCAACTGTGTGATCCTGGACAAGTCACTTAACCCTGTTTTCCTCAGTTTCCTCATATGTAAAATGATCTAGAGAGGGAAATGGCAAACCACTGCAGTATGTCTGCCAAGAAAACCCCAAAATGGGGTAATGAGGAATTGGACACAACTAAAATGACTTAAAAGCAACAAAAGTGAAGATGGTTACTCATGTGCTAATGGGCTTTCTCTCCATCTTCCTTCCTTGAGTACCTGTGCTTCCTGCCCCTTCTTTTATTTTTAAAATTTTTTTGGAGGGGGAGGGGCAAGGCAATTGGAGTTAGGGGACTTGCCGAAGGTCAAGCATACAGCTAAGCTAACAGCTGTGTTGGATGCCTGAGGCCAGATTTGAAGGTGCTCCTGATTCCAGGGCTGATGCTGTACTCACTGCGCCACCTCGCTGCCCCATTTTTAAACCCACAACAATTCCAAGAACGGAAATTCTTGGTGACCATGTATCTGCATTGCAAATGGTGGTGTCCTGAGACATTGTGCCACCTCAAACCATGACACATGATAACCACATAGATAAACACAGCTCTGTACACAGATGTCACAGTAATAGGCTCAAGGCTGAAATGTTTATACAGTTTTTACTCACACATAATCAAAATGCCAGTTTGCATCTCTATAGTGCTTTACAATTCATACAGAGCTATCATATATATTGTCAAGCACAGGAGCCCTAGAGGTGACAGTACCCAGCCCTCCCTCCCAATCTGGTCCTGCTTCTAGACCAGTCCCTATAGCCATATGGAAGCATAGCATCTATGAAAAAAGGACCAGAACCAGCTAGGTGGCACCATGGATAGAGTAGTGACCCTGGAGTCAGGAGGACTTGATTTCAAATTCAGCCTCAGACACTTGACATTTACTTGTCGGGTGACCCTGGGCAAGTCATTTAACCCTGATTGCCTAAAAAAAGAAAAAAGAAAGAAGGGACTAGCCATCCCATCAACTAACACACACAAGGCAGGCATGCCAGCTTAGCTGATGCAGCAAGATACTCTGAAGGAGAGACAAGAGGCAGCATGTACCAGGCAACTCCAGGCACTATCACCACCTTGACCACCATCTCCCCTCAGACCCTGATGAAGACATCATAGGAACCTGCACCCAAGAGCCTTGGCATTGCAGTGCTTCTAGCCCAATGTCCTCAGCCATCATCTTGGGAAACAACCTCTGTGGAGATGCAACCTGCTCCTGAAGGTATTCCAGTCACAGCTACTGAAGACTCAGAAGAGATAATTCTTGCTACCCAAGTCCTGGACACTACCACATGGTCCAATATCAGAAACTGATAGAACTTTTAAAAAAAAAGACCTTACCATCTGCTTTGCTGCTACCCCCACGGGACCTTTCCATCTGACTTGCAGATGAAATCTTCTATATGTATTGTCTCTCCTGTTAGAATATGAGCACCTTGAGAGCAGGGTGGTCTTACTTTTCTTTTTCTGTCCCCAGGGGTTAGCACAGTGCTTTGCACATAGTTAAGTATTTAATAAATGCTTTTTTTCTCCATTTATCTAACTTAGTCCTCACTCAAACCCTGTAGAGGTAAGAATAAGTATTGTCATCATCTCTATTTGGCAACTGATGAAAGAGAGACAAAGTGAACTACCTGAGATCATACAAACAGATAATTGATAGAGACCTCTGGACACCAGGGCTGGGGTTCTTTCCCTGCTTCACTCTCCTTCTCATTTATAAGTGGAAGAATTAGTGGATGTTATCAGATCTCCATTGGGATTGTGGAAATGGGACATTTAGACAGGGAGTGCCCCCAACAATTTGCTACTGTTCTTTAGGAAAGGCTCTAGATATCTGTGCAAATTTTATTGCTATTCTTGCCCCATATCCCAGGCCACCCCATGAAGTCAATAAATGGCAAGGAAGACACTTATTCTTTCTGTATTTCAATTAAGGAAAAAGCAGTTCAGGGAAGATAAATGCTTCACCCAGGATCCCGCAGGAAATCACCGGTGAACCTTGGGAGGGTAAACTGGGATTTCAGATTCCCAAGCAATCTCTTTTTACCACACCATATTATTGCCTTGATCTGAGGATGACCTTGGACTTGTCCCTAGCACCATTTTTTCAAGTGGATGAGGGGTTCAGGGGAGGGATAAAACGCTGATGGGAGGAAGCCAATTGGGTTGGAAGGGAGAGGGAGCTAAGTGGACTGATGGAAGGAGAGCTTTCCCTAACTTCTAGGGAGCAGAAAAGGGAGAAAGGTGCCACAGCAGGACACTGAGCTGGAGAGATAAAATACCTTCCTGGAAGCTGTCAGCCTAGGGCTGCCCCAAGCCCTTGGAATGACTCTGCTATTCATATGACTTCGTCTATGTCTCTACTTGCCTGTCTATGAAATTTCGCAGAGGTGATGATATTCAAAAGCATTTTGAGATTCTGGAATGAAAAGGAACTACATAAAGGTAAAGATTATTACAAAGAACTTGTCATAGGCAGAAACAGACACCACAATGCATAATTTAAAAAAAAATAATAAATACCATGCTGTCAGATTGGATAGGGGCTGGTTGTTAGATAATTTGGCATTGGTAGCAGAGCAAACGTTCAGGATAGGTGAGTATTTGTCCTCTCTTCCAGAAGGCTTGAAGTACAAACAGCAACAATTTGTGCATCAGTCTTTTGGACTTGCCCATCAAATGTGGTTTTCCAGCTTTCTGCTGAATAAAGTACCCCAAACACAGCAGAGAACAGTCCCAAATGGAGTGTCTTAGAAGTGGCGAGTTTGCAAGAAGTGCATGTACATTCCACGTGTACGTTTCAGGAACGTCAGAATATGTAGCACATTAGAAAGCAATCTGTGAATTTCTTTAGTGCCTTCCTCCCCTTTTAACGATCCAAAGGGAATTCATCGCCGTGACTGTAGGATGCACTGTTACAGCAGCTTGGGCATAGTTGATGCTATCACAAAAGGGAGAGAAAGACAGTCATGTGGACACACCATACCCAACAGTAAACTAGGACGCTCTGGAGTACTGAGACTAACCTAAACAATAGGTGTGTCCCCTTTATACTGGACAGGCCCTGAAGGAAACCATCTGTACAAGGGAGAAGAATGAGGAACAGCTGTAGTGTCTGACTTTGCTGGAGAGCTCTGGGATGTATTAAGAAATGGAGTCATAGAAGCCCACATAAGCAAAGGTGCTTGGGTAATGATAGCTGTGTTTATGCCTGTGAGGATTAAGGCAATGCCAGGAGGGGAAGCTAAAGACATTAAATGTCAGGAAGGCTAATTTCGGAAGAATGGGGAAGGTGCTGAGGGAAATTAAACAGGATAAAGCCGTGAAAAAAGAAAGCCATGGCAGGAAATAGAAAGTGTTCAAAGCTAAGCCAATGTGTGACCAAAATGACTACATGCTATTTGGTCATAAATATTCCCAGAGTAAAAAAGGTCAAGGTGGATTAGTAAGACAGTGGAAACGTAATCACCAGCCAGAAAGATGTGGAAAAGGCACAGGAAACTGTTACTGAAAATTAAGAACGAAAACTGTTAAAGGAAAAGAAAATGGACAGTGGACATGTCTTTATTTTTATGTGGAATAGGCTACTGTCCACTGCTCCTCTGAATATAATTCCCTTACCCTCTTCTCGAGCTCTCCTTCAAACGGTCTGCATTTGATACTGAATCTACCTTACTTATAATTAATTCTCTTTTCACTCACCTCAGTAATCCCCCTTAGTGCTGACCACCCTTTTCTGCTCTCCCCTCCACATTTTCAAGGACCCATCACCCTTTGCATTGTTAAAACGGCATAGGGAAAATGGCACCGGGAAATAGGCAATATCTACTTTGTCTACTACGTGGAGATGTCCCAGAAAGCCCAACACAAAAACTGATCTTTTTTCTTACTTTTGTACACAAAGATCAAGTCATCTATGGGTGTGTCTATAGCATAAACACAAGGAAAGACTAAAAATAGTATAGGAAGAACCCTTAAGTGGCAGGGAGGGAGAACTGAGTCTCTGAATTAGAAGCAGTGTAAATAGACATTTAAAAACTCCAAAGAAAAATTAGGAGCATATCGGAGCAAGTTTAAAAAAAATGAAAGAAAAACATTATGAATGCATTTGTGACAAACAGATTCAATCAAGCATTAAACAGAGGAGGGGAGTAGGGAGGGAATGAAAACAATCTCCTAATTTATGAAAATCAAAGGTTTTTTAAAAGTAATTTGAAAATGTTTTACCATCCCAAACAGTGTACTGTCTGTATTTCTCTGCCTTTCTTTTTCTTTCTTAACCTCTGTCTGTCTGTCTCTCTCTCTATGGTATGTGGTGGAGAAATATCTTTTTTTATTGTTTTGATGGATAGTTTGTGTGTGTGTGTGTGTGTGTGTGTGTGTGCATGTGTATGTGAGATGACATACAAAAGAGAAATTAATATTTGGTACAAGTACTCTAGAAAATAAATTCAGAGTACACTAATAGCTCATATTTATAAGATTTTAAAAGTGCTTTACACATATTACCTCACTGGATTTGCATAATAGTTCCACGAGGCTAAGTGCTACTTTTGTCTCCTTTTTACAGATGAGTACGCTGAGGCCCAGATAGATATTTGGCACCATAAAGGTACCTCCCTCCAAATTACCTTGTATTTATTTTGTATATCTATATATACATACACACATACATATGTACATGCATAAACATGTATATCCATACAACATATATGTGTGTGTCTATCTATGTATGTATATGTATATGGTCATGAATAGAGCACTGGGCCAGGAGACAAAAAGACCTGAGTCAAATGTGGCCTCAGACATTTCCTAGCTATGCGACCTTGGCCAAATCACTTAACCACCATCTGCCTCAGTTTTTTCAACTATAAAATAGAGATAGTAAGAGTACCTACCTTCCAGTATTGTTATAAAGATCAAGTGAGGTATTTGTAAAGCACTTCACACAATGCCTAGCACATGGTAGACACTCTATAAATGTTAACTATAATAATACAACAATAATAATATCCAACATGTTTTAATTAAGATTATTGTTATTGTTACTATAATGATATTTTAAATTATATAAAATATACAATTGTAACAGAAAGTACCCCAACATACGCAGGAGAGCCTGCTGTCACAGTTTCTTTGATCTTCTTTTCTAAAAGTAAAAACAGCTTTTGAGGGGTTAACAGTCTCCTTTAATCAAGCACATATATCATTCACCTACTTCAGGGGAAAAAGTCAGCACCCTGAACTTCAGAGAAAACACAGAGAAATCAAAACTCAACAGACATGGCGTCTGACCATAATCAATACATATATCACAAATCAACAGCCAGGTCCAACTGTCTGACCATAGTTAACAGAGGGAAGCACCAACATCTGAGTTTTCAAAGCCGAGGGTCTCCTTGGCAGCTCTTCTGGCCAAACAAATACTTGCAGTCAGTAAGCACCAAAGTAAAACTTCACTCTCAGAGTATTTATAAATTTTTTAAGAGCCAGAGGGCATCACAACCTTTGAGAACCAGTGCCTCATTAACAAAAGGCATGAGCCTTCCTACAAATCTTCCTAGGCCCATTAATGGGTGGGAAAGAACTTTAATCACATTAACAATTCAAATACATATACTGTTTCTAGTTAAAGAAACTTGTTTCTGTACTTTACCCTCAGTAAAGACTGTTGGTTGATAAAGGCAAGATTCAATCAGAGGCACTTGATTATACTAAAACAGAAACAGCAAAAGATCTTATTTTGCTTGCCATCACAACAATATATAATAGTTATAAATATATATATATATACACACATATATGTATACACACACACATATATATATGTATATATATGTATGTATATGTATATACCATCTCCATCTCCACTGAGAGAATGTAAAATCATTGAGGGCAGGGACAATTTCATTTTTGTCTTTATATCCCTAGAGCCTAACACAGTGTCTGGTACATAATAGGCACTTAATACTTGATTTTCTAGCTCATAGATATAATTCCAATAAGTTTTTGGAGGGGAATTTGAACCCAGGTTTTCTTGACTCTTAGCTCAACACCCTATTCACTATGTGGAGCTCTCTCTTGCAATACAAGAACACAGATTTCTAGCAATCACAGACATCGAGAAAATATGGAAGAATCCGGAAATACTTTTCATTAGATCTAGTTTTATTAGCACTCCTTTGACCTTATTCTTCATATTTCTCTTCTTCCGACCTCTAAAAATTCTACTTCTCTAATGCCTTTTATTTACTATCATTTGACTATTGCAACTGACTCCTAACAACTATACTTGTCTCTAGGGTCTCCAAATCATCCCACACATTAACATTAGTGTTAATGTGTCTAAAGTTGTGATTATATTCCTCCAATGCTCAAAATTTTCCAAGGGCTCCCCATTCATTGTCTACATGGTTGAAGTCAAGCTTCCTCAGGCTGCAATTCCCTTGGATGTCTGCAAAATATGACCCCAACCTTCGTGGTCCTATGCAACTCTACTATATACATAGCAGTCACATAAGGAATGTTTGTTAGATTCATATTTGTATTACCCTACATGTAACTCAATAATCTCACCAAAAGTGCCTATTTATATAGTAGGAAGACAAGTGAAGTTCATGTTAGATGGAAAGCAGGCAAAAGTCAAGAGATTTGGGGGGATGGGGAGAGAAAGAGAAAGAAACATAGAGACAGAGAGAGAAGGAGGAGGAGAAGGAAGGACTTGAAACTTGATCCTCTTGGTTCCAAGGTTGCTCTCTATCTACAGTGATTAATAAAGGAAGATCTTGAGTAATTGAAGGCCCTACCTACTTTCCCTCTTGCTCTAACTAATTTTACATTCAAATGAAGGAGGATCTTGGAATCTCAGGAAGAATTATCACTCTAGTTTCCCTATGTGTGTGTGTGCATGTGTATGTGTATGTGTGTGTGTATGTATACACACATATACATGTATATATGTATGTATGTATCTCTCAGTTGTGGGATTTGAATCAAAACCTTCTGACTCTAAAGCCAGTCTTTGATCCACTATGCTATTCTGTCCCATAATTATTCATAATTGTCTGAAGCAATAATAAATACAGTGACCCTCCTCAGAGGTTATGAGACTATGTAGACTATTTGCTCCTACATTAAAAGGTCACAAATTGTTGCTATGCTGTTGTATCACAAATTCACAATGGCTCTCTAGTCCAAACCTTCCTTTGAAAGGAATTCCCTATGACCACACACCCAACATGTCGTCATTCAGCCTGTGACTAAAGAAATGCCTCCAGGGAAGAGAAACCATCACTGCCTGAGCAAATTCATTCATAGGATCATTGATTTAGAGTTGGCAAGGACCTTGGAGGCTAATGAACCTATTTTACATACGAGGAAACTGAGGCAGAGTATCACAGAGACAATAAGTACCTTGGGCAACATTCCTCTTTCCAAACCCTAGCACTCTCTCCACTGTTCACCTAGAATTCACAAATTCTTTTTTTACAATGATTTTTAATTTGGTTCAGTTCTTTGTAATTTTTCTGTTTTCCTCCTAGTTATCAATTGCCTCATTCCTTGTCATTTGCTGTCAGCGAATTGCTCCCCAGGACATCCCCACAGTTGTTTATAAAATTCTAACTCCTCATAGATTGTTACGACCTGAAAGACCAGTTGACCAAGTATTTTAGAATTGAGAGGACAGTAGTAAAAGTTTCCAAAAGAGGGCCTATAGACCACTTTAGGACACATTTCTGGCATTCAAAAGCCTTTTTCACTTCAGTACAACAAATATATGCTTGATGTCTGCTATATGCAAGGCACACTGCTAGATACTACCAAAAAAAATATACATATAAATAAGAATTTGTAAGGGCATTTAGGTCGCCCAGTGGAGATAGCACATTTTCCATCATGAGTCCTTTGGAATTGTCTTAGATCATTGCATTACTGAGAAGAGCTGAGTTTATCAAAGTCTGTTCTTTCATTTTTTAAGAGGACCAGTGACATCATGGGATAATGTTTTGACTCATGCGTGACTGACTGACTGTGATCTTGGAAAAGGCACTTGGGGCATCTCTTTCTTCATCTGTAAAATGAGGAGGTTGGACCAAATTGCCTAAAAGGTCCATTTCTGTTCTAAATCTCTGAACCTATAAACATAATTATTATTCAATATTCTCTATTTAAGAAGTGAGCAAATTGTATATTATATTTTAGGAAGATTTTCATTAAAAACTTTTTTTAATTTGATGCTTAAAAGGTTAGTTAAAACTCACACATATATTAGCTTACAAATGTCTTCCCCTACAGCAATGAGGTAGGTGGTTAAAAGGTTAAAAGGTGGTTAAAAGGATGATTTCCTTCGTTTTACAGAAGAGGAAACAGCCTTAGCAAAGTGAAAGGCCTTGCCAAGTTCAGATAGTGAGGGTCAGGGCCATGTGTCAAAGTTAGGCTCTCTGGCTCCTAAGCCAATCCCCTTTCCATTTTGCTGAACTCAGTCCCTCTCTAACAATTGACCTCAGTGAAAAACTTTGCTCCTTCCAATGACAAATAAAATACAAAAATCAGAAAATCTAGAGCAGCACCATGGAGAGATTAATGCAAGATAACACACCTGTGCTGGGCTAATCCACACTGCTAAGCCCCAAAGGTAAAAAGGAAAAGAATAAGGAATAAAACTCACATCTACACAACATTCCACAGAAAAGAAAGATAGCGGGTTGAGTGGGAGGTGGAAGGGGAGTGGAAAAAGAAAGTAAAAGCTAAGATAACTGTGCAGAAGGAATTTTAAAAATCATATTTGACCTGTGTGACTCTTACTTCTCCAGTACTTTTATGAATATTAACGAACCGGTGAACTCGCATGACATTCTTGTTAAGCCAATATCTCTGGCCCTAATTTACAGTTCATAAAATAGCAGCAAACACAGGATATGGTACAATTGTTGGATCTAAAGGCTCAGAAGGAATGAGCTCAAAGGTAGGGGAAGCATTTAGCTATTTCAAACTAAAATTGGCCTGGTTTTAGGACATTAGTCACTCTTTAGGGACAGCTAGCTGGAGCAGCAGATAGAATTCTAGATAGACCTAGAATCCGGAAGACCAGAATTCAAATTTAACCCCAGACATAGTAGCTCTGTCATCTTGGACAAGTCACTTAAACCTCTGTCTACTTCAGTTTCCTTAACTGCAAAACTGGGATAATAACAGCACTTACTTCCCAGAGTAATTAAAAGCATAAAATGAAATGATATTGGTAAAATACTTAGCATAGTGCTTGGCACATAGTAGGTACTTAATAAATACTTTTGGGGCAGCCAGGTGTTGCAGTGGAGAAAACACCATGCCTAGAGTCAGGAAAATGTAAGGTCAAATATGGCCTCAGACATTCACTAGCTGTATGACCCTGGACAAGTCATTTAACTCCTCTTTGCCTCAGTTACTCAACTGTAAAATGGGGCCATATTGGAGAAGAAAATGACAAACCAGTATCTTTGCCAAGAAAACTTCAGAATTCAGAGTCACATAGACTTGGATACACTTGAACAACAACAAATAAATGCCTATTCCATTCCCTTTATTCATTCATTTGACAAGCAATTGTTAAGTACCTACTATGTTCAGACTTTTCTAGCAAAAGAAAAATGACAGTCTTTACCCTCAAGATAACCCCTCCTGCTCTGGGATGGGGAGAACAGCATGTGCATAGAGAAGCAAAGACAAAATACATATGAAGTCAATACCAAGCATTTGGAAGAAGAGGGTGCTAAAATTTGATGTGCAGTTGGGGCAGGAAAGGTCACTTGTAAGAGGTAGTACTTAAACTGAAATCTGAAGGCAGCTAAGCAATCTAAAGGGCAGCTAGATGGAGCAGTGGATAGAGTACTGAGCCTGGAATCAGGAAGATTCACCTTCCTGAGTTCAAATCTTGCCTTAGACACTTACTAGCTGTGTGGCCCTGGGCAAGTCACTTAACCCTCTTTGGCTCAGTTTCCTCATCTGTAAAATGAATTGGAGAAGGAAATGGCAAAGCACTCCAGAATCTTTGCCAATGAAACCCCAGATGGGATCATGAAGTCAAACATAGCTGAGAAATAACCGTCACAAAAAGGGGATTCTAAGAGGCAGATAAAAAACATTCCAGGTGCGGAGTACAACTTGGTCAAAGACACAGAGGTAGACAAAGGAATGTCATTCGCAAATAAATTCTTGTTAATTTTACTTGACAGAGAACAAGAAATAGACTAATTTGGATGGAGCATAAAATATGAGAATTAACCAAATGGAGATTCATTGAAGCCTCTTCAGGTTGGGGTGATGGAGTCAGATCTGTGCTTTAGGATTTCAGTTTGGCAGCTGTGTGGAGGATGGATTAAAGCAAGGAACTAAATTAAACCTTGGGAGGCAGGAAGATCAATGTGGAGGCCAGGTAAGTGGTGACGAGAGCATGAAATAGGGTGGCCGCCATGTGAGTAGAGAAAAGAGATAGATATGAGAGATATAGTGGATACAGAATCAACTAGACGTAGCATCTAATTGGAAAGGAAAGGCAGTTAGAGTTGAAGATGACCCCAAGGTTGTGAAGCAGTAGTGATGCTGCTCCCCTTATGAGAAATAAGAAAGTTAGGAAGAAGAGTAAGTGTGGAGGGAAAGATTTTAAGTTCCATTTTAGATATACAGAATTTATGATGCCTGTGGGACTTCTAGTACAAAATGTCCACCAAGCAATTGGGATCCAGTATTAGAGCCCAGAGAGAGATTAGAGCTTGCTATATAGATCTGAGAGTTGCTGCGAAAAGATAATAATGGAATCCCTTGGTACTAATGATGTTACCAAGTGAGAATATAGAAAGAGAAAAGAAGTGTGCCTTGGAAATTAATTTAAGGAATTCTATTATGGGACCAAACACAGAAGATGATCTAGTAAAAGAGACTGAGAGAGAACAGTGTCATGAAAACTGAAACTGAAAAAATGTTTGAGAGGAAGACAGGGTCAACTGTGTCAGATTCTGCACTCCATTTTTCCCCGTGTGTGGCTATTTTAGCCTTATTTGCTATACCTCCCCCAAAGCATGCTAAACAGCCAAGCTTATAGTTCATGATCTTCTCTTTATTCCTGATCAGCAGATGAAGGAAATTATGAAGTAGGTTATGTGAGAAAGAAAAAGAAGTACTTCTGGGTAGCTCTAAACTCAAGTGCCATATAAGTTAAAGGAAACAAGAAAAATCAAGCTTTGTGAATGTGCTCTGCAAAATGATCCGGATTGAGATATGACTTTTATTTAGAATTTGGATGAATTTGCCTCGGGAGACAGGCATCTCATTTTCTAAAGGAAACCAAAAGAAATAGCAGTCACCCAGCATTTTTCTTGCCAATTTCATTTCACACAAACAGCACACAGCAAGCACATTCACCTAACAACAGACACCACCAGTTCCTCAAATTTTAGTTCTTTTAACAGCGACAAGTCTCCTTGAGGGGTTGACAAAAGTGGCTTCTAGTTTCTTTTTTCTTTCTTTCTTAAGGTAGCAGTTCTGGGGCTTTTCACTGCTTAGAATTCCATAGGAGTAAGCAAAGGGCAAACATACATGAGAAGAAGTAAAACATTTTTGAGCCCCATTGGATAAGTTGATGTCGCTGAGATGAGAACCAGGAATGTGTTTGTTAGAGTGAGGACAGAAGAGAAATCAAATTTCAGATCACCAAGATTTTCTCTGTAGTGACACATGGGAGAATATAGGTCATAGTTCATTGCCTAGAGATATTTGTTTTGGGGCACCTTTGACAACGACAGAACATATACACTGAAATGGTTCAGCAGAAATAATTTTAGTAGCTCAATCTGTGTAGTACTTTAAGTTTTGAAAAATACTTTTCGTATGTATGGGGCCTCAGAGACTGGAAACCAGGTGGCTGGACACATATATAAAAGGTGAAACAATTCTGAGTAAGTGATTTGAATTGAAGGCTTCACAGGTCTTGCTTTCTCATACACATTCATTTGCATCAGAGAACTAAAGGATTTTAGGGCATGAATGAAAACCTTGATACCTCAGGTTCTCATGGCTCACTGAGGTTGTGAATACTTCTCTGATCTAGCTAATTATTGCTATCATGATTTTGGAGGAAGAGGAGAGTTGTGTTTTATTTTGAATTAATGTTCTTTTAAGTGAATTATTTTATTTGTACAGTTTATTTTCATTGTATTTTATGACCCAGGAGTACCTTATAGTATTTTAACTCTTGAGCTTGTATCACCGGACTAGCATAACTTAGACATGGCCCCTAACACTACTCATAGGTGATTTCTTTTCTAGAATATTAGCAAAGTTTTTGGTTCAATGAATTTAATTATTAATTGGTGCCATCCCTGTTCTATAGCGATATTCATAACGCTAGAAGGAGAAGCAAAACCCCAAACCACTGAAAGAGATAAGCTCCTAGAAACTATTCCCAAAATAACATATTACAGTTTCTTTGGATGTTTTCTAGCAAGTGATGAAGAAGAAGAAAGGGGAAGAAACTTGGTTATTGAGTATATTGATGGCTGAAAAGAGTAGCACTCCTACATGTAACTGGAGATTTGCACAGGAAAATGACGTCAATCTTCGGAGCACCCTAAGACCCAAAGAGAATACTCTTAACTGGAAATATTTTTATTTAGATAAACAATTATCCTTATTGAAATATTTTCACCATCTTTGGTGTTCCCATCTGGGATGCTGATGTCTTATTAAGCCCAAAGCTTTCAAACATCCTAGTGGCAGGGAGGCTGTAGGAAGAGTTGATTCTGGAACACCTTCCCTTCCACCTCCCCAGTAGAACTGCCAGAGATCCTGGATATTCTTAAGTGTTTAGTGATGGAATAGGCCTCACTCTGGGTGGAGAATGGTAGGAAGGGAAGAGCTGTGGAGCTCTGAGAGTGTCTTTGAACCACAGCACATTTCCTGGACCTGTTCCAGTCTGGGAAACAGAAGGAGAAAGCTGTGACTAGCCATTTGGACTCCCAGGTCAAGCAACGAGAAATGCACATGGAACTTGTATTGCATGATATGAAAATAATACAGGAAGTAATCAAGACAAAATTAGTTGAATGCAAAGAAGAATTACTCTATTGCATTCTAGCCTTATTCTGTTTTTATATTTATGTTAAACCTTCATACTGATCCCCCCAAATTTCAGTGCCCAGTTGTCCCACCTTAGTTATAGTTCTACAAGGAGGCTCACTTCTGGAATAAGTATTTATAGGTATACTTGGTTTTATTGTGTTTAGACTTAGTAAGCTTCACAAATATTGTATTTTTTTTTTTTTTACAAATTGAAGGTTTGCAGCACCTATGCATTGAGCAAGTCTATCAGCGCCATTTTTCATGTTTTGGTAATCTCTATTTCATGTTTTGGTAATTATCACAATAGTTCAAATGTTTTCATTATTATCATATCTGTGGTCAGCGATCCTTGGCATTACGATTGTAATTGTGGGCACCATGAATTGTGCCCATATAAGACAGTAAACTTAATTGATAAACTGATAAATTTATTTATATTGATATATTGATTTATATTGATAAATACTTCTTGCTGCTCCACAGGCTGGCTCTTTCCCCATCCCTCTCCTTCTCCTTAGGCTTCCCTATTCACTGAGACACAAAATTATTGAAGAATATTACATAAACTTAGTTGATAAAGCAGCAGCAGTTTCAAGAGGACTGACTCCAATTTTGAAAGAGATTCTACTGTGGATAAAATACTATTAAACAGCAATGTGTACTATGTAGAAATCTTTTGTGAAAGGAAGAATCAATTAATGAGGGAAACCTCATTACTGTTGCATTCTAAAAAGTTGTCACAGCCACCCCAACCTTCAGCACCACAACTATCCTGTCCAGTCGGCAGCCACCAACACTGAGGAAAGACCTTCCACCAGCAAGACGATGACGACTGGAGGAAAGCTTAGATGATGGTTAGCAGTTTTTTCATCAATATTTTTAAATTGAAGTATGTCCATCATTTTTGCAGACATAATACTATTACACACTTAATAAACTACAGTGTAGTATAAACATAACTTTTATATGCACTGGGAAACCAAAACTTCATGTGACTCGCTTTATTGTGATAATCACTTTATGACAGTGGTCTGGAATAAATCCACAGTATCTCTGAGGTACACCTGTATTTGTTAAGGTGTGGTGTGTCAGCTCCTCCATGGTAGGGATCATGACAACCATCTATTTGGTTTCTCCTCCAGAGCAGCTGAACGTACAGTAGGTGCATGCATGTGGCACATAGTATGTGATTAATAAATGCTTGTTGATTTTAGGTATTTAAGTCATTTTTGAATGAATGAATGAAACAATGAGCAAATGAGTTCTTGTTGAACAAATTTCTGTACTGTCTTTTTTTGAGTGTGTACCGAAGAGCCCTCAAAGTAATCAATACCCACATTTCCCATTCAGTTCTAGTCCATGGCCCCATGTTGACACAGCCTCAGTCATACTCATAGCTCCAGCTGATGGGTGGAGGTGCTGAGGGGGAGCTCTCTTGGCATGGTGAGTGCTTCAGAAGTCTAACTGAGCTTGGGCCAAAAGATTTCATTTTTCGAGTGATTTTGCCAAAACATTGAGAAATGAAGCAAGCAGAAACGGCTCCAACACATGGTTTACTTCAGGAGTGACTCTGGCCCACTTTGAAACTGGTGAAAGATCTCTAGGGGGAAAAACAGTGATCATTCTTCTCCAATTTAACTACAGGTAGAACAGTCAGCTAAAGCCCCTTGAGAATTAAATAACTTGTCCCAGAACTTTTATTTGGGTTTATCTGAAGCAGTGCTCTATTAATGACTTGATGAAAATAGCATTAAAAATATTTGGTGTTAGCTAAGCGTAGGTCACAAGGTCAGAAGTTTTCTGCCCATGATGCTACCATTGCGACCTGGTGCAAGTCATTTAACTGTCCTGAGAAGGGGTGAGTCAAACTATATGGCTTCTGAAGTCCCCTCCAGTTTTAAATCTGTCTTCTTATGACTGAGGAAGTCATCTTCTATGCCCCCTACTTAGTCAGCATTCACTGTTGCTCTCATCAGCACTGGGGGATGGTGTCCCTATCCCTGGGGATAATGTTTCCCTTGGCACTATTCCTGGTTCCTGCAGAGAGCTGGGACTAAACATTGCAGCCAGGAAGTCCCCAAATAGCTGGGAGTAAAAACCACACTGTGAACAAGCTGAGGTCAAGAGTAAAACAGCTATGGAACTGTAAAGGTCAGAAATGGGAGGCAGGGTCTGAAGGAGGAAGCATTGTTAGAAGCAGGAGTTGCAACATGGTCTAGAGAGGTCAGTTTATTGCCTTTAGTGGATCTGTGGCTGGATACTGGTTTCTGTGCCTGGCTGTGTGGGGCTGGCCAGAGCTTCTAGTTTCTTCTGAAGTCCCTCCAGCTACAGAGCACTTATCACTATCCTCATTGCTCTCCATGGCAACAGCAAAATCCATACAGCAAGTTGGACAGAACTCATGGTGGTGTGGTAATGGCTTATTATTTACCGTATACATAAGGCATTCCTTCTCATCCCATCCCCTTTTGTCAACCTGAATTGAAGGGCAAATTTTAAATTAAATCACTCCTGGGGGATAGGGGGGAGATATGAACTATGACTCATCAGTCTGAGGCCGGGGAAAGGTCCTGGGCCATTAGTTCTGTTTGAGTAAAGTTGTCGTTTGTCATCCATTCTTAAAGAAGAACATGGCGTCAGGAAGGTGATGCCATAACTTGAAAGTGAATTGGATTATATAGTATATATGTATATATTATTATGTATGTATATATTATTATATATGTGTGTATTATTATATATGTATGTAATATTATATATGTATTTATTATTATGTGTATATATTATGTACATATATAACATATACAATAATATATAACATATATTTTATCACTGGTTATCTGGACTTTTGTATTACTACTGGACTTCAATGACTCTGGAAGAGAGAGTCAGGCTGATGACTTTGTGCAGCTCTGCCTCAGTTGAACACAACTCATGATCAAGTCAAAACGTCATCCTGTGATGTCCCTGGTCTTCTTTGAAACAAAGGACAAACAGCAAGGAGCTTGTATGTTATTCAGGAGGCCACAGAGAGCCATTGGAAGGTTTTGAGATGAGGGTCACATGACTAGAACAATACAAGATGAAAATTAGTCTGATAATGACAAATAGGAGTAGAATGAACACAGGGAGGCCTTTTGCATCAGAGAAGAAGGCTGTAATGAAGGCCAGAGAAATAGTGATATAAGATTTAGATCTGAAAGAGATCTGAAAAGTTACTTAGCCCAACCCCTCCATTTAATATGTGGGTAAACTGAGGCCCAGAGAAGTGAGGTGATTTGCCTAAGATTCCATAAGTAACAAGTGGCAGAGATAGAATCTTAAGCCCAAATATAAATCCTATGTAATTTTCATTACATGACACTGTCTCTACCACCTTCTCAAAGAGCTAAGTTAGCATTGCTTTGAAAAAAATGTTATTAAAATGAACTAAAATTAAGTCTGTTTGGTGAATCTTATCATACCACCTTGAAAAACCAGAGGCATTTTGGTATGGGAAAACCAAAGCTGGAAATTATTTCTCTGACCTAATGACATTAGATTGGAAACTTGAATAATAGACAAAGGTTCTAGATGGTAGCACTAGGATGGTAACAGTGAGGAGGAGTTAATGTGCCCAGAGAATAGACCAGAACTGATAACTGACTGGATAGAGGTGAGGTGTGAAAACTCTTTCAGAAAAAGCTATTAAAGAAAGGAAAGGAAAGAGAGAAAAGAAAGAAAAGAACAGTTTGTTGTTTACAGGCAAGGGGATCAGGAAAAAAAAGGAAAGCGGTCATCTGGTAATCATGGTACGGTAGAGAGAGTGGTGGGTTTGGAGACAGGAAGTCAGGTTTCACATCCTGCTCCCTTTGTGACCTTGGGTGAGTTAGTCATTTGCCCACTCCAGGTCTCAGTTTCCTCATCTTTCAAAAGAGAGTATTAGACTGGACAATTTCCCAGACCTCTTGTAACCCTAAAGCTATGATCATACAAACCTAAGAAAGGCAGTAACAATGAGACTGGCCGCTGGCCAATACTAGGGCATTTTACTGGGGCAAAGTGGGGGTCATCGAATGCAGTAAGCCCATGAAATCAAAGTCATTTAACAAGAGCATCATATAGCCTATGAAAAAGCAGACACACAGCACTGAGTAAAAGCTCAATATGTGGTTAACAGGGGAAATAAAACCACATAAGGGAAACATCAATGCATTAAAATAAAGTGGGAGAAATTAGCACAGGGAAGACATAGGTAATAATGATTCTTTCAATATTTCAAGATTATAATGACAATTAACAGTACAGTTAGATTGTCCAATAGTTTGATCCATCACTGGCTGGTTAATAAAAAGTTGCCTAATGAGTATGTGTCTCCTCTGTATTCTCAACTGCTAGGCTAAGTTCTTATTCTCCCCTCGCCCAAAACTTCAGTGATCTCCACAATGCAGGCCACAAGTTCCATAATACCAGGACAGCAAGCAGCTTAAAAATATCCACAAATAAATGCAACAGGGGTTCAAAAGAGGAGATCACTGGGAACAAGGTGGGGGGAGGCAGGCTGAGTTATCAAGGAAGGATTCAATTTAACATAAATGCTTACTTGATACAGAGCACTCTGTGCTGGGGATGCTGAATATGTAAAGTTTAGAAGCTACCCAGCTCCTGGCTTTGTGGAATCACAGTCTTGTAGAGGAATCTGATAAAAACATGGATGAGTCGGATATAAAATAATACATAGTAAAACTCCATAGAAGAGGTTGGGTTTTGATAGATGGAGAGGAAAAAAAGCATCAGGAAGAAAGGAAGGAGGGAGGGAGAGAAGGAAGAAAAGGGAGGGAAATGAAGGGAGGAAAAAGAAAGGAAGGAAAGATGGAAGGAAAGAAGAAAAGAAGGAAAGAGGTAAGAGAAGAAAATAAAGGAAATAAGCATTTATTTCTTGCCCACAACACGCCAGGCATTGTACTAAGAATTTGACAAATATTATCCCATGTGATCCTGACAACAATCATCCAAATTAATTCTCCAAATTAGGGTAAAAATTTTGAGTCATCTTTGGATGTTCCCTCTCTTTCATCCTCATAGCCAATTAATTAGATCTCAAGTCTTGTAGACTCATCCGTTCCTTCCTTCTCAACCACTTGACCACCAGCATAGTTCAGGCTCACTACCACAGGATCATAGATTTAGAACTAAGAGACCTCAGAGGTCATGTGTCCAACCATGTTGTACCGTTTTCAGTTTCACAATTGAAGAAACTCAGAAGTAATGTGATTTGTCCAAGGTAGCAAAGTTAAGAATGTCAGAGTTGGGATTCGAATTCGGGACTTCTAATTCCACACCACATTGCCTCATCTGAGTTTCCTAATTGCTTATCTGACTTCTAGTCATTTCCATCTTCAATCTTTCCTCCTCACTGCAACAGTAAGACATGGATATGAACATATCATTCACCTATTGAAAGAAAATTGCTATGGCTCCTTATTGCCTCTAGGATAAAACAGATAGTCAATATTCCCTCCTTAGTTAGCATTCATTGCTGCCGTGATCAGCCTTGTGATATGCTATGATGGTTCCAATCTGCCTTCAATCTCCCTCTCCAGTCTTTTATAACATTAGCCTAATTCTTACATTCTTTGTTTTGGCCAAACTCATCTCTGGACTACTTTTGCATTTAGCATTCCATTTTCTGCTCTTGCGTTTGCACATGGTACAACCCATGCCTGGAATGCCCTTCATCGTTACCTTTCTTCTCACAATCTATATCTTTCTTGACCGTTCCCTTAAGAAATCTCCTGGAGCCACACCCGTTAGGTGAAGACCTCATTCCCCTTCAGTGTTCTTAGGAAGCTGTTTAATCTTAGCCTCTTTCTCCCTCACTGCTGAATTTGTATTATACTTATCCACATTCCTGCCATCTTCTCCTCCTACCCACCAAGTGGGATTTAATGGGAATGTGGACAGATTGTTTCCTTTTTGTCTTTTGTCTCCAGCTCCTGTAGAGCACCTACTACCAATCAACCCAACTGAATCCATCAAGAAACATGAAGTGCCCACTATGTCCTAGCAGCCTGTGACAGACACTCACAATCCAAAGACAAAAGTGAAACAGTAGGCAAACAAATACTTTATTGAATTGAATTATAACATTGAATTTTAATTATAATTAAATGAAATATAATATATATGAATCAATCTGAATTACAATTAAATTAAATTATAACATTGATAGCATTTGTTCACCTGCTATTGTTGTGGTTCATTTGTTTTAGTCTTGTCTGACTGGTTATGTTCCTATTTGGGGTTTTCTTGGCAAAGATTCGGGAGCGGTTTGCCATTTCCTTCTCCAGCTCATTTTACAGATGAGGAAACAGAAGCAAACAGGCTTAAATGACTTGCCCAGGGTCACATAGACAGTGAGTGTCTAAAGCCAGATTTGAACTCAGGAAAGAAATATGAGTCTTCCTGACCCTCAGTCTAGTGCTCTATCCACTGCATCACCCAGCTGCCACCATCACTAACTCCCACCACTGCTACCACTACCACGTACATTGATAAGTGTAACCTGTGTTCTACCCGCTCAACTCTGCAGGTTCAGATAGGTAGATGATTTGTTTTCTTAACCAGACATTTGATTTAATCAGTGAAGGGAGCTTCTAGGCAGGAATTTCTTTCCCCCATTCAAGCCAGTGAACCTGTCTCCCTAGGGTGCCCACCTTAGGCCCACCAGAAGTACTGAGAGTCCCCAAATACATAGAAAGAGAGGACTGGAGATCTTCAGAGGTGGTATTTGAACCTGATCATGTAACTCCAGTTATGAAGTCTGAAAGACTTCAGATCCTACCTCACTAACTAAATGACTAAGGAAGTCTCAACTTCTCTCTGTCTCAGTTTTTCCAGCTAT
>JAJHZJ010000298.1:3533446-3684001 GCA_023548195.1 Bettongia penicillata ogilbyi | reverse complement strand
CTAGAGTCAAATGACCTTTGCTCAAATCTCAGCTCTGCCATCTAATACGTACATATACAGACGTATGTATATATATATGTGTGTGTGTGTGTGTGTGTGTACATATATGTACATATATATATATGTGTGTATTTATGTAACCTTGGTCAAATCATTTAACCTTTCCATGCCTCAGTTTACCCATATGTACCCTAGACTTTTGGAGGAATAATGTTCCTTTTGAATTATGTAATTTATGGCTTCTATTTTCATCTCTCTTTATTTTTTCCTATCCCCCTTCTTTTACCCTTAGCACCACTGTGATTGAAATGAACACCTTCTTTTCCTTTCCAATCCTCCTTCCTTAATATTCATCAGTTTAAGTTCTTCCTTTCCTTCAAGCCAATCCTAAAGTACAGACCCCTCCATAAAATTTCCTTGACCTTCCTACATGAAAATGGCAGCTCCTTTCTCATATTTCTTATAGCTTTTTTGCTTGGATCTCCTCTTTGCACTTAATCTTACCCTTCCTTCTACATAGATATTTGTGTGCCTGTATTTTCCATTCATTCCTAGATTTTAAGCTAATCTAGAACATGGTTTATATTTGTATACCATATACTATCTTTGTGTAATCCAGAGTCTACAGTCACATCTTATATATGTTGATGTTGAGCTGTTTCAGGTGTGTATAATTCTCTATGATCCCATTTGGGGTTTTCTTGGCAAAGATACTAAAGTGGTTTGCCATTTTCTTCTCCAGCTCATTTCACAGATAAGGAAACTGAGGCAAACAGGATTAAGTGATTTGCTCAGGGTCCCATAGTAGTAGGTATCTGAGGCCAGATTTGAACTCATTTCTTCAGGCCCAGTGCCACCTACCTGCCCACCTTGCACATAGTAACTATTTATTAAGTCTGTTTAACTGAATAATCCACAATAATAGTTGATATTCATATGGTGCTTTCATATTTGCAATGTTATTTATATGCATTATCTTATTCTATCCTCACACAGCCCTGAGACACAGGTTCAATTATGATCATTTCCATTTTATAGGTTTGAAACCAGGCTCATGGTCAGATAGCTGTTATAGAAGGGGCATTATCCGTCTAGTGCTCTTCCTGTTCAGCCGTGGTATCTCACAGAATTCACAGAGATTCCACACAGTGAAGACATTCATTTCCTTAAAATACATCCAATACTTCTTTGAGAGGCCTTTCAACAACTTTCTCTCCCTTTCTTGTTTTGGGGAGATACTCCTGGACCAGAGAAAACACATACATTTAGAGAAGCCATCAGATGGTGAAGGAGATGAAGGTGGAGGGAAAAGGGACTGGGATATTATTATTTAGAAGTTTTGTAAGTTCATGATACTTCTTTTCCAGTAATTATTCATTTCTCTTAAGCTTTCCTGAGGCTTCCTAAGTACCTAAAAACTCATATAATGTATATTACAATCTCAGTATCTAGAAATTTTTTTCTTTCAGTACCTTTCTGCGTGGTTACTTATTGATTCAGGAAAGTATAATGTTATCCATCAACTCAACTGAAGGATGTAGCATGTACTGGCCTGTTGCCCTGAAGCATCTTCATGCTTGTGGGCAGGTGTCTACAAGGGGACGGATTCCCATGTGGGACTCTGCATGAAGTCTCTCAGAGACCATGCAAATCAGGCCAACCTTTCCAAGTGAACAAATGAACCTACAGCAGCCTTGCAGGCACAAGTATTTTAGGACAGAAGCACTGCATATTTAAAAGCCAACTAAATCCCCTGCCACACATTAGACTCTCTCTGTTTCTCTCTCTTTCTCTGTGTCTCTGTCTTCCTCCTTCTCCCCTTACCCTCTTCTCTCTCTCTCTCTCTCTCTCTCTCTCTCTCTCTCTCTCTCTCTCTCTCTCTCTCCCCTCCCTTCTCCCTCCCTTCTATCTTTCTCTTCCTCCCTCCCTCTCTCCTTCCTTCCTTCTCTCTCTTTCTGTCTCTCTGTTTCTTTCTCTTAATATATATCTCCCTCTCTCTGAGTTTCTTATTTGCTTTCACTTTCTCTTGCTCTGTCTGCTCTCTTTCTTTCTCCCTCTCTCTCTCTCTCATCTCTTTCTGCCTCTGAATCTCTCCAAGAAAAAATGCCAGAAAAATGTAAAGTTATCAAATAACCTATAGCCAATTAGAAGGCTATGTGTTTGGGTATTTCCCATATCCATGACATGCCTCTCATACTCCCCTCTTAGACTCTCATAAGCTGAGTGGCAAAAGAGTTTTGAAACGAAGGAAACTGAGATGAATGTGTAACTCTGGGACTTTGGGGGTGTGACACATATTTAGAGGATGTTAGAACTACATGGAACCTCAGAGATAATTTCATTTAACTAAGAGTACGCTAACTGACTGTCAAAAAGATGGTGGATATGTCAACATCATTGAATCAAGAATAGTACTGACCAAGAGTGATTTGTGAAACCAGCACAACCAAGACTATGAGTCCAAGCCTTTTGACACAATATTCATTGTCAAATCACTGGTGTTTTCTTTTTTGTTTTGAAAAATTAGTTTATTGGGGCAGAGAAAAGGGAGAAAAAAACCTGACCTATGCTCTCCCAAATTCCCCTCTGAACAACTTTAAAATAACACCTCAAAATGAATTCTGGAATTACAGAACCCCACAAAGGATGGGGTGAAACAATTTTTAGGTCCAAGACAATGTAGACGGTTGGAAGGAAAGGTCTATTACACCAGAGTGAGAGTGGAGTACAGTCCAATGTGGGAAGTCTAGGGTGAGCCAGCAGCAGGCCTTGGGGGAGATTGAATCAGATGTGGCAGCAGCTTCTGGAGCTCTCAGTCTACAGATGGTATAAGGGGTCAGACAAATAGTCAGAAACAGATTACAGGGGTTTCTGCTGACACTGGGAGCAAGACTGTGCTGCATTGTCCATATGTGGATCAAGGTGTCAGTCCCAGGGTGAAAAGGAGAATCAGCAGTTCAGGGTTTACAGCCACAGAGAAGCGGGTACCCTGGTCACAGTCCTAGGGTGGAGAAGAGTGCTTGTGGCTGCTCATAGATACAGCACAGACCAAGAGAGTAGTAAATACGTCTCTCCTAAAATCATACCACCTGAGAAGAAATAAAAGCTTACAGACCCCCAGAACTAGCTCTGAAAACAGCAGTACAAAAAAATCTGAACCTTGGTACAGTGCCCACTCCACCCCAGAAACAGAGCTCAACTTTAACATAAAGTTAAAAGTCAAGAAATAGACTGGGAAAATGAGCAAACAACAAAAAAAACTTGATCATGGAAAGTTACTGTGGTGATAGGAAAGATCAGCAAACTCAAAAGACCACAAAGTCAAAACTACTACATCCAAAGTCTCAAATTAAAATGTGAATTGGTCTCAGGTCCAAAATGAATTCCTAGAATTAAAATTAGAATTAAAAATCAAATAAGAGAGATGGAGGAAAAATTAGGAAATAAAGATGATGCAAAAAAATCATGATAAAAGGAGTCAAAAGGCTTGGTAAAGGAGGCACTGAAAGATGCCTGAAATACTGAAGAATACTGAAGAAAATAATGCCTTAAAAAACAGAATAGACCAAATGGTAAAAGAGGCACAAAAATTCACTGAAGAGAAAAATTCCTTGGAAGCAGAACTGATCACATGGAAAAAGATGTACAAAAATTCACTAAAAAAAGAACTCCTTAAACAGTAGAATTGACCAAATGGAAAAAGAGGTACAAAAACTAACTGAAGAAAACAATTCCTTAAAAATTTTAAATTGTGCAAGTGGGAGATGATAACTCCATGAGATACCAAGAAACAATAAAATAAAATAAAAATAATGAAAAAATAGAATAAAATGTGAAATATCTCATTGAAAAAACAACTGACCTTGAAAATAGATCCAGGAGAGATAATTTAAAAATTATTGGATGACCTGAAAGCCATGATCAAATAAAGAGCCTAGACATCATCTTTCAAAAAATTTTCAAGGAAAACTGACCTGATATTCTAGAACTAGAGGGTAAAATAGAAATGGAAAGAATCTTCTGATCACCTCCTGAAAAAGGTCCCAAAATGAAAACTCCCAGGAATATTATAGCCAAATTCCCAAGCTCTCAGGTCAAGGATAAAATATTGTGAGCAGTTAGAAAGGAATAATTCAAATATGGTGGAGCCACAGTCAGGATGACATAAGATTTAGCAGTTTCCACCATGAAGTATCAAAGGGCTTGGGCTGTGATGTTTCAGAAGGTAAAGGATCTACGATTACAAGCAAGAATCACCTTAATGGGGAAAAACAATGGTCATCTAATGAAGTAAACAACTTTCAAGCATTCTTGATGAAAAGGTCAAATGATGTATAACTGGGTTCACTTACAATATATTAATAATGTTATTTCAAAATGATACATAAAGTTAGGCAATTTTATGAGGCTATGACTGTGTCCACTTAATTTAGCCTGCTTACTTTAGGTGGAAATTTTTAGTGCCTGGATTTTTGCTAATTTATATAGACTGTAGGAGAGTTTTGAACACATACTATCTACTGAAACCAAATCCTTGACAATTTTATGTACAAGGGGGTGTGGAACTCAATAGGGCTGTCTAGCTGAATTAGATTTTCTTACTTCTGAATTGTGCCTAGTATTGATTGATATGTATATATGAGAATCTACAAGGAGTTGTTGAGCATTTGCTTGTATGAATATAGCTTAATAGATACTACATACTCACTGTCTACATACATTAAACAGGCCAATCACAATATCTACATATGTTAAGGAAAATGGAGAATAGAGGCAATTAGCTGGATTGGTCAAGTTAAAAATGTATTCACTCTTTTCCCCTCCATCTGGTTTTTCTTTTGCCAAATAACAAAAGAGAAAGTTCAGAGGGAACACCTAGCGAAAGGAGAGTTCATGGCAGCTGGTCTCTTACTGAGCATACTCTCTCCCTTTCTTCTTCTACACTTTCTTGATTCCTCTTTTCAGAAGTAATTTGGAATGTTAGAAAGTCAGAGCTAGTGGATTATTGCCTGCTATCAACTACCTGTGTGACCTAGGACCCAGGTTCTTGACCTTCATGGACCCCTTGTGCAGTCTGGTGAAGGAAGTCTATGGGTCCCTTCTCAGAAAAAATTCTTAAATGCACAAAATAAAATATATAAGACTATAAAAATATCAATTATATTGAAATACAGTTATCAAAATCACAAATTAAGATTATCAATGTAATAATTTTATTTTTTTGTGGAGTATTTCTCAATTATATTTTAATCTTCTTCAGGCCAGCACTTGATAGCTTTGCAGGTCATAAGTTTGACTGCCCTGGACTACATTATCTCTAAACTAAGTTTTATATATATATAAATATAGACATAGGCATAGATATAATCATAGACATAGACATAGATGTATAGATATGGATATAGAGTGAATGTAGATGTAGTGTGGATGTGGATATGGCTATAGACATAGACAAAGACATAAACATAAATATATGGAGATATACAATGCATATAAATATATATATACATATGTGTATACATGCATATATTGATATAAATATATATATATATATATATATATATATGTTGCTGTTCAATCATTCTAGTCACGTCCAAATCTTTGTGACCCCCCATTTGGGGTTTTGGGGGGCGTCAAGGAGTAGTTCACCATTTCCTTCTCCTTATTTTATAGATGCAGAAACTGAGGCAAACAGGGGTTAAGTGACTTGCCAAAAGACACATAGCTAGTAAGTGTCTGAGGGCACATTTGAACTTAGGTCTTCCTGACTCCAAGGCCAACATACTATTCACGGCACCAACCAGCTACCCACGTATGTACATATAGGTAGATATGTTAATATTTCAGGTGAACATGAAAATTGGTAGCCAGCTGGTGTATTAGAGCACTGGATACGGAGTCAAGCAGACATGAATTTGAATCCTTCCTCAGACACAATACTCTAGACGCTCATTGCTATTTGAAAGTGACATACATCATTATTGTAATTTAATCCCTTCATTTTATAGAAGTGTGAACTGAAGGGGGATGGGAAAGGAGAGAGAGGGGGAGAAAATTTAAAACTTATTGATGTGAATGCTGAATACTAGAAATAAATAAATTAACTTAAAAAATAAATGGTATGTTCAAAGAGATCCATTTATTGAGATTCTCCCAAGGACAAGAAGGCCATGGTAACGAGACTTTGTAACCCTCAACCTAGAAGAATTGACTGTTCCATTCACCACTCCTCCATTCTGCACCATTCAGTTGAGAAAACAAACTGAAATAAAACGAAAATGATTTTTAAATGATTTCAGCTTGTACCAATCCCTAGTGCTGTTAGTGCTTTCACTTCCTTCAGCATCTCTTGATGTTCATTATATTTGGGGATCTGAGTCTTAAATATCTCCTCTTCTGAAAGGGAACAAAGTGCTTTCTTCACAACAGCCCTGAGGGTGGTCATGCAATTCTGACTCTGATGTTACCCAAATGACTTCACCTCTCCATGCCTCATTTTCCTCATCTTTGAAAGGAGAAAGCTGAATTAGATGAGGGGTTCTTAATCTTCTCTGTGTTACAGGTCTCTTTGGAAGTCTGATGAAGCCATTTTAAGAATAATGGTTTGTTGCCTACATTCATAATTGAAGGAAATATAAATTTTAGTTAGAGGTTAGTGGAAAAAATATATATATATATATACATATATACATACATACATACACATATTTCTCATCCAAATTCACTGAACTCCTGAAATTTATCCATGACCAACTCAGGGGGCCTACGGAGCTCAGGTTAAGAATGCGTAGACTAGATGATCTAAGGTGTCTTCCATCCCTAAATCAATGATCCTATAATTTTATGACAAATATAATTATTTCCATTTTACAGATGAAAAGACAGAGTTTAAATGACTTATCTACAGACACAGCTAGTAAGTGTCAGAGGTGGGGTTCTAACTTGTATTAGCCAACAAGACCAATGCTTGTTACACCATGTAAGAGGCTTCATCTTTCACAGTAACTGATGATGTAGGTGGGAAAGTCTCAAACTAGGAACATATGGCACCTTGGAACAAGTAGAAGAGAATGCTCAACCCTCATGCTGCCTGTTCTAGGGAAGAAACAGGCTGACTAACAGAAAAACTATGCTTCTTTTTTTCTTTCTTTCTACTTTGTTCATTCTGTCAGGCTCGTTTACCTTCTTCACAGGATACTAGCTGAGAAAAGGTGTTTAGAAGAACTTTATGAGGTGATGCTCAACTGGAACTGAAAGAAAATGCTATAAACAGACTTTGGTTGATGTTAAGTAAGTTAAATTATTCATTTATGTATGGATTGGCTCATGAATATTTATGAGCATATGCCTGAATATTATAAACATATCCTGATTATATATACAGTATATATATAAAATGTATATATATATACACACACAAACACATACATGCAAACACATATACATACATCAGCTTCACACAGAGCAATGACATACAAGACCACCTAATCCATTAATGATTGCATGTCCCCATTTATCATATGCAAGTTTGCTGCATATGATATTTCAATTGAAGAAAGCAAAAGGCTGTTTTGAAAGTCATCTAGATAGAGCATTTTGCAGTAAAAACAAATTAATTCCATATTTAGACATCTCTGTGGGTCATAGGGAATGAATGTGTTGGCTAGACCAATGCTTCCTCACAATAAGTTGTCCCAATCCTACCTCCTTTTGATGAATGCCTGGATTCTTTCAGCAAAAGAAATTTGCTTTTCTGACAATTTACCGTGCTTCTAATTTAGTTAGGCTCAGGGTCACCTCTGAGGGTAGGCTATATGCTCTGATATCATAAGATCCAAGCAGATCCTATAGATTCCAGTCCTATAGACTACTCCAGTCATATTACCTGAAATTCCATCATTAGAGACTCTTTCCATTTGGTCATACAGAATCTCCTATTAAAATGAATGGTGTGGTGGTGGCTGATGGAGTACCTGTGTTTTCTTGGTGTTAATTATTGGGCCAAAATTAGCACAGGCAGCAGAGGATTGATCCATACTTTGTTGCATCTCAGCTTCAGAGGCTGCATTGAGCACACAGTCATTTGCAAACAGAAAATCATGTACCAACACTCCCTCCACTTTGGTCCTGGCTTGTAGCATTTTCAAATTGAAGAACTTACCATCGATACAGTAGTTGACCTTAACACCATATTCATCCTCATTGAAAACATTTGTCATTATGACTGTAAACATCATGCTAAAAAGCATGGTAGCAAGCACACAGCCTTGTTTCATTCCATTGGTGACTGGGAAGGCACAAGAGCGTTGTCCATTATCCAGAACCCGGGCAAATATGTCATCATGAAATTGACATACAATGCTGATGAACTTCTCTGGGCAACCAAATTTTGACATAATTTTCCATAAGCCCTCATGACTAAGTGTAAAAGACCTTGGTCAGATCTCCAAACATTGTGTATGGACCTCTGTTCGGCTCCTGGCATTTCTCCTGGAGTTCTTGGACAGCAAACACTATATCAACTGTTCCTCAGCCCTTGCTGAAGCCACACTGGCTCTCAGGTATAAGACCACCCAAAGGATCAGCCTGTTAAGGAGCACTCTAGCAAAAATTTTGCCAGCAATGACTAAGAGAGACCCCCCCTGTGATTGTTGCAAAACAATCTATTCCCTTTACCCTTAGAGATGGACAATGAAGGCATCCTTGAATTCCTAGGGGATAACCTCCTCTTGCCATACAACTTGGAAAATTTCAGTTGGCTTTTATATGAGCAATAGTCCCCCTATCTTTCTAAGCTGGAATAGAATCATCACTAGGTGCTTTGTCACATGAAAGGAGCCTAATGGCCTTCAAAACCTCTTTGTCAGTTGGAAGTTCAGTCAAGGAGGAATTGACTTCAACCTGAGGTAGTCAATGGCCTCAGTATTGATTGATGAGGGTCTGTTGAGAACACTATGGAAGTATTCAGCCCATCTCTCTAGGATCATGTCCTTATCACTAATCAATGAGGCTCCATCAGCACTGAGTAGCTGTGATTGCACCATAGGTTTTTGGTCCACAAATACCTTTCAGGGAATCATAAAAGTGCTTTGGATTGTTACTATTAGCATAAAACTGAATTCTATCTGCCTTCTTACTGAGCCAGGAATCCTGCATCTCTCTAAGCTTTGCTTGTACTTTGCTTTTGATGGAATTAAATGCTACCTTCTTAGAGGTAGATGAACTATTCTGCTGGTAAATCTTGTGGAGTTCATGTTTTTCATTTAGCAGCTTCCGAACTTCCCCCTCATTTTCATCAAACCAGTCATGGAGTTAGTGAGTGTACTGATCCAGATGAGCAAATGCAGTGCTGTACACCAAATCTCTGAAAGCTGCCCACTCCTTTTCTGCTTCATTGTTGCCAACTGTGTGTTGGCTCAACTTTCCCTCCAAGTTAGCCATAAACTGTTCATGCTCAGAGAAGAGCTCTAATTTGTTGACATTAATTCTTCTGGTAATCATTTTGTCTTGGGGGTAGTACTTTTGATGAATGCAAATACTTAGCTGAGAAAGGATTTGTCTATGATCAGTCTAGTGCTCTGCAACACACATTGCTTTTGTCACTCTCACATCTTGTCTCTCTCTTCTCCTTACAATCACATAATCTATTAGATGCCAGTGTTTGCTGCGAGAGTGCATTCATGGAGTTTTATTATGTTTAGGTAAATGGAAGACAGTGTTGGTGATGAAGTCATGTGATGCACGTCTTCAGCAGTAAATGACCATGGCTCTTGCTGTTTCCAACTCCATTCCTCTTGAGGACTCCCTGCCAAGTCTAGTAGTCTGAGCCTACTCTAGCATTAAAGTCACCCAGAATTATAAGCTTGTCCTCTTTTGGCACATTGACGGTAAGAGCCTCTAGGTCTTCATAAAATTTTTCTTTGACGTCATCAGGGTTTGTCATGGTGGGAGCACAGGCACTGATGATGGTGGCGTGGTGTTTTCCTGTGAGTGGCAATTGCATTGTCATGAGCCTGTCATTCACTCCTTTTGGCAGGCATACCAGCTTGCTGACCAGATTAGTTTTGATTGCAAAACCCATCCCAGCTTCACAGTGCTCCCCTTCAATGCACCTACTTCAGAAAAAGGTGTATCTAGCTCCAACTTCAGTAAGCTGGTCTTCATTTGCCAACCTTGTTTCACTCAGGGTTGCTATTTAGATGTGATACCTGATGAGTTCTCTTGCAACAAGAGCAGTTCTTCTTTCAAGTCTACTGGATTTTGTGTTGTCTATTAGTTTGCATACATTCCATGTGCCAATGGTGAGTGGAATCATCTTTGCAGAGGTTTTCATACATTTTGTACACTTTTTTTGTGTTTCAACCACGTAGTGGGATTCCCTGCCTGCTGAGGTCTCAGGCCAGGGTTGGGTAAGGATACAATGGTTAGGGCATCTTTTCTAGTCCTCTTTCTCACACCAGGAGGTGAGCAGTGAGATACCATCTGTGAAACCATTGGGTGCAACAAATGGAGAAGTTTTGAATGCTGTGGATAAGTTCACTTACCTTGGCAGTATATTTTTCAGGGACATACACATTGACAATGAGGTTGATGCATGCATTGCTAGACCTAGTTCAGTGTTTGGGAGGCTCTGAAGAAAAGTTTGGGAGAGAAGAGGTATTAGACTGACTACCAAACTGAAGATCCACAGAGCCATTGTTGACCTCATTGTTATATGCTTGTGAAACATGCACAGTCTCCCAGCACCATGCCAGGAAACTAAATTGCTTCCATTTGTACTGTCTTAGGAAGATTCTGAGGATCACCTGGCAGGATAAGGTACCAGACACTGAAGTTCTTGCTCAAGCTGAACTGCCAAGTATTCAAACTATGCCTCAGAGAGTGCAACTCCAATGGGCTGGCCATGTTGTTTGAATGCAAAATGTATGCTTGCCAAAAAGATTCTTTTATGGAGAACTTGCAAGGGGCAGGTGATCGCATGGTGGTAAGAAGAGGTGATACAAGGACACCCTCAAGGTCTCTCTCAAGAACTTTGTATTTGACTGTGTAACATGGGAAACACTGGCACAGGACCACTTACCATGGCGTGCCCTCATGGGTGCTGTGTTCTTTGAGCAAAGCAGAATTGAGCCAGCACAAAGTAAATGCAGGATGTGCAAATCTGGGATATCCATCCCAAATATTCACATGGACTATCTGTGCCCAACCTGTGGTAGAGCATTCCAAGCTCATATTGGTCTGATCAGCCGTAGTCAGACACACTGAAATTTCACTTTATCACGGTGATGTCATTTTGGTCCTCTTCAAACATGAAGGACAACAACCAACCAACCAATTAAAATGAATATATGTCTGGGAAAGATAATACTTTAAGCCTATCAGCTGTCCATACTTTGATGGCTCTTTTTAATTTATGCCTCTGTCCTGTTGCCTTGAAACAGCCCTGTGCCAGCAGGCAGGTATATACAAGGAGACTTATTTCCTACAGTGTGGGTCACAACTCAAACACAATTTTCCTAGATGACCCTTGTCCACAACCTCCAATAAATCCTCCTATGGCAAGGGGGGCTCCCAAAATTACCAGTGGCCTTTCCTTAGAGTCTTTCATATGTTATCACTGGCTCTCACCACACAAACAGCTCATCTTATTTTAGATGCATGTACCTTGGATGATAGGTAGTATAACGGACAGAGTGCTGGGCCTCGAGATGGAAAGACTCATCTTCCTGAGTTTAAATATGGCCTCAGACACTCACTAGTTATATGACCCTGGGCAAGTCACTTTACCCTGTTTGCCTAGGTTTCCTCATCTGTAAAATGAGCCGAGAAGGAAATGTATCTTTATGCAGTATCTTTTCCAAGAAAATCCCAAATTGGGTCATGGAGAGTTGGATATGACTGAAAACAATTGAATGACAACAAATCTTTAATGATATCTGTTGGGCTCTGCATACTATATTTCTATTAATTCATACTTAGATCACATTAGTTTTGTTGTCAACTGTATTACACTTTTGACTAATACTGAGTTCATAGTTTAGTAGCTAGGCAGTGTAGTGGATATAGAGTTGGCCCTGGAGTCAGGAAGATCTGAGTTCAAATTTGGCCTCAGATACTTACTAGCTGTGTGACTTTGGGGCTAGTCACTTAATCCTGTTTGCCTCAGTTCCCATCTATGGATGTAGGAGTTTTCTTTTGCATGATTTTTCTCTATAGCCATATTTTTCCTTCCTGTAATTATGCAGTCAATTTTTTGAACCCAAATATAGGATTTAACATTTATAATCACTCAATTTTTTCTTGTTAGATTTGACCCAGAATCTTAGCTTGTTAAGTTCCTCTTAGATAACACTTCTGTCATTAAAAGAATTAGCTGTCATTCTCCACTTCATGTCTTGTACACATTTGACAAGCAAGCCATCTATTTCGTATCCAAGTCATTAATAAAAACGTTAAACAAAACAAGGCTGAGGACAAAACCATGTGACACGTAGTTGTCACTAGAGACCTCTCTAGGTTGAAAATGACCCCTCAGGCTTCAGATTCAGGTCATCTGATCCCAAATGTTCCTTCTATTACAATATGCTACCTCTGAAAAGGGGGGTAGAATAAGAGTGGAAGAGAGAGAGAATGATGATAACAAGATATCACATACTTCAGGCAGAGTTAATCAGTGCTCTTGAGATAAGGTCTTTCAGCTGTCCATGAATCAACTGAATTACCACATTTCTTCTAATCTTATACACAAAGTCAGTTAACCAGTCAGTCAAGAAACTTTCAATGAACACCTACTATGTGCCAGGCACTGTGCTAAGGACTGGCAAAAAGAGCCAAAAGACATTTCCTGCCCTCAAAGAGCTCACAATCTAATGGGGAGACAAAAAAAGTAAGCAAATATGCACAAACAAGTCAAACATAGGAAAATAGGAAATAATTAAAAGAAGGAAACCACTAGAATCAAGAAGATTTCCAATAGAAGATTGGATTTTATTTTAAACTCCAGGGAAGCCAAGGAAGCCAGTAGGCAGAGACCAAGGAGGGAGAGAATTCCAGGCATAAGTGACAGAGAAAATGCGTGGAGTTAAGGGGTGAAGTGTCTTGTTAGTATAAAGGAGACCATTGGATCAAAGCGTATATGACAGGGAGTAAGGTGTAAGCAGACTGGAAAGCTGTGTGTAGGGAGCAAGGGTTGGTTATAAGGGGCTTTGAATGCTAAACAGATGATTTTGTGTTAGATCCTGAAGATAATAGGGAGTCACTGGAGCTTACTGAGGAGAGATGAGACATGGTTGGACTTGGGCTTCAAGAAAATTACTTTGTAAAAATAAATCACTTTGGTGACTGAATGGATAACATAAAAGACACCAAAGGTCTTGCTGAAATCCTTGTTTTTTGGTTTTTTTAAATCCTTATGGTTATTGTTCATTTTTCAGTTGTGCCCAATTCTTTGTGACCCCATTTGGAATTTTCTTGATAGAGATGCTAGAGTAGTTTCCCATTTCCTTCTCCAGCTCATTTTATAGATGAGGAACTGAGGCAAACAGAGTTAAGTGATTTGCCCACAGTCCCATACATAGTGTCTTGAGGCCAGATTTGAACTCAGGTTTCCTGACTCCAGGCCTACAATAACCACCTAGCTGTCCACTGAAATTCTAATATATTACATTTATATTCCTTATTTGATTTATGGATTTATGGATGTATTATAAATGTCCTATATTTATATATTATATATATACAATATATCCTTATGTATTGTATGGATATATTATAGATATACTATATTTATACTCCTTAGTTAAATCTAGCAAGTCTTTCAGAAAAAGAAATGGGGCTGGTTTAGAATGCCTTATTTTTAGTGTACCATTTTGGCTCCTAATGCTTTCCAATGTGATGGTTTATTAATTTGAAAAGTTAATAGATAATAATGGGTTAAAAATGCATATACTGTCATACAGGATTTCCACAAAGGAAATTTCACCTAAAGAAAACGCTGCAAAGAGAAGTTGGGGAATAAAGTGGCTAGAACTTTGCTCAAAAAAAAAAATCAACAAAATATTCATAGCCTGCATCACACAGTTTAGTACTTAATTATGTACTGCCTCATATCACTCCTGCTTTCTTGTGTCCTGTTACTCCAATTTCATTTTAAGCTCTTGCAGGGCTGGACCCATGTTTTATACATTTTCTTTATCCCCGCCATGGTGCCCAATACAGTGCTATGCGCAGAGAAAAGATTTAATAACTTACTAATTAATTAAATAGGATTAAAATGGCACCTTGGGAATTAATAAAAGCTCTAAGCAATTTCTCAAAGACTGTCTAGAACTTTTCAGTTCTAGGCTCATTGTCCAAGGGCAATGTCTATCCACTATATATATATATATTTCTTTCTAACATGTTTTGCTTTTCTTGCCATCCCAATGGATGGAAGAGAGAAAGGGAAAACAAGAATTTGAAAACGAATTTTTTTTCAAAATTGAATTAAAAAATAAATAAGACATATGCACTAACGGAACCACCCAAGGGCCAGTGCCCTGTTCATCTAACTGCATATCACAGTCTGGATAGGGCTAAAATAAAGGGTCATCTTTTAAACAGTGTTTTTCAGGTGGAGAAGAATATCGTTATAGATAAAAAGGCTGGGATCAAAGAGACAGAAAGACCTGGGCTGAAGTCTTGCCTTGGATACATACTAACTGGGTGACCACTGGAAAGTTATCTAATCCTTCTCTGAGCCTCCAGCAATCCTTGAAGATTATTAACTATGAATGGATTTCAGTCTGCATCAGGGAAGGGAGTTTTCACACAGACAGTTCCCTGCTCTGACAAAATCATTTGTCTGACTTGTTTTTAAGTTCTCTTAGAAACAGATGGGTTGTCATGCTGAATTATGGGTATCAGCAAAAGAAGTCTGATTTGGAGAGGGCAGAAGGGGCCATGGGATTTAAGGCTGAAAGGGACCTCTGCAATCATACAAGGCAAATTCCTTCATTTTAAAGACAAGTAAACTGGGTCCAGAGAAGCTTAGCAGCTCTCCCAGTCACCCAGGTGGTAAGGAGCTGAGATAGGACTTATATATCTATTACTTTCACCCCATACCACCGTCATCTCAGATAGCACAAGTAGACAGAAGGTTGAATTCCAGAGGGATAGAGCAATCAAGTGGTACTGTTAATTCAATTAAACAAGAGGTAAAGTTGGGGGTGGGGGAGAAGATTTTGTAGTTCTTAATCTAGGTCAGAGAGGTCCAGATACAAGAAATTCAATCGATATATATTTATTTTGTGCTGTTGTTTATTCAGTCATTTCCAACTCTCTGTGACCCCATTTGGGGTTTTCTTGGCAAAGATACTAGAGTGGTTTCCTATTTTCCTCTCCAGCTCATTTTATAGTTGAAACCGAAGCAAATAGGGTTAAGTGACTTGTCCAAGGTCACACAGTTAGTAAGTATCTGAGGTCAAATTTGAACTCAGGTCCTCCTGACTCCAGGACCCTCTATCTACTGTGCCACCAAGCTGTCCAAACATTTATTAAGTACTTACAATATGCCAAGCACTGTGCTAAAAACTGGGGATACAAAAAGAGGCAAAAGACAATCTCTGCCTTCAAGGAATTTACAATCCAAGGCGGGAGACAGCATGTAAACAAAAAAAATACAGAGCAAGCAATGGGTGTGATAAATAGGAAATAATTAAGGGAGGGAAAGCATTGTAATCAAGAGGGGTTCGGGAAGGTTTCCTGTGGTGGTTTTCATGTGAGTCTCTGATGGGTATAAACCTAGTATAAGGCAGTTTCACTAGCATCCCTCAGGGAGTCTGACCTGTACTGCCAAGGCCCGAGTCAATGAAATAATGTCTGGACCCTGGATGGGGTTGGGGGTGGGCATGGAAAGAGGCAGAGTGGAGTAGAGCAGAGCAGTAATCTCCCTTGCTCTAGGATATAGCAAAGACACCTGTTTACCCCTTTAGACTAAGCTCCTTGAGGACAGGGACCATTCTTGCTTTTGTATTTATATTTCTTATTCTCTGCCTCATGGCACTCAGTACCCTCCTCTTGTAAAATGAAAGGTTTGAACTAGATAATCTCTCAGGGCCCTTTCTGCTCTGAAGTCTATAATTTCTACGATTGAGTACGTAGTAATCCCTTAATGAATGCCTGCTTCATTCATTTATTCATACATTCACTCATTCATGTAGGAAGCCATGATATAGGGAGGAAAGAAGATCTGTTATATGGATGAAATTTCAGCAGCCTGGGAGAAAGCCCTCACCACTCTGACCTAGTTACATTTCTGACTACCAATAAAACCTTACCTAAGGAATGACAAAGGCACTTCTTGTTCAAAGAGAAGAAAGTGAATGTTGCTGTCTTAGGAATGCAAAGATCTATCCATGTTGCTCCAGGTCAGTCCTGGCACAAAGAATTTCTGAAAGCATATTCTGAAAGCACCTTTGAAGGTAGGCAGATGAAACTCCTGCTGTGTGTTGTGGCGTGCAGAAATGGGGCCCCTGTCATCTGGAAGTTTTTGTTGTTATAAAACCGACCAAGCAATAGACAGATCAACTTAACAGTGGTATTACCAGTTTCATTTCCATTCTATTCTGTCTACAAATGTTTGTTGATGATTCACAATATGTAAAGCACTGTGCTAGCCATTGGAGGGGAATGGCCCCCTGGTTTGTTTTTGGGTCTTCTTTAAAGAGAGGGCAGCTAGAGATTACAGTGGATCAAGCCCCAAGCCTGGAGTCATATCTGGCCTCAGACACAGTACCTGGGTGACCCTGGGCAAGTCATTTAAACCCTGTTCGCCTCAATTTCCTCATCTGTAAAACGAGCTGGACAAGGAAATGACAAACCAGTCCAGAGTCTTTGTCAAAAAAAAACCCAAATGGGGTCATGAAGAATCAGACACGACTGAAAATGACTAAACAACTCTTTTAAAGACATAATGGAAAGGACCTTCTATTTGGAATCAGAAAATCTGAGTTCAAACCCCAGCTCAGCAGTTGCTTTGAGATTCTTCTGAGACGCAGCTTCCTCATCTGTAAAATGAAAGAATTTGACTAGATAATCTCTAGGATCCCTTCAAGCTCTAAAACCTATAATTCTACTCCTTTACTTCTGAAGTGGAACAAGCCATCGCCAGGATCCTGTTCACAATATTTTGTCCTCTCCTTCTCTGTCCCTTCTCTGTCCCTGAAACCTAAGCCTGAGCTACAGCTATAGTTGCCTGTAAGTTAGTTCTAGTAGGAGTTGGTGGGGTAGGGCAAGGTAGGGTAGGAAATACCTCAATACCTTTCTATTTTTCCCCACTTTAAATTCTGCCTGCCAATTAAAATACAAGAACACCAAACCTTAATCAAAATAAAAGACTGTGTTCCTCACTGGTTACAGAAAACAGATCTTCAGCATCATCCCCCATTTAGTGTGATGGCCCTCAGGGAACGAGGAGCCTTTGAGAATCTCTCCCCTCCACGCCAGGTGATTTTTAAGCCTCAAAAAGCCAGAAAGGTAATGCTGGCCCTCCTTTTGGAAGAAAAGGGTGGAAAACCGGATCTGCGAAAGCAAAGACAAGGAAATCTGGGATGTGCTGCCTAAAATAGCACGGCTGCCTCGTCACCTTTGCAAAACAAAACCACAAATGCCAGCAAGCTGGTGCGAAGCTGTGCAATATTCATTTGAAGAGATCAATGTTTTCTCTCTTCATATATTAACTCATGCCTTAAATGGAATTTCTGTCAGGGGTAACTTTTGATGAGGGCTGGCTCTGAAACTTTGATGAGGAAGTAACAATGTGTTTCCATATCGGAAATGTAGCTTTGCAGCATCATTCGTGCCCACAAGAATCGTGTCCATTATCATCAAAAGAAAAATTGGGACTAATTATGGATTGGGGCTGGGCAAGTGGGAGGTGAGGGATCACGGGGAGTAGGGGAAGTGGGGGAGGAAAATGGTACTACTTCACCAAGATTTCTAAGTCTCAATAAGTACAAAATCAATAGCTAGGCAATGAACATGAGAATGAAAATGAGAATGCCAAAACAAAGCTGAAGACAATGTAATTGCAATGACCATTCAGACCTTAGAGGAGAAAGGAGGGAATGTATCTTCCCCCTTTCCTTGGAGAGCTGGGGGACTATGAGTGAAAAATGTGCCTTTGACTATTAGATGTAGTTGCCGCCTAGGTTGCTTCTGCCAAACAATTTATCTGAATTATAAGGGAAGATCCCCTTACAGGAAGGTACTGGTACTGAGGGGTTCCTAGATACTTCAAAATGTCCAGAAATGATATGATAGCAAAAATATCAATAAAACTTTTTTAAAATGAAAGGTAAGACCTAGACATGAACAAAAAGGCACAAATTTTTAAGAATCAATCAGCAAGCATATTTATTAAGCACCTACTTTGTGTCAAGCACTATGCTAGAGACTGGAGATCTCAAAGAACGAAACAATTCCTCTTTTCAAGAAGATGACATTCTAATGGGGGTAGGGCCTAACGTATATTAGTATGCACAAAATAAACAGCATGAAATAAACATAAAGAGAATACACGCAAAGTAGTTAGGGAGAGAGGGTCCTACCACCTGGGAAGGACAGGATCAGAAAAGGTTCAAGTCAAATTTTGCCCACCTGAAATCATCTGCATTCATTAAACAAAAAAAATTTTTTTTTAGTGACAAGAAATCCACAAAACTAGATTTGAAAATTATTTAGTTTTTTAGTTTTTCTCAAGAACAAAGGAGAATATTCAAAAAATAAGTTTTTCCACCTTATTCTTAAATCTGAGCATGGGTTGCATCTTTAGTCATACATTATATTATATTACTCATGGACAGCTAAAGCAGGAAATCATTAGCATAGATGGACTGCTTTTCTTACCAGCTGGGTCATGAGGTAAAATCACTTACAAGGTAAATTCAAAGCAACTTGTGGCTTGGAGAAAGGTGATTCCTCACCAGACTCTGACCCTGGTTCATGTCATTTTGCTTCATTTGTATTTGATGATTGTCCTGGATTGAAGAGGAAAATTAATTGGTGGTTGGTTAGGAGAATGGATCATCAAATCCTGCCCACTCATAAATACACATATCCTCTTTTCCAGGAGGAAATCCCAGTCTGCAGCCTCTAGGAATTACACACACACCACACATATCTCAAGGCAGGAGCTGGCTCAGTGCCCAGGAATTTATGAGGTCATGAAGCTTATTGCTTCAAGAATGAGGAAGGAGCCAGAACCTCATACGATTTCACTTCTTTGGAGAATAGTAAATTCCTATTTCTCCTTCCATTCTTTTATTTCTTCTTCGGTCATCTAGGTAAAACCCAATTGCCAGGTGTTAACCTTTTCAAACCTTACAGAAATCCAATATGTTTCCTTTCAGCCCACATCTTGATCTTAGATGGGATTTTTTTTCTCTGCCTTGTGGCATTTCAGCAGTTAATGTGGGTGAACCAAATTATCCTACTCCAATTCATACTATTTTAGGATTCTTAGATTTTCTTAGCCATGGTTTTCTTCTGTCTAAATCTACCCGGCTGAGTTGGAAGCTGCCCAGAATCTTTCTCTTTGGAAATTACATTTGTGCAACTAGGGTATATTTGTCGTTCCGCCCACTCTCCAGCCATTTTTGAGAAGTGCAGAACAAGTCACGTGACTGTCATCAGTGTATTTGCACCCTCTTTTTGTTTAAAAACATAATCTGCATTACAAATTGCACCAATTCCTGTATGTAGTAAGTCATCATTCAATAAAAAGCACAAATGTATGCCTGTCACATTCCACATAATAAACTGCAAGTAAATACATCTTTTCTTTTTCCAAATCAGTCTGTAAGTGGTATCTTTATTTTCTCCATTATATACCAAGTTTGCAATCAGCTATATTCTTGGTTGTCTAAGGCCAAGTTTGCAAAGCTCAAGAGAAGTGGCGGCTTACAGAATTACCTGATAGATTGGGGAAGGTATAGACAACTATATGGCCAAAGTGATTCTGTTTTCTGATTCAGTGTCACATCAGTTGTTGCTGTGGAATACAAGGTAGACTGGCTGAAGCTCTTCCCTTCTCCCTGCAACTGTGAAGGGCTTGGGATCAAAATCAGTACAGACCACACCTCCTGCTGGCTCAGAGGTAGAATCTAATCCCTCCCCCTACCTTTCTTCCCCACCCTTTTTCAGTTTCAGAGAAGCAGAAGAGGGTTTAGCCCCAGGGGCTCACTTGTCCTAGTGAGCTTTACTCAGAGTTGGGATGATAATGGAAGGTAGGTTCTTTAGTCATAGGGGAAATAATTTGCCCCAGATCCACATGGAGTCCTTCCTCCACTCTTAAGAAACTTAAAGAATTAAATAGTTTATAAAAATTGTAATGAGATTGTCTCACTTCCAGGTGTTCCATTGACCACCTAGCAAAAACTAAAGAATTCTAGCTACATTTTCTCTAAAATATAATAAATTACTCCTGGTATAGACTGATTGCAAATTAGGACAGACTCATAGGCAATAAAAAAAAAATCAGCCTCATTTATAAGGGAAGGAAACGAGTATTAATTAAGTTTTTACTATGTGTCAGATTCTGTGCTGAGTGCTTCACAAATATTATCTCATTTGATCATTGATTAAAAAGAAGAATCAGCAACCTTTCTCTTTGGAAATTACATTTGTAACATTGGTATAGCTACCATCCATTAGCAGTAGGAGCTGGGAATAGAGGTGAAAAAAGGAAACTAGAAAATGGTGGGATTTTTTTGTCGGTTTGTTTAGCTAGAGACAGAGACAAAAACAGAGAGAATATTTGTTCTCTACTGAGCTCAGAATCTACAGCAGGGGAACTTTCATCAAGCTTATATCACCTCCTGGTCCAGTCACTGCTGTCCAACCTGCCTTCAGTGGGTGAAGAAGCTCCTGGCCATGCTGAGTGCTGCACACTAGATGCTGCTGTGCTGTTCTTTCTCATAACCCTCTCTGGACCTACCACATTCTCTGCTCAATTTATGTTGCCAAAAAACTGAGCACTGTGCTCTAACCCTGGTTCAAGCTCTTTACAACCGAAACTCATATACCAATTCCAAATCCTGTATGATTTTTTTCTTCATCTTCTTCCTGTGTAAAGGGGGGAGGGGTCCTTTCCCACAATGCATTGTGATCTTTTGAAATATCTATTCTATGAGGGCTTTAGCACTGTTCCCTCCCATTACATCATAGTATATGATGCAGTGGAAGGGACCATTGAGGTCATTTAGTTCAATCCCCTTGATTCAGAGCTGTGGAAACTGAGACCCAAGTAAGTTAAGTGACTTGCCCGCAGTCACACAAATAGTAAATGCCAGACCCAGGATTTGACCTCAAATTCTCTGATTCTAAATCCAGCACTCTTTACATACATCTTTGACAATTTTAAGAGCATGAGAAGGGAAAATTCAATTTAATCAGTATGGCCCCAATAGGAAGAAAGCTAAAATCAATTGGCAGAAGTTATAGAGAGGTCTATTTATGCTTAATATAAGGATGATCTTCCTAGTCCAGTTGTGGTATGGCATTGTGTTGTTATGCTGTACAGATAAGGGGCTCTCACTCCTTCTTTATTCACTCCCCTCACTTCAAAGACAGAGTTATTCTCTCTTTGGGATTTTATCTCTTAGATAGGATCCCTTTGTCCCTGCCTCCTTCTGAAGGAGTATTTTTACTTTCAAACCATAAAAGAAAAAAATAGGAAGGAAAACAAACAAAAGCTCCACCTTCAATACCAAGCCAGATGTCACAATCCTTCTTCAGCCAATGCTGCCATTAACTAAAGAGAGAAACATTGGAATGTGTTCCCTCTGTTTGGGGAGTTGTAAAAGAAACAATAATCTGCCTCTCACTTTCTTTTCTTTTGTTTCTTTATTTCTCTATCTCTTTATCTCACTCTTACTATCTATATCTCTATCTCTCTAAGTCTCTGTCTTTGTTTCTGTTTCTCTCTTTAGCTCAGAGCCCCCATCCAGAAAACCATTCCAACAAAATATCTCAGATGTAAATCTCTTTCTCTCCCTTTCTAGATGCTCCTTTATGGTCCTTCTCTGCTGCATTTGAGCAAAGACATACAGAGTTAAGCAATGTAATGGTTAATAACATTTATCATAATACCTGGTTTAAAAGACAAAGTAAACAAAAGGATAAGTAAGCTTTTAAGAAAGAGAGATCAGTTTCAGGAAATAAGTGCATGCTTTCTCAGAAGAAAAAGGAGAAAAGGGGAGAAGAGAAAATAGATAATAGCAAATATTTTAGAGAATAAATAGAAAAAATCATTGCTAGAGAGAATAGAGAATCTAGCATAGAGAATTCATTGCCAGAAATCACTGCCAGTAGTCTCAAGGAGAGTCCATTCTGACATGCTTCATGCAGTCTCATGGGCCCACATATCCCCAATCCTGGACCCCAGAACCGGGGAGTTCACAGCTAAAGTGGCTTCCTCTGTGGTTTCCACTCTCCCCATGTCATGCTTTCTCATCTCTAGCTGCTTTTTGTGGTGGCTGAAGCCTCTCTTTCACTTCCATGTGGTCCTCCAAAACCCACATCCTTGCTTCATGCTTGGCTTTTGCTGCCCCCAGATCCCTAAGAACCGTAGGGTCTAGTTTGAGAGTCAAAGTCTGGTCCTGCCAAGGCAACTCCCTGGCTGATCAAGAAGGGAAATGCTAGTGTGATTTCTGCCTGAACCAGCAGGCTATCCATCTCCAGCATTCTGATCTCCTTGGCAACGCCAAGACAGTGCTATACTAGTAATTAAAGCTATCCAAAAATAGAGTGATTTTCCTCTGTAGGTACTGAGTTTTCTATCACTTAGGGCTGTACAGCAGAGGCTATACAACCATTCATCAAAGATACTTTGGCAAGGATTTCTGCTTTAAGTAAGGGTTGGACTAGAGGGCTTCTGAAGGCCCTTCCAGTGCTAAAATCGTAGGATTCTATTCCAGCCATCATCGCTACAACCATTAGCTTCATCATCACTACTGCAGTGGCTTCCTAAGTAGTCTCCCTCCCCACCTCCTTTCTCCCCCAATTTATATTCCACCTAGCTTGCCAAAGTGATTTTCCTTAAGTGCTAAGCTGACCGTGCCATTACCCTGTTTAATAAACACCAGTGGCCCCGTTGCCTTTAAGACACAATATAAACTCCTCTATTTGGCTTTTAAAACCTTTCGCAACTTGACCCAAACTTGTCTTTCCTACCTCATTATTTGTTACTCTCCTTCGGATACTCTATGGTCCAATTAAACTGACCTTCGAGCTGTTCTGCTCACATGTTCTGCTCCATCTCCTACTTCTCTGTTACTCATACCTGGAATGCTCTGTCTCCTCACCTCAGTCTTGTATAATCCCTCACTTCCTTCAAGAACCAATTCAAGCCTGAATGCTTTCTTGATTCCCCCAACTACCAGTTCCTTCTCTTCCCAAACAATCTTGTATTTATTCTCTGTATATCTAAATATGTGTTCCATCAGCCACCACCACACCATCCATACATGGTTACAACAAATGGAGAAGTTTTGAATTCTGTGGATAAGTTCACTTACCTTAGTAGTATACTTTCCAGGGATGTACACATTGACAATGAGGTTGATGCATACAATGCCAGAGCTAACTTGATGTTTGGGAAGCTCTGAAGGACAGTATGGGAGAGAAGAGACATTAGACTGACTACCAAGCTGAAGGTCTACTGAGCTGTTGTGCTGACCTTACTGTTGTATGCTTGTATGTAAACCTAGACAGTTTACCAGCATCATGCCAGAAAACTGAATTGCTTCCATTTGAACTGTCTTGGGAAGATTCTGAAGATCCCCTGGCAGGATAAGGTACTAGATACTGAGGTCCTTACTCGAACTAAACTGCCAAGCATTCAAACTCTGCTTCAGAGAGTGCAACTCCAATGGGCTAACCACATTGTTTGAATGCAAAATGTATGCTTGCCAAAAAAAAAACAACTATTTTATGGAGAACTTGCATGGGGCAGGTGATCACATGGTGGTCAGAAGAGGCAATACAAGGACACTCTCAAGATCTCTTTCAAGAACTTTGGAATTGATTGTGTGACAAGGGAGACACTGGCACAGGACCGCTCAGCATGGCATGCCCACATCAGAGAAGGTTCTATGCTCTATGAGCAAAACAGAATTGAAGCAGCTCAAAGGAAACATAGGACACACAAATTTAGAGTATCCGCCCAAAATGTTCTCATGGACTGTTTGTGCCCAATCTGTGGTAGAGCATTCCGAGATCATATTGGTCTAATCAGCCACAGTCAGACACACTGAAACTTGACTTTATCATAGTGATGTCATTTTGGTTCTCTTTGAGACTGGACAACAACCAACCAACTTATGTATGTAAATAACTTCCCTAATAGATTGCAAGCTCCTTGAGAGTGGGTACTGGGTTGTTTTTGTTTTGTTTTGTTTTTTTGCTTTGTGTCCCCAGCACCTAGCACAATGCCTGGCACATGGTAGATCCTTAATAAATACTTATTAATTGGTTGATGGATCATTAGTATCATCACGACCATCATCCAAAAATATTCATCAGGCCCCCATCTACAGGTGATACTGTGATACATATAAGGCACTATATCTTCCCTATTCTTGAAGAACTTAAGATCTAATATTAACCCTGACATGTATACACATGGATGCATTTTTATAAGTTCTGAGATGTCAAAAACATACAGTCACTTGAAGAACACTTTTATGGCATATAATTATGTTACTAAGCAATGCAATAAGATTGAGTACAAGAAAAGGCAGTTCATGCACAACATAGGGTACTGAGCAGTGGAGTGGTGAAAATGGGCAGCCCTGAGAAGCTATGTTTTCAGATTTAAATAGGGACAGGAGAAATTTGCAACCTCTCTTTCATTTGAGTTGCTTACTTTGTTTATTACCTTCATATACCTCTTTATCCTACCCATTCCCATTATAGGGCTATGCATTCATGCAGAGATCTAAACAGCATCTCTACCAAGTGTGTCCCTGACCTGCCATTTTCTGTTCATAAACAAAAGTGAACCAGGAAGAGGAAATCTAATTGAGCCCTTTAGAAATAAAAGCAGATTTTATTCCCACTAAAGAAAGGTGAGTAGCACATAAAACTCATAGTAGAAACAAGAAGTGTTCTGAAAATGAGCAACAAAGAACAAGGCTGTGGTGCAATATAGTGGCTGGTACTGAAACAATAGAGACTGAGCTGTGCTTTTCCGGTTGTGATTAGAGTGTGTAGTTCTACCTCCCTCTGTAAGTCTTTTCTGGTAACTCTGGAAAAAAAACACAGACCTGAGAAAAATTCAATAAGAGGCATAATGGCCAAGAGTAAGATAACTGTTAGGTTGCTAGGAGAATTTGTTTGGGGAATTAGAACCCTAAGGGAAATAAAAAGAGGATAGACAATAGGTGGCAGGATATTAAGCTGTCAAGATTTTTGCCATAGGTTGGGAGGCAAATGTGGTTTCCCTATGATAAACTCTAAATACTATTTAAAGAAAACAATGACTTAGTTTATAACCTTAAAATCCCTCAGTTTTCTTCCCCTGTTCTGAACCTTTATGAAGGCCTTACCTCACTTTAAAGAAGACACACATTTTTGGAGAGCTGTCTGTAAAGCAAATTGCTACATATTGTATCAAAATGTTTTTTATTCCATTGATTTTCATCATGAAATCAGAGACATTCTTTTAAAAACATAACAAATGTAGAAAAACAGTCAGGAGACGTTGGATATGCTGTACACCAAATAACATCACAAAAATGAAATTGATTCTATTTTAATATACAAGAAGAAATTGCTTACTGATGTGGAAATCAGGTCTCATCAATTCACCAAATTGTAGGAGTAAATATACAATTCAGCAGCTAACCAGGAGGAAAAAAATGAAATGTTAAGGTAGGAAATTAGAGGATCTTCAACTTGACCTATTTAAATAAACATGAAAAATGGATAAAGGAAATGACATTGACACTCATTATCACCAGTCCCTGGCTTAATGGATTAATTATTATAAGACCAGAAGAAACTAGAAACCACCTCTGATAACAAATATGATTTCCAATGTAGGTAAAGGAATAAGGCAGCCACAGGCAAAACTAGTTTAGAAATCATATGATAAAATCTTCCAGAGGAGTATTATGGAAGATTATAAGAAGTGCTAGCTCCTAAAATAGCAAAAAGTGGTGTAAGGAAAAAAAACAACATGGGTACAGAAATCTTGTCCAAAATCCAATGAACAGTGTTATTCCAAAGCTTTTTAAGGGTGAAACTGGAAGGATAATAAACTGGTGAAAAATGAAAAGAAAGATACATGAAGGTTTTTACAATGATTTCCTTGCAGCATTAATGACAATGGAGAAACTCATACAAGTGCTAACATCACATGGCTGCATTAGCATAGGAAGAAACAGAAATATTGTTGAAGAAAGCAAAGATAGGAAAAGCAACTAGGCTAGGCCAAATATATACAGAGAAGATCCATTCTGGAGGAGACAGAATTTTGAGGATATTAAGGAATTAGTTCTGAAATAATTTAAAAGAAGAGGAAGATTTCAAAAATTTGACAAAAATCTCAGAATTTATTTTTACACAAAAAAAGAAAGAAAAGAAAAAGGCGACTGATATGAGTAATTTGACCAATATGCCTACTTGCTCATCTCCACAAATAGTTATAAGAATGAGACATCCTTGAAAAAAGAATAAGCAGGGTCTCACAATTTATATTCTACAGTAGACTTTCTATCTATCTATCTATCTATCTATCTATCTATCTATCTATCTATCTATCTATCTATCATCTATCTTTCTGAGATTGAGTCTCCTTATCTCACTCAGCCTGTAAATACAGCAAGCAATCATGGGACCCACTCCTAATCAGCACAGACATTTTGATCTTCTCTGTTTTGAACTTAGGATGGTTCATTCCTCCTTAGGAAACCTGGTTGCCACTCATTCCTGGTCCAGGAGCCGGGTGGCACAACATTTTGATACTAGACTCATTGTGGACATGTAATTGGTTTCAGCCCTATTGTAGCTCAGAATTCTTGAGTTTAAGCAATCCACTAGTCTCAGCCTTCCCAAGTATCCGGGGTAATAGACATGCTCCCCAACCAGGGAGACTATAGCTTTATAATGCAATAGGGCACTGGAGACAATATCTATGGTCAAACAGGGGCTTCTGGTGTCTCCCCTACTGAGGACTTATGGAGCCTTGAGACTGCTGTGGCTGATGTGACCACACTTTCCCAGTCCTGTGGGGAAGGAGAAAACTGAAATCTTAGGAGACCCTAGAAGCAGGTTAGCATGTTGATGAGTAGTGATCAGGACTTCCCCGAAGTCTGGTATCACCACAATATGAGAGAAGTCACAACATTGTGGGGAGCCACTCTTTTCCAATTATTTTTTCAGGTTCCATGGGCATGACTTCTGTTAGTCAGCATTCTTACTCCAAGCCTGGGGGAAGGGAAGGGTAGGACACTTGATCCTGCTGAGGGGAAGACAACAGAGAAACTTACCTACCTTTCAAAGCAGATAAGGCAGATTTTCTCCTGCTTGTACTTACTGCAACTTCCTCCAACTGGAATATAGTTGGTTCATTTTATGTCTATGTATCAGTTCAGTATCTTTACCAAGAAGACCCCAAACAGGTTCTCAAAGAATCAAACACAACTAGACAAAAACAAACCAGTTCAGATTCATTGGATTTTTTTTTTTCCTTTTGGGGGGTGCTATAATAATATGATTTGATCTCCAAGCTGAGAAAAAAAAAATCTCAGGGTGTTCTCTCTTTCACTTTTCCACCTAGATTTTAATATCATAATCCCACTCAAAATGCTTTTAATTCCTCAAGTATATAAATACAAAGTAATTATATCTTAGAGACTGTTGCTTTTTGACAACATATGCAAAAATAGAGACAGTGAACGGACTCTTAAAGACGTAAAGAATGAGGGAAAGGGCCACCAGGGCCCAAGGGAGTTAAGGGATCAGGATACAGGCAATTCACTTTTGGTGTCATGACCACAAATAGCCGTGCCCATTCTTTAAAAGTTTCAACCTGCCAGTTTTTTACCTTCTGTCTCATTTGTCCTGGCTATTGAATGGTTGAAGATGCTTGGAAGAAGAGGGTATTTCCAGGGCAGGAAGAACTCGTGCCTTCTCATCCTTTGTGCCTAGAATCTCTCTCCCTATTGGGCCAGCATGAGACCTAGGTAGTTCTTGGTGACCATCCCTTAACAAACTTGAATATACTTCTCATCTTTCATGAAGGTCAAACAGGCCTGGGAGAGAGTCACTACATCAGTCACAGTCTAATGACTTCCAGAGGCTTGAGCAGGAAAAAAGTCAGAATCTTCCACTGTCTTTCAGCAGACATTATCTCCAGTGCCTTGTTATAATAGTTTAAAGCTAAGGCATAAAGATACAGAATCTCAATTACACTCATTGCTCATTGACTATAAAATAGCATTTGCTTCAGTAAAGGAAAAATCTGATTTAATCTCTTCTCCAACAATGTGTCTCTCATGCTTATGTGAAAATCATACAAGCTTCCTTAAAATATATAACAGAGATAACTCTAATGACCCTTTGGTTATTAAGATCAAATGAGATATAAAACAGAAATCTATGTAACCCAAAGATGTTCATCACTGTTGCAGAAGATCAGTGTCAGATTCAGGAACTTTTGTACCTGAAGACAAGGAGAAGAAAAGATGTCCCCATCTGGGGTAGAGAGGGAATTAATTTGGCAGATAGGTAGAGGATAGATTGAAGAGAGGAAAAATGTCCTTTTGTTCATTAAAGTTCAGTGCATGGGTGGAGCCAAGATGGCGGAGTAGAAAGACGCACGTATGCTAGCTCCGAACCCACAGCCCATATATTTCCTACAAGAAGAATTCCCCGCAAATTCTGGAGCACTGCAAGGCACGCAGAAACACGGTGGAAAAGATTTCCATTCCAGAGAGCCCTGGAGAGCCGTCCCTGGGCCCATCGTGCCCTGGAAAGCGGAGTCCACCCCTGAGCTGCCCTGGCCATGGCCCCAGAGGAGCAGATCCAAGCAGGCTTCAGGGACGGAATCTCCAGTGGCTGGGAAGGTCCCTCTGCCCACAGACGCTACACGTCAGTGAGAGAGACGTCTGGGCTGGCCGAGAGGGGAGCAGGGTGTCTCCGTGACTCGGGCCCCCTCGGGAGGAAGCGGCAGAGGCAGACACAGGGGCAGGAAGCGGTGGAGGCAGAGGCAGCAGCAGCGGCCCCCGGGACTCCCCGAGCAGGCAGGATCTTCATTACTGAAGGTCTCTGCATAAACCACCTGAAGGAGCTGAGACTGGGAGGTGGCCCTGCCCCCACCTGCTCCATTACCAAAGGTCTCTGCATAAAGCCCCTGAGGGAACTGAGCCTGGGAGGAGGCCCTGCCCCCACCCAAGCACCAGAACTTAAGCTCACATTGAATAGCAGCTGCTCCCGCCGCGGATAGCCCTGAGACTGGGAAGCAGCATTTGAATCTCAGACACCAAGCACTAGCTGGGCGGATCTAGGCGGGGTGGACAGGAATCTCAGAAGTCAAGTAACTGGCTGGAAAAATGCCCAGAAAAAGGAAGCAAAATAAGACCATATGGGGTGCAGAGGTTCCCGCCTTTCAATTCTGATGACAAGGAAATATTCTTACCATAAGGGAAAGAAATGGAGGTAGGGGCCTCTGTATCCCAGACACCCCAGGTGGATGTCCGGTGGACTCAGGCCATGGAAGAGCTCAAAAAGGATTGTGAAAAGCAAGTTAGACAGGTGGAGGAAAAACTGGGAAGACAAATGAGAGAGATGCAAGAAAAGCATGAAAAATGGGTCAATACTTTGCTAAAGGAGACCCAAAAAAATGCTGAAGAAAATAACACCTTGAAAAATAGGCTCACTCAATTGGCAAAAGAGGTTCAAAAAGCCAATGAGGAGAAGAATGCTTTCAAAAGCAGAATTAGCCAAATGGAAAAAGAGGTTCAAAAGCTCACTGAAGAGAATAGTTCTCTCAAAATTAGAATAGAACACATGGAGTCTAATGACTTTCTGAGAAACCAGGAAACCACCAAACAAAACCAAAAGAATGAAAAAATGGAAGAGAATGTGAAATATCTCATGGGAAAAACAACTGACCTGGAAAATAGATCCAGGAGAGATAATTTAAAAATTATGGGACTACCTGAAAGCCATGATCAAAAAAAGAGCCTACACATCATCTTCCATGAAATTATCAAGGAATATTGCCCTAATATTCTACAACCAGAGGGCAAAATAAGTATTGAAAGAATCCATCGATCACCACCTCAAAGAGATCCAAAAAGAGAAACTCCTAGGAACATTGTGGCCAAATTCCAGAATTCCCAGGTCAAGGAGAAAATATTTCAAGCAGCTAGAAAGAAACAATTCCAGTATTGTGGAAATACAATCAGGATAACTCAAGATCTAGCAGCTTCTACATTAAGGGATCAAAGGGCGTGGAATAGGATATTCCAGAAGTCAAAGAAACTAAGGCTCAAACCAATAATCACCTACCCAGCAAAATTGAGTATAATACTTCAGGGGAAAATATGGTCTTTCAATGAAACAGAGGACTTTGAAACATTCTTGATGAAAAGACCAGAGCTGAAGAGAAAATCTGATTTTCAAACAGAAGAATGAGAAGAAGCATGAAAAAGTAAACAGCAAAGAGAAGTCATAAGGGACTTATCAAAAGTGAACTGTTTACATACCTACATGGAAAGACAATATTTGTAACTCTTAAAATTTTCCAGTATCTGGGTAGTTGGTGGGATTATACACATACACATACACACACACACATGTATACGCATGCACACACACACATATGCACTCACACACAGAGACAGAGAGCACAGAGTGAATTGAATAGGATGGGACCATATCTTAAAAGAAATTAAGGTAAATGATGAGAGAGGAACGTAGTGGGAGGAAAGAGGGTGAAATGGAATGGGGTAAATTATCTCTCATTCAAGAGGCAAGCAGGAGACTTTTTAATGGAGGGAAAAAGAGAAGAGCTGAGAAAAAAAAGCAAGAAGTTTACCCTCATCACATTCAATTAAAGGAAGGAATAAAATGCACACTCATTTTGGTATGAAAACCTATCTTACAATACAGGAAAGTGGGGGAGAAGGAGATAAGCAAGGTGGGAGGGATGATTGTAGGGAGGGCAAAGGGAGGAGGGAGCAATTTGAAGTCAACACTCAGGGAGGGACAGGATCAAAAGACAGAATAGAAACAATGGGGGGCAGGATAGGATGGAAGGAAATACAGTTAGTCTTATACAACACAACTATTATCGAAGTCATTTGCAAAACTACACAGATAGGGCCTATATTGAATTGCCTGCCTTCCCAAAGGGAATGGGTGGGGAGGGAGGGATGGGGAGAATTTGGAACTCAAAGTTTTAGGAACAATTGTTTAGTATTGTTGTTGCTACTAGGAAATAAGAAATACAGGTAATGGGGAATAGAAAGTCATCTGGCAAAAGAGAAGATGGGGACAAGAGAAGGGAGGGATGATAGAAGAGAGGGCAGATTGGTGATAGGGAAAATTAGAATGCTCGGTGTATTGGGGTGGGGGAGGGGATAAAAGGGGAGAAAATTTGGAACCCAAAATCTTGTGAAAATGAATGTAAAAAGTTAAATAAAAAAATTAAATTAAATTAAATTAAAAAATAAATAAATAAATGGCAAAAAAAAAAAAAGTTCAGTGCAGGATATTCAAAAATATTTGAGATTGGAGAGAAATTTCCTGTAGATGGCTATGTCAAGAAGTTTAGTTTTGTACATATCATTATTCTGCTTACGACAGGGCCCACAACATTCTATGCTTCCTGAATCAAATCTGTAATCATATAAAAGATTTGTCTTAACTATTCACATATGAAAACCCAAATGGATGATATATATTTAGATAGGTAAACTCTTGATCTGGTTCATCAGGATAAATGTGTGTGTTCATGTGTATGTATGTGTGTTTGTGTGTACATACACTGCCAGTGTCCACTATCAGGAATTTTTATACCCAGACGAAGAATCAGGAGAAACTCCTTCAGTTGAGGAAGGCAGGAAATAGAGATCCCAACCAGGACACCTGGTGAAGGTAGATGAGGGAAGAGCAAATTTTTTTTAAAATGATAAAATAGTTTATAATCCAATCCAACAAGTATTTGTTAAGTACCTACTACGTGCAAGATACAATGCAATAGATACAAAGATGAAACAAAAAGTAGTCCGTGACCTCCAGAAAACTAAATTCTGTTGGGGGAGAAAGGGGATTAAGATATGTAAACAGTTAGTCATATACACACTTTTTTGCTAAGAAAAAGTGGAATAACAAACAGGTGGATCAGAAAAGGCTTTCACTGGGAGGTGATACATGGTCTGAGTCTTGAAGGAAGCCAGATTCTAAGAACAAGTAGAGGGAAAGGGAATAATGTTCAGGTAAACTGAAAAGATAGTTTAGGGCCAGATTGTGATGAACTTTAAAAAGCTCAACAGAATATTTATATATTTATCTGAGAGGTACTAGAGAGCAACTGAAGTCTATTGAGTAGGAGAGTGACCTGGTCAGTTCTGCACTTCAAAAAGATCACTTTGGTAGTTACTTGGAGGATAGACTGAAGAGGGGAGAGACTTGAAATGGGAAGACCAACTAAGAAGCCAATAAAACAATCCAGGAGAGAGGTGATGGGGGCCGAATGAAGGCAGTGGTGGCATGAATGGAAAGAAGAATCAGACCAAAGAGATGTTATGGACATAGAAAAGGCAAAATTTGGCAACTGATTGGATGAATGGAATGAGGCAGAAGCATAGTCTGTGTATACTTGATCTAATTCAGTTGCTTTTTCCATTTTTGTTTTTTTTTAAGTGTCATGTCTACCTCTTCTATAAGCATATCAGGACTATAACATTAAAGTACATCTATTGTCCTTGATGATGAAAAGAATAATTAAAACATTTAAACAGCTTTTCCATTTTTTAAAATCTGTTATCCTTTCAGTTTTATCCATAAATGTCCTCAACCTGACCTGGCTCCGTAGTCTCCTACCAAGCTTTTCCCTTCATGGCTTCCCATTGTTTTATGAGGTATCACTGGTTACAATCTTCCTCTGTCCTCTTCCATAAAAGTTAACCTGTACATTAATGTTCCAAACTATTGTCTTCCATGTTTTCTCTTTTTGGCAAGGAGATAAAGTATTCAGGAGCTAATATCATTCCTAGGCTTTTTATTCTCCCCTTAATGGTGATTGATTTACATAGACAAAACTATTTTAGGAAATGGTTATAATCTGTATTGATGTCTGTTCTTCCATTCACTTTTGCTTTTTCAATGTCAATAGTTTAAGTAGGTCAAGTTGGTGTTATTTTAATTGCATTTCCTATCTTTCTGCTTTTTAAAAAATAATTTTGATTTTGCCTCCTTTGTTCTAACAATTAAGTGTTCTTTAAACAACTATTTTGGTAATGATTTTCACAATATTAATGATTTATTTTCAACTTTAAAATATAATTACTTTCATTTTTGCTGTTTGATCCTTCCTAAACCCAGTGTTTCTCATTTTTTTCTTAAACAAAGCATTCATTACATACAGACATGAGATTTCTTGTGGAAAGTTCTTTGACTTCTCTCTTTATTTCAAACCATATTTTATAGCATATTGTTTTTGTCCTTTTCTATGCCTGTCTTTTCATTAAAGTCAGCAAGTATCAAAATATATGCAAATACAAGAAAGATCTATGATTTTGTCAGTGTAGGGAATGCTTGGCATGGGTATTCATTCCACCAGCACAGATCACAACCTGTGTATGTGTCCTAAAATAGCAGTGTGAGTCAAGGAAGAAAAGGTTAAATGAGATATTATCTTATTTTTTACCCTTTCTCCTCTTCCTCAGTCAACTACCCCTGCTGCTACCACCAGTACCATCAGCAGTAATATTATTATATGATTTATCCATGGCTAGATAACTTATTTTTTTAAGATGTGTTCATAGGGTTCTAGATTTAAAGTTAGGCTTTGTAGAGATTGTGTCACCTGTGAAAAAACAAAAACAAATCTCTCCTTTACTAAATATAAACAAAACCTCACCAAGGATATAATGCCAAGTATGACTCTCCATGCTCCTACCTATAGGGATGTAGCCAGGTCAATTACAACAACAGCTTTCACAACCAAACTCCTCAGATCCAAAGAACTATGTAAGATTAACCAAAAGATGAGATTTAGCACATGTAGACTTCCCTCATCCAGGTTCCCCAGACTAAGGGCTACATATGTGCCTCAAGTCACCAAAGTCATGTGGTCCAGTAGGTCAGTCAATAAACATTAATTAAGTGCTTGTTATGAGTCAAAAACCTGGACAGAGCATGTAATGCTCAAGACAAGCCAGTAAGTTATCAGAGGTAGGATTTGAAAATAGATATTCCTGACTTCAAACCCAGCACCCTATCCACTACATCACCCAAGTTAATTTGATATAATTTAGAGGATTTTGAGTTATCCACAAAACATAATCCTCTTCCTCATCCCTTGCATCATATGCAACAAATATTGGAACATAAGCTATAATTATTTTCATGGTGGTCTTTTTGCAGAACTACAACACAAGACGATCAAAAGTCCTATTAAATGATACATCTTACTGCCTTTGGACATAGGATAAAACCAATGCAAACTGCTTTATTTAGGAGCTATACTTCCCCTTAGTTGCAATTTCCATTTGCGTCTTGGTTTCATTTGACAATGAACTTGACTGAGTCCATAAGAGATTTTACTTGCTAACAAGGGGAGACAAAATCAGATTGCTCTGAGCATTGTTCCAGTTGTGCATGTTGCCCAATTAATGAGAAAAATATCTACAGTGACAAGATTTTGGTCTTATCCTTTAACAGAGAAGAGTAACCATTTCCAGAACATTTTGCTTCATAAATATTTTCTGTAGCTAACAAGGTCACTTTTGCTCTTTGTTCAACTTGGAAGTCAGTCTTGCTTTCTTTTCTCATATTTATAGAGAGAATGTCAAGATGGATAAGATTTAGTTCTTACAGAGGAAAGAACACCAATTCTGACTTCAGAGGGTCTAGGTTCAAATCCCACCTTTGACATTACCTCTGTGGCCTTGGGTAAGTCAATCAACCTCCCTGGGTCTCAGTTTCCTTATATGAAAAATGAGAAAGTTGGACTAGATTGACTCTGAGGTCTCTTTCGGTTGCAGATTTATGATTTTTTCAACCTATGTTCATCAATTCATCACCAGATAAATTCTGACATTTAAAGTGTCAACTAAGACTCTTAGTGACCCTATTTGGGATTTGTTTGGTTCTTTTTTGGCAAAGATACTAGGGTGCTTTGCCATTCCCTTCTCCAGTAAATGTTTATAGGAAGCCTAAAAAAGGTTTGATTCTAAATAAATACTCACTACTCTTTGCTTCCTGCAGATTACAAAAAGGCTATATAGGATTGTATCAGTGAGCACCCTGACATACACAGGAGGGCCGGCTATTACAGGTTCTTAAATCAGCATTCATAAAAGGAAAGGCAACTTTTGAGGGGTTAACAATCACTTTAATCAAGCATATGTATCCTTTAACCAAGTCCATATATCATTCACCTAATTCAGGGGAGTTAGCACCCTGAACTTCAAAGATAATACAGAGAAATTAAAGATCAACAGATATGGTTTCTTCTGCCTGAATTCAACAGACCATTGGATGCCCAAATATCTGATCATAGTTACCAGAGAGGGAAGCACAATATTTGGGTTCTCAAAGCAAGGTGGGGGGGTGCTCCTCAACAGCTTCCCAGAGTCCTTCTCTGGCACTCAAACCTTTTTACAAAAACTAAGCCCCAAAGTAAAACTTCACGCTCAGAGTATTTATACATTTTAGAGACGGAGGGCATAACCCTGGGACCCAGCACCTCAATGGAAAAAAGCAAAGGTACTTGGGACCTTCCTACAAAACAGCTCCCTTAATCAAGCTTCCCACAATGGGCAGACCCATCAATGGGTGGGAAAGATCTTCTTTAATCACGTTGTTCAATCAGAGGCATTTTTAGTAAAACAAAAATAGCAAAAGATCCTAATTTGATTGCCATCCCAAGGACTGAGTGCCATTTTGTCTTTCCTTTGGAGGTAATCATAAAAATGTGGAGAAAATGAGGAAGTCACATCCCAGTGAGATTTTTTTCTTTTCGCAGAATGGACACAAACAAACAGATTCATCTCACATGTTAAAGGTTCTCTACCCAGGTGGGGCCTACTGAGAGTCATCCTCATAGAGCAGCAGCCTGGACATTTTTTGTTTTAGCTCCACCTCTTCTGAATCACTCTTATGGCTCATCCCCAATTCCTATTCAAAGTAAATAAGTTACTGATAGCAATTAGTATGCTACAGAGACTTCTTTCAGTAGTAAACAAAATATGAAGGTCACGTTTTAGTGCAAGCAAATGACAAACCCAAATACATGGTATTTAAACAACCTTGCACTAAAGGACCTTTAAAAAACTAGCTTTCCTTTAAGAACAAAAGCTATTTCATTTCCATGCTTTTTTTTTCGGTATCTGTAGTTAGGCGTATATTTATACTATGATTTGATCACACAAAAACCCTTTAATTTGGATGTATTACTGATTCTTTAGTGTCATTTTGATTTGCATTAAATTTGTCAATTTTTTTTTAAGTTTTGCAGAATTATGCCACTAGTCAGACTTTTACTTTGCAGTGAAGATATGTTTTCTAAGTCAGAAAGTAATAGAAAATGTTAAGAGTGTTTTCCAATTCCAGTGGCTGGTTATACCTCATAGGTATGGCATGCTATAGTTTATAAAGGGCTTTCCATTCCATTATCTTGGTAGGCAGATTAGAATAGATATTAGCCTCATGTTACATAGGAGGAAACAGAGATTCACATAGGTTAACCAATTTTCTAAAACCACATAGCTATTAAATTGGAGACTATTAATAAGCATTTATTAAGTATCTACTATGAGCCAGGTACACAATTCTAAGCTCTTGGAATACAAAGAAAGTCAAAAGTAGTCCTTGTCCTCAAGGGCCATACCGTTTAATGGAAGAAGCAACACATAAACAACTATGTATAAACATGACAATTCAGGATAAATGTGCTTTTCTACAAGAGGAAAGCACAAACTTTAAAGAAAACCAGAAAAGACTTCTTGCAGAAAGTAGGGTTTCAGCTGATGCTGTCTATAAATCACAGATTTATAACTGGAAGGGATCTGTGAGGTCACCTAGTCTCATTTTAGAGTTTAAAAAAACTGAGGCCTGAAGTAGTGAAGTGATTTACTCCAATTCACAAAGATGGTTGTAGCAGCAAGGAATCCAACACACACAGGAGGGCTGGCTGCACAGGTTCTTAGATCTGCTTTTCTAAAATGAAAGCAACTTAAACAGGATCAACAATCTTCAACCACATTCACCAAAAGAGAAAATACAAGCAGAGGAAATAAAGACCAACAGACAGGGCTTCTAACTATCTGCCCATAAGCAATACATACATTGCAGATCAACAGACAGAGCCAACTCTCTGACCATTACATACATACAGTTACCAGAGAGAGAGGCACCAACATCTGGGTTTTCAAAGGGAAAGGGGAGCATGGCTACCCAGAGTCTCACCTGGCACACAAGCCTTCTTCCAAGTCCCCAAAACAAAACCTCACCTCAGAGTACATATCAGAGTATATATACACACTTTTCAGAGCCGAAGGGCACAACCCTCTTGACCCAGTGCCTCATCAATCAACAAAAGGTATGGATTTTCCTACAAAATACCCTCCCCTAATCAAGCTCCCCACAATGGGCTCTGGTGAGCCTATTAATGGGCCAGGAAGATCTTTAACTCTAATTAACATTACAATGGTTAAGTGTGAGAACCAGGACTTGAACCATGGTCCTCAAGAACCTATGGCAGCTAGTGGTGTAGTAGATAGAATGCCTGGAGTGGAGGCAGAAAGATTTGATTTCAAATCTAACCTCAGATACTTATCAGTTGTGTGACCCTGGGCAAATCACTTAATCCTGTTTGTATCAGTTTTCTCATCTCTAAAATGAGCTGGAGAAGGAAATGCAAACCATTCCAGTATTTCCAGTATCCTTGACAAGAAAACCCCAAATGGGGTCTTGCAGAGTCAGGCACAACTGAAACAACTTAACAACAACCTCTGACTACCTTTCTCCTAAGTGTGACGCTCGAAATGATGATACTATTGATATCTGCTATAGCAAGTAAAACCAACACATGTTAGCACATTTCATCCAATGTGGCATATTCATGTTCTATGATAAACTGATTCATGATCTGATTGGTATGGATACAATACCCATACTATGCCAATTATGAATGAGTCACATCCTATATTTATCTTGTTTTTATCTTTCCTAAGTCTGCCACAGAGGACCTACCCAATATACTCAGGACCATCCTTTATTTTAAAAAATGTTCTGTGGATCATTGAAGCTTTCCATCTGTTATTCCTTATGCTTCCTGACTGACCTAACTGCCTCCTTTTCCTATTATATGTGTCCTTGGTGCCTTTTACAACACTTCTCAGGAACAATCCTGAAGTCTGCTTATGCCTGCCCATCTGGCTTCCCATTGCCATCAGGATCACCTGCCATTTTGATTCTTCTAAGACTGTGGCATCCCGTGATTCTCAGACATATGACATCCCTATTGTTAGTAAAGTGATAGACTTTGGAAATTGTTACTGTAATCATGCCACAACTAGAGACCAATAGATTCTATCAGACTTGCATAGCCTGAGGTCACCATCATTAAGAGGAATTTATTGGGTGATTCTTTGTCTGGCCTAGATGCTATGCAGAGACACTGAGAGAAATCTTCCTTTACTGGGTCATAGTCAAAGACTGATAACACTAGTGCAGATAGATAGACAGGAAATGGATCTACAAACCTCAGGGGGAGAAAGTTGGAAAACATATGAGGAAAGAGAGGAGTTTGGGGTCTTCCTCCCTAAAATCACACTTCTATGGAAAAAAACCTTCCTGATTTTAAATGAGATCTTGTATTCGGTGGCCCAAAACTCTGGAGGGAAAAATCAGTCAAGTGAGTTTTTGCTTATTTGGTACATAGAAATCTTAAAACTGTTCAACAGGAACCGTACAGATCATCTTTTCTGTAGCAATTGGAATTATCTGAAAATGAAACGGGATGCTTCAGGAGCTGAATGCTACAACCATAGTGGATCATTTACCCTTTGGAGCCTTAGTTTCCACATTTGTAAAATGAAGGAGTTAAATTACATGGTATTTAAGATCCTGACTAGCTCTAAATTCTTTACCCTAATGTAGGGGCAATTTTTGACATTTTATGATTCTGCTATAAGGATTAACGCTTTATTTTGTTCCTTTTGATGGGAAGCTGTAGTGCTTGGGCATTCTTGTGCCCATCCTGCCTTGGAGGTGGTGGCAGCGGCAGCTGTGGGAACATCCCAATGCACAGAGATGGTAAAGGGATTGAACATCTGGTCAGAAAGAGATTCCAGGGGAACAATGTTAATTAAAAAAAATTAATTTAAAAATTATATTTATGTATATCTAACTCCTCTCCCCCCCTTCCCATCATCATAAACTCATTGAGAGGAGGGATTGTTTTATTCTTTGTATGCCTAAAGCCTGGAACATTGACTGGCACATAGTAGGTGTTAAATAAATGCTGACTGATTAATTGATTCTTAGTCTTGAGCAACAGCCAGACATATTCTTTGGTCATTCGAGCAAGTAGGAACCATATTCCCATTACAATCCTTTCTTGTCAACCTTCCAAAAACTTTCTTAGAGAGAGGTTACTTAGTACATTGTATTTCCTCTAAGCGCCTAAAAAAACGGAGAAAATCTCTTGGGGACAATGATCTTGGAGGGAAATTCTACAGGGAGTGCAAGGAATCTCTTGTTCTGTGCTAAGTAGATACAGTTAATGAAATAATTAGCAGCTGAAATTAACCAGCAATTATAAGCAGAGAGGGTTATCATCTTGCCTATTTGAAAAAAAGCTGGGGGGCGGTATTCTTTTTTATAGAATTCTACAGAATGACCTTTTTAGAACCAAATTATAACTATCCCTTGAGAACAGACTAGCTACCAAAAGTGCATGTACACAGGATAACTGAATACATTGAACACTGACTACACTCTAATTATCCTTTAATAAGACTTTTGACAACCTACACTAGTGACTCTTTTACTCATTTATGTCAATGATCATTTTGCCCATTGACATTTTACCAATATTTCAAGACACAGCTCAAATATCCCCCCTCTTTCTGAGAAGTTTTCTGTGGTCTGTCCAGCTGAAAATGATGTCTCTTTAATCTAATGCCATGGTCCTTTCCACTTTCTCAATTCATATCAACAAGCATTAATTGGGTGCCAATTATGTGCAAGGGACCACGCAAGGTATTCAATGATGAAAAATGACATAGTACCTGTCCTTCAAGAGACTATAATCTAATTGGAGAGAGATGGCATGTAAACAATTTATTCTGCTACAAGGAATGTGGTGGGAGCAAGAGAGAGTATCAAAGTATTCTAAGAAAAACTGGGCACCTCCACTGTCCATATCATTCAAGGTTCTACTTTCAGTCCCATCTCTTCTTTCCTTATACTTTCTCATTTGCCAATATAATTTATTCCCAGGGCCTCAACTGTCACTTCTATGCAGATGATTCCTCAAGTCTATTTATATCCATCCCAACCTGTTCCCTGAGCTAAGACCTACATCTCCAGACACCTGTGGTTCCACCCCATTTGGATGTCTCTCTGGCATTTCAAAATTAGTATGTCCCAAACTCATCTTCTCCCCAAAACCTACCCTTTCTCCCACCTTCCCTATTTCCATGCAAAACACCATCAGTCACCCAGGCTTTATACCTCAGATTTGAATTTGGATTCTTCCTTCTCTCTTATCCTGTAACATCTAATCAGTTGGTGAATCTTGTTGATAAGATCTCCACAATATCTCTAACATCCATCCCCTTCACTCCATTTATAGTGCCACCACCATAGTTCAGGACCAAATCACTTACTCTAATAGGCTAATGAATCTCCTTCCTTCCAAGTGCAACACTGGGATTATTTTTTTTTCAGTTTTACTGATATGTTTTGTTTTTACATTACAAACATCTACAGATTGGTTGTTGTCCTTTGTTCTCAAGGAGGACCAAAATGACATCACTATGCTAGAGTCAAGCTAGAGTGTGTCCAACTGTGGCTGATCAGACCAAAATGTGCTCAGAACATTCTGCCATAGGTTGGGCACAGATAGTCAGTGCGAACATTTGAGGTGGATTCTCTAAATTTGTGCATCTCACAGTTTTGTTGTGTGTGTTTTAGCTACTTCAATTCTGCTTTGCTTATGGAGCATAGCACCTTCTCTGATGAGGGCACACCAGGCTGGGCAGTCCTGTGCCAGCGTCTCCTATGTCACACAATGAATTCCAAAGTTCTCAAGAGAGACTTGGAGAGTGTCCTTGTATCACTTCCCCTGACCATCATGTTAGCACTTGTCCTCTGTGAGTTCTCCATAAAAAAAAACATCTACAGATTACGATCTCTTGAAATACATTAAAACATTTAGGTAAATATAATAACACAGTGATTTCATTTGAAAGTTCATGTAACATTTCACAAATATACTACCCCCACCTCTCTAATTTGTTAAAAATAAAAACCTATTTTCTCTCATTCTCATCCCCCACCCAATTAAAAAAAATAACATTTCTTATAACAAATGGGTATAGTCAGGCAAAACAAATTTCCCCAGCAGTTGTACACAAAAATATTTTTCTCATTCTGCACCCCAAAATAATCACTTTCTTGGCATGGATAGCATCTTTCAACATCCGTTCTCTGGAATAACGAATGGTCATCAGACTGATTGCAGCATAGAGTTTTTAATGCTGGCTTTACAGTGTTGTTATATGTAGTGTTCTCCTGGTTCTTTTCATGTCATTCTTCATTAGTTTAGAAAAGTCCTAAAAACTGTTTATTTTCACAATATTAATGTTCTAATATAAAGTACTCTTCTGATTCTCTTCTCTCTGCCTATACTGGGTTTTATAAAAAAATTCAAGTACAAGTGAGAGAGGTGTGACTAGATAATGGTCTGCATGAAAAAGATTTAGGGGCTTGTTCTGGGGTTTTTTAAAAGATGATGAGATCATGCTAGATGAAAAACAATCCAAGGAAATGAAGGTGTTTAGCTTGAAGAAGAAAAAATGGTGACCAGGGTGTAGGGGGGCAGGGACAAGATGTTTTCAAATATTTGAAGGGCTATCATGCAGAAGAGTAATTAAATTTGTTCCACTTGATCCCAAAGAGGAGAACTGCAAGGAGATAAGTCTAGATTTATTGTAAGGAATACCTTCCTAGCAATTATCAGTATTCAAAGTGGCCTGGGTTGACCTTCATACGGAGCCTTTCAACAAAGGCTGGCTGACCATCTGGTTGGGGACATTGCAGAGGGGATTGCTCTTTTGGTATGGGTTGAATAAGATGGTCCCTAAAGTCCCTTCCAAATCTGAAATTCTGTGATTCTGTCACCCTGTCCTATTTATTTCTCTATTCTCCCCAGTGACTAATGCATTGCATATAGCAAAGTATTACTGTTATTATTATATGAGACTGGGTCTCCCTACCTTGTCCAGGTTGGAAATGCACTGGTCACTCAAAGGTCTAAAACCAGTACTGACAAACACAGAAGATTTGGAGTGCTCCATTATTAAATGGGCAGATTTATCCCTCATTTCCCTGGAAATGGTCCACTTCTTAGGGCTCATGATTTTGGTAATGGATTTACTTTAGCTTTACTACGATTCAGAACTCTCCAATTCAAGAAATCGACCAGCCTCAGTCTCCCCAAAGCAGAGACTACAGACACGTACCATCATGTCTGGCTCACACAGAAGATTATTGATAAATACTTGTGGGTTGAATGAACCAATCAGCTTTTCAGACCTTTTCAGGCTTTGCTGCTTTGATAACATGAGGACTGTCTCAGGACTAGCTCTTGTTGGCTTCTCACTTTCCAAATGAAAAAAATTACAGGTTACTTACTTTGAGAGACTCAAAAAATTAAAGGGATTGTTAAGCTAATGGTCCCTGTCAAGCCTAGGTCTGTTAAAATTGAACTGTGGGCTCAGTGAGAATGAGTTCTTGTCAGCTCCTGATGGGTTTTGTTGGAGAAGAAAGAAGAAAAACAGGGGGGAGGAAGAGATCAATAGTATGGGCTGAAGCTAGCACATCTACTAGGCCAAACAGAGAATATTTATTTACTCTTCATGGAGGACACTCTTGGAGACCAAAAGAAACTGGTCCTGATTCTTCATGGAAGCAATTTCTTCATTACTTCCTGAATACTTTCAACTATCTGATGGCCTTTATGAAAAAAACTAAACAATACTCAACTTTTACACAGCTTTTTAAGTTTTACAAATATTGTTCCATTGAATTCTCATGACAATCCTGGGATATAGGTGCCATTATTACCCCCATTTTATAGATGAGGAAACTGAGGCAGACAATGGATAAATGACTTGCTGAGGCTGATTAATCACAGCTAGTAAGTGTCTGAGACTGGATTTGAATTCAGGTAAGTCTTTCTGACACTGTGCCACTTCAGTGCCAAATAGACTTTTTATTTTTGAAGAAGTCAATATGAAAAGACACAGTCAGGGTGTCTATAGAACTCCTGATTGGGCTGGGCCTACAATATTCCAAGATCATAGGATTCAGATTTATAAAAGACCTTAGAGATCACTTAGTCCAACCCTCTCAGTTTACAGAAAAGGAAACTGATACCCAAGGAGGTGAAAGAATTTGCCCCAGGTTGTACAGACAGTACTTTGCAGAAATTCGATTTGAATTCGGGTCTCCTGATTCCATATGCATCACTCTTTACATTGTGCCATCTTCATGGTGGAGGAGAATCAAAGTGAAAACATCCATCACTTGTCCAGTGGAATACCACCAATCTGAACCTATGTTACAAGAGATCTCTAGGGGTCCCCCCTAGTTTTTAGTAGGACATTGAAAAAGCAGTTGGTGGTATAATCTCATTGCAGAGATTGATTTATCTGAATGAGCTCATCATATTAGGAAAGACCACTAAAACTACTGAGGCTTCTAGGTAGCACCATAGTGTATAGAGAGCTGGGCCTAGAGTCAGGAAGACTCGTCTCCCTAAGTTCAAATCTGGCCCCAGACACTTAATAGCTGTGTGACCTTGGGCAAATCACATAACCATACCTACCTCCTAGTAGTTGATATTTGAATTAAATGGTAAGGTGGAGATTCACAATGAGAGTAGAGAAAGATGATACAACTCTTGACTGAAGTAGACTAATATGCATGGCTATTACAGACCTCATTCTGTAAGGAAAAGTTATATTGAGATTGATGCTCAGAGAATTTATTCAGGCATACGTGGAATTTCTTAGACATTATGTTCACAGCATATATTCTTCTCCATAGAAATGTTGATTTTCTCCATAGAATAATAGCAATCTCTACAATAATAATAATAATCTCCATAGAAATGAAGGGAATTCATCTTCAAGCCAGGTACAGTCTAGAAATATTTCCTAATTATTAGGGTATGAGGTCTATTGAAGGAATAGGTTTCCACTGCCAATTCCTTCTCTATAGAGGAAGAGCATGCATTTCTTAACTAAATGGAGAGTCAGATTAAAGAACTAATGGAAAGAGACAAATAGAAAATCTACAAAGCCTGACCCATGCATTGTATTGGGCTAAAGCGTACATGTTGTTCAGTTATTTTCCAGTCATGTCTGACTTTTCATAACCCCATTTGGGGTTTTCTTGGCAAAGACATTGGAGTGGTTTGTCATTTCCTTCTCCACTTTGCTTTACAGAAGAGGAAATGGAGGCGAACAGGGTTAAGTGACTTGCCCAGGGTCACAAAGCTAGTAAGAGTCTCAGGCCAGATTTGAATTTACCAGGCTGAGTCTTCCTGATTCCAGACTCAGCACCCTATTCATTGTGCCACCCAGCTGCCCAAGACCTATGAATATGTCCTATATGTGTTACTATCCAGTTATACAGATATGTGTATCTTCTCAGGAACAGTGAAGTAACACAGTGAATAATCTGCTGGACCTAGGCTCCACAGGACCTGAGTTCAAATCCCACCTTGGACACTTACTAGCTGTGTTACCTTGTATAAGTCACCAATCTTTTCTGAACTTGAGTTTTGTAAAAACAGGTATTACAATGACATCTACCTCCCAGGGTAAATGTGACAATCAAAAGGGATGATTTCTGTAAAACTCTTCACAAACCTTAAAGCCCTAGATAAATGCTACCTGTTATTATTATTACCCATTTAACTGTCTACTTAACTGTTCCAACATGCATATGCATAGCAGCTTGATATAAAGAAAACCATACTAACAGAACTGTACAAAAATGGAATGAGTTGCCTTAGGGATTTGGAAGTTAATAGAATTGGAAATTTCAAGCTGAAAGAGAAGTAAGAAGTCACCTGATGCCACTCTTTTTATTTTTCTGAGGAAGAAGAGAAGTTCAGTGTTTAAGCGACTTGCCCAAGGTTAACCAAGTAGGAAGTGGAATAAGCATGATTGGAGCCCAAGGTCTGTCATCCCTGAACCAAGGTCTTCCCACTGGACCACACTGCCTCCCACTGTTCTTCACCATCAGAGGGCTTTACATGGAGGCTGGATGATGGGTGATATAAAGGATTGGGTAGGAGGGCCACCTGCTTTGTGTAGGCTGGCCTAGTTTCCCTTTAAAAGGCTGGGGAGGCTGTTCTCTGCATCAACATTGATTTGGTTTTCTTGATACCCAAGGCATAAAAAGCCCCTAGGCTATGGTGAGATGATATTAGAAGTTTTAGCAGAATTTCCATTGTCTTTCCTTAATACCTGTCTGACCTAAATGTGGCCCACCGGCAAATGTGAGGATATCATAGAGATAATATGAATTGTATTTTTTCAATCACATTTTAAGTAAAGTTGCTTTTATTGCATGTGGAGGGCTCATGAGTATTTCATTGCAATCTAATCTTAAGCCTGAATGAATCACTGAACTGACCTGAGTTACTGGTTGGACTTGTCTAGAAGAAGGAGATTCATACTCAGGTAATGATTGGATTAGACGGCTTTTGAGGTCCCTTCCAGTTCTCAGATGCTATAAACCTACGCGCAACTCAGGGCCATGTACAGGTAAGACCTATATTAGTGCAGAGAAAAGATTGATTTTAAAAAAATCCAATAAAATTAATGATTGCTTTGTTAGCATCGATGAATAAGTAAGACATGTATAACTTTCACTCTTCTTTAAGAGTGAAGACCTTCAGAAGAATGAGAGGGTGTGAGGAAGAGACATTTAGACCAGGGGTGAGGAACCTGTGGCCTCGAGGCCACATGTGACCCTTTAGGTTCTCAAGTGCAGCCTTATAACTGAATCCAAACTTCATAGAACTGAATTCAGTCAAAGGGCTACATTTGAGGACCTACAGAGTCACAAGTGGCCTTGAGGTCACAGGTTCCCCACCTCTGGTTAGACCCTTTGACAAGAGAGTTTAGCCTAGAGTCCTAATTCATAGGATGTCAGAACTTCGAGCTAGGAGAAATCTCAGAGCACTTTCCCCACCTCTGGTTAGACCCTTTGACAAGAGAGTTTAGCCTAGAGTCCTGATTCATAGGATCTCAGAACTTCGAGCTAGGAGAAATCTCAGAGCACTTACAGTTCAGTCCCCTAATTTTACCCTAAAAGCTCTGATGAAGTGATAGGACTTATTCAAGATCATGAAGCTAATAAGGAATGGATTGGGGATTCAAACCCAAGACTTTTGACTCAGAATCCAATGTTCTTTCCATTACGCATTGCTATTGGACTTTCAAAGTAAACCAGCAGAGCAAAAAAATCTACCAGGTAAGACCTACACCAAGTTAGAAAGGCTGCCATGCTGGAACGGACGATAATTCATTCCACCTAAAGTGATAGTTGAGTAAGAAGACAGCATGAAAGAGAACCCCAAGATGAGTATGAGGGTGTACCTTGCTTGGGTGTCTTACCTGCCACCTACAAAGTCACACCTTTTAGTCTACAGTAACTATCTCCAACTGTGATTTTTAAGACGAGGGGCCAGATCAAAATCAGATCACCAGTGTCACAGTTTCTGCTACTGGTTCTATTGACTAGGCTGATTGCTTGAAACCAGAGATGGAATTGGGGGGTTGGCATTATCAACAGCCCATCTTTGCTATTTGCTATTCATCCACAAATTGCTTACATTGTCATGTCTTGTCTGTTACATCATTTTTTACTGCCATTTCCACTATTTTTATCTCCATTGTAGTTACGATTTTCATTGCTCATATATGGTCCTATTTGTTATCTGCCAAACATCTGTGTATTTGCAAACTGTGTCTCCTTTTTGGGAAATACCCCTCATACCTTTCCTGATGTAAAAGTATTTTGGTCTAACTCCAGTCTCATCATCACCAAACCATGCAACTGTAAGTGTTCAAGAGGAAAAAAAAACACAGCATCAATTCAAAAAGAATACGAGTATTAACACCGCATCATAACACCCTTTTCCGCAAAATGAAAACGACTTTTAAAAATTTCTCTACACTATTGATAGCAATATGCTGTTGTTCAATCATATTCGACTCTTTACGATCCTATTTTGGGGTTTTCCTGGTGAAGATCCTTCTCCTCCCAGATCATGGGGCAAACAGGGTTTAATGACTTGCCCAGGGTCACATAGCTACTAAATATCTGAGGCTGAATTTTAACTCATAAAGGTGAGTCTTCCTCATTTCAAATCCAGTACCCTATCCACTGTGCCATTTGGTTGTTTATTGATATCAATGTGCAAAACAGTAATTAGTTTTTCAAAGATTTAATTGAGTTAATGGATAATACACCCAATGAGAAGGAAATTAATTTCACAAAGCAATGGAAATCCTTACCTGCTTTTTTAACTCAATAAGAGTGATTCTGTGAGAATTTCAGAAGAAACCACAGACTTCCACTGGTGTAGATATTCCTTTTAGAGAATAATATTTTACTCTAGTGAGTTATCTTTGTAAGTTGCTCCTCCCCCAAAGTGAAATTATATGAAAATTCATTGTTTCTTGAGACATGATGAGTAGCTTTTCAAAAAAAAATAAATGATCTTCTATTCTGTTCTAAGGATTCTTAAACCCTTGGAAAGTCAGAATATCTTAGGGTCATAATCTACCACCACAGGACACTCCTCCTGAAGCTATGAAGTCAAAGAGAGAGCACTTGTAGTAGGTTGAGGCTATAAATGCTATGGATTGGTGCTTTAGGATATTATGTTAAGGTGAAGTGATATTCAAATAGACACATGATTTCATCAATCTGAAAGTTTCTTTCCAAGTGAGGGAAGATTGAACTTTCCTACTAAGAGATCATTAATAACTTTGGAGAGAGAAGTGTCAGTAGAATGACAAGGTCAGAAGTCAGATTGTAAGGTGTTAAAAAGAATGAAAGGAGAGAAAGGAGAAGCACCCATAGTAGATGGTCTTTTCAAGTTTAGCCAAAAGAAAAAAAGGAAAAAGAGTTATAGGACAATAATTAGCAAAGATAGAAGAATCAAACTAGGGTTTTTTTTTCAGGATGTAGGAGACATGGGCATGTTTGTAGGCAGTAGGGAATGATCCCATAGATAGAGAGAAACTGAAGATAAATGGAAAAGCGTGGATAACAGAGCAATCTGTTGGAGGAGATGGGTTGGAATGAGATTTTTTGAATGAGCCGTGAGTTAGACTTGGTAAGAAGTAAAGCCACTTCATCGTGTGAGACAGGATGAAGGAGGAGATAACGGGAGAAGACACCTGAGTGATAGGAGAAGAGGAAGAGGGAAATAGAAAGAAATCATGGCCAATGGCCTCAATTTTTCTTTCTGTAAAATACGAGATGGTTCTTAGCTGAGACAGTATGGGGAGGAGAGAGCCATTGGAGGTTTAGGAAAAAGTTGGGAAGAGACGTAGTGGAGAGTGGGATAGTGAGTTGATAAAGGAAGTATAGTAGAACTGTTTAGTATCTGTGAGAGTCCAGCTGAGTTGTGTAACATAAATTTACAACAGATCCAGTCAGAATGGTCGTGTGATTTTTCTTCATCTTTGTTCAGCATCATGTGGGTAGGAGGGAAGGCAGTAAACAGTGGGGGTGATGCAAGATTGAGGCTGAGCTAGGCATAATTGGTGATATGATAAGAGGGCAAGGGATTCAGGAGAGGAAGACAGTGTAGGGTTAAACTGACTCACCAAAGGGTCAAGGTAGGGAAAAGACAAGAGTGTGGCTAGTATAGGGAAGATGGCCTGGGAAAGAATTGAAGGGTATGGGAATTGAAGATCATGATGCAAATAGAGTAGGGTTTTATAAGGCAAGAAGAGGGAGAGGTGAAAAGTCTGATTGTGATCAGATAAGGGGATTTATCAGAATTCTTGAACGTAGAGGTGGTATATTCATGGATGATGGCAAGCTTAAAAGAATGACCATCTTTATGTGTGGCTGAAGTCAAATGGAGGAAAGGTTGATGGGAAGTGAGTAGGTTAAGGAAATGAGTGGTTAAGATGTTTGAGGGAGAGTCAATTTGCTTCTTGAAGTATGAAGACAGAAACTGGGGAGGAGAGAAAAATTGTAAGCCAGGTACTGAACTGGTTGAAGAAGGAAGAGGAATGATCTGGGACCTGTAAACAATAGTTACCAGGATTTTAATTGGGTGGTAGATAATATGTAGCATGAGCCACAAAGAAAGAGAAGTTCATGAATGATAGAGGAAGGAAGAGAACTTGGAAGTGGTAATGGGGAGCAAGGACTATTCCAGCTCCCCTGACTTGATGAGTGAGCTCAAGAGAATAAATAATAATCAAATGTATCCATGAAAGCTGAGATCAATCACCAACTGAAATAGCATAGAGGGAGAGCATAAGAGGGTCCAGGATAGAATCTTGGGAAACAACTAGGATGAAAGGAAATGACATGGATGAAGAGCTAATGCGTTTAGCCAATATTTCAGAGGCCTGCCTTCCTTTGGCCTGATAACTTAAGAATGCCAATGAAGCACTCTCCTGTCATTCTTTGCCCTTGCCAGATAACCAGACCATCTTTGCTCCCTATCCTGCTTTTCATTAATGACATCTTTTTTTTCCTGTTCTTCTTTAGTTACATCTCAGACTGTTCACCATGAGCCTTCCTATTGTCCTCTGGGATACTTACTTTAAGGTCTTCTGAGATTATTCACTGTCATAGAGCAACACTTGTAGAATCCTAGTATTGAAAAGAAGGGCCTATGCTTCTGTGACAAGCATGGGGTCATTAACGGAGCTCTGCAATGTCCCAAAGAAATTCAGCCTGTTGGTCTGTTCATCTTTGGACCCAACATTGTCCATCTACACTGTCTGCGCCAGGCACTGTGCTGAACACTGGGAATACAAAAGAGAGGCAAAAGACAGACTTTTCTCTCAAGGAGCTTACAATCCTATGGGGTTAAGTGAGGTTAGCTGTTTGCCTCAGTTTCCCCATCTGTAAAATGAGCTGGAGAAGGAAATGGCAAACCTCTCCAGTATCTTTGTCAAGAAAACCTCAAATGGGGTCACAAAGAATCAAATACGAATGAAAAATGACTGAAAATAAGGTTAACTAAAAGGTTACGTGACTTGTCTCTCACCTTTTATACACTTTTCTTTGAATTGCACTTTTTACATATTATCTGTTCCTCATAGGCTGAAAGATGCTTAAAGACAAGGACTCCTATGTTTTTGTCTTTGAATGTTCCAATGGCCATGAAGCAGGGGCTGGGGAGTGCTTAGCTGGTCCCACATCAAAGACGCCAAGGCCATCCACTACATCTTGAGCCATTGTCCTCTCGGCATTTGTCTTGCCACTGAACTTCAGTGACTCTAAAACACAGGGTAAGGCTGATGACTTTGCACAGCTCTGCCTCAAATCCACTTAACTTACAAGTCATCACCCTGTGCTGTCATTGGTCCTCTTAAAAAACAAAGGGCAATAGGGGCAGCTAGGTGGTGCGATATAGATAGAGCACCAGCCCTGGAGTCAGGAGGAACAGAGTTCAAATCTGGCCTCAGACACTTACTAGCTGTGTGACCCTAGACAAGTCACTTAACCCCCATGGCCTCCAAAAAGAAAACAAAGGGCAAACAATAATAATGGGGACACTGTCTCAGATGTACATCCTGATGGACAAACTCTCTGCATATTGCCATCTATGCAAAAGACATTCTTCATCCATTGGATCTTTCCTGTGTGGACAGTCAAACCAAATTCTTTTGGGTGATTGTAGATCTCTTCTAGAAGAACTCTGAAATATTCTGGGGCTTGGCTTGTTACAATTAGCACCATGTTATCCAAAAATAGGAGCATATGAAGGGTCTTGATATCCACAGGGTATCCCTCTTAAACTTGAACTCTGCGGTGGTGAAAACATTGAAACAAACATCTCCCTGTTTTAAGCTTCCACTGATGTTTGTGATCAGAAGGTACCAAACTTAGTTACTTCTATTATGTTTTCTAGGGAAACTGAAATGAGATCACTTGTTGGAAAGGAGCCTTCAAGTTGGCAATTTTCTCTGACAAACTGAATTTTTTTAAATAATCAAAAAGCAATAAACATAGTAAGATCTCACAGCCTCTCCATCTTTTAGCTGTGAAATGGTAAAAATGTAATCCACTGCAACATGTTGATTGCCAGAGCCTGCCTACCAATACTCTCACTAAGGATACCCTGGATTTGTGCACAGATGACTCTCATAATTATTTAGTATAGATGAGCAAGTATGATAGAGATCAGTGATTATCAGTTGCCATTCTTTGGTCTTAATAAAATCCAAAATTTATTTTCCATTCCTTTGGTATTTTCTTCTCCTTTTGATTCCCTTTATATTGGCCCTTCAGCACTCTCATAATTGCATTACCTCCTGCATGGGTCTCCTTAGTTTAATCCAGCTACTCTCCCCATTTTTATTGCTTTCATGCCATATCTACCTCCTCTGTAGATACATCTCTGGCATCCCATGATTCTAGAGTCCAAGTGTAATGGTTCCTACAGGCAGCTATAATATCAGTGAACTTAGAATCAAGAAGACCTGAGTTCAAATTCAGCCTCTGACTCTTACTAGCTGTATGACCTTGGCCAGTCACTTAACCTTTGTCTACCTTAGTTTGTTCACCAGTAAAATGGAGATACTTACATGCCTACCTTGCATGCAAGAGATGTAGAGTGCTTTGTAAAGTTAAAGGGCAAATGTTAGCTACTATAACCATGTCCTTATAGGAGAAAATAGTTTGTTATAAGTTTTACATTTTTTCTGTCTTCTCATGGTGATCCATGTTTTTATGGATTCATATTTTCATCCTTACACACCCTTGGGATTACTTTGTTTGGTTTGTATGTCTTGCCAAACTTTCTTTCAGTTAGTTGTTCACCTCCACTGCTTCTCTGTGATTTATGAGACAATATTGCTTATAATTGGCCATTATCCTCCTGTGTAAGATTTTGCAAATGAGTTTATATTCAACCAATCAATTAACGTGCATTTATTAAGTCTTTGAAATGTGCAGGTAGGGTGTTAGATGCTGGAATACAAGGATAATAGTGAACCTAATCCATATTCTGAAGGACCTAGAAGAGGCAACAGATATGTATATATATATATATATATATATATATATATATATATAATATATATATATATGGGGTGTATGGCAGATATACGTATAGGTATGCATGTGTATGTATGCTCAAATTAGTTTTTTTAATAGAAAATTGGGGGGGTGGACTGACAGCTGGGAGACAACAGGAAAATTCCTATGTAGAAGATCGTGTTTGAGATGAGACTTGAAAGAAACAGAAATCTGAGAAATAGGGATGAGGAAAAAGCCCATTCCTTGCATGGGAGATAGTCAATGCAAGGGCACCAAGGTGGGAGATAAATGACATGTATGAGGAACAGGGAGAGGGCCAAACTGACTGAACTACAGTGCATTTGAGTAGAGGTGAATAATAATTGGACTGGAGAGATGAGTTGTGAAGGGTTTTAAATGCCAAAGAAAGAATTTTATTTGATCCTTGTGGCAATAAGGAGTCATTAGAGGTTATTGGCATCTGACATTGACATGGCCAGATATATATTTTAGAAAAATTGTTTTGGTGATTTGTGAAGGATGGGATGGAAAGGGGAGAAACTTTAAAGAGAGAGATCAATTACAAAAATATTATAACAGTTCATGCAAGATTTGATAAGTGCTTGATCTAAGGTGTTGCGTGTGTGAGTAGAGAAGAGAGAATATCAGATAGGAAGTATGTTATGGAGATAGAAATAGCAATATTTGGTAACTTATTGGACTACAGGGGAAATGAGAATGAGGGGTTGTGGATGCCACTGAGGTTGTATACCCATAGACAGAAAAGATGATAATGCCTTTGACAGAAACAGGGAAATTTAGAGGATTTAGAATGAAAGTTAACAAGTTCATTTTTGAACTTGTTATGTTTGAGATGTCTATGGAACATCCAGTTTGAAATGTCCAGCAAAAGAGTTCAAAAAAGACTAACATTAAAAATATAGATCCGATGTGGTGATCAGCTGATACTTAGCTCTTCTCAGCAATACAATGATCCAAGACAATTTCAAAAGACTTGTGTTGGAAAATGCTATTCATATCCAGAGAAAGAACTATGGAGTCTGAATATAGACCATAGCACACTACTTTGCCTTTTCTTTATTTTTTGTTTTTTCTTTCTCATTGATTTTGTTCTGATTCATCTTTCACAACATTACTAGTACGGAAATATGTTTAACATGATTGTACATGTATAACCTATATCAGATTGTTTGGGAGGGAGGAGGGAAGGGATGGATGGAGAAAATTTGGAACTCAAAATTTTACAAAAATGAAAGTTGAAAATTATCTTTACATGTAATTGGAAAAAAATAAAATATTATTAAGTGCAAAAAAATTATATAGATCCGAGAATTGCTTCAATAGAAATGATAATTAAATCCATGTCTAGCCCAGTGTTGCCTCTGGCAGAGATCCTTCTCCATTTGGCAAATAAATCAGATGTTAGCTCCTTTAGGTATGTTATATACTCTCTTGGTCTCCTTGATGTGGCAATTAATTTAAACTGATTAAACCTTTTTAACATTACTATGATTGGTGTTGATGTCATTTCTGTTGTCCATTTCCCATTTTTGGTAGCCATTGGTTTTATCCAAATAGTTCAGAACTGAATTGTCTTAGCTGAACACCATATCTTTTTTTTCATCATTCTTTCTTTTTACTTTTTACTAATTATGATCTCAGCTCTGAGAAGTTGATAAGCTGGCTGTACATAGAAAACTGATTCAGGGATAACTTGCAAAAAAATACAAGTTTCTTCCTATCTCTTAAAATATAGTCTATTAAAATTTTTGATGCCATTTTATACTCTCCCTATCTAGCACCTAATATGTTTTTTTTAAATAGAAAGTGTTCATGATATAAAGGCATAAGATCTACATCTACATTCCATAAGATCTACATAAGATCTACAAAGATCTACATCTTTGGTATTTATCATTCATAAAATCTTAGTATCACAAATTTAGAGCTGGAAGGAACACTTGATACTATATAGTTCAACCTTCTAATTTTACAGATGAGGAAACTAAAGGTCAGTGACTTTTTCAGGATTAGGGGATTTGAACTCAGGTTTTCTAACTCCAAATCCAGTGCCCTTTCGACTGTACCATCTACTGTACACTGTCACTTATGTTTTTGAATTCCACATTGAAGATCTATAACTTTTCAAAGACGTAATAGAGGACCAAATCAGTTAATAGACAAGTTGTATGCGGGACAGTAATTGAAGTGGGATGGGTCAATGAGCTGGGAAACCGAAAGACCCTTTAGGCTCATTGGAGCAATAGAAATTAAATCTCCTGCATCCATGACTGGAGTTTCTCTCCTTTCCAATCCATCCTTCACAATGCCACCAAACCAATTTTTCTAAAATGTATATATCTGACCATGTCACCTGGGAATAAACTCCAGTGACTTCCTGCTGCCTCCAGGATCAAAGAAAAGGGTACATGGGATGGGGAAGGAGCAAGGGAGAGATCAGTGAAGACTAGAACAGTGCACTAAGGCTTCATGGAGAACATATGAGTTGGAGGATCGAAGGGATTGGGCTAGGGTGTGAGAAGTCAAAAGGACGTTCCAGGCCAGGAGAGTAGCTTGAGGAGGGTGAGCATCTCAGTCTAAATCTTTCTGTTTCAGCTTTTCTGCTTGCAAAAGGAGGTTAATACTGGACCCATCTTACAGCTGTATATTAGCTAATTAATGATAACAACCAAGAACATTGGAATAAAGCCTGTCAAGGATGCCAAGAACTCTGAAGGAGGGTCTGTAGTTTATTAATAAATCAGAAACAGAAGAGGCTTTGTGAGATAAAGTCTGGGTTGAGGGAGACATGGTTTCTGCCAAGATGTGAACAAGCATATCCCTGAGAAATTCCTTCATGGGACCAGATATGGCTGTGACTTTTCTCACAACCCTGGAGGATAATAATACCTGCTTTATGGCCAGAGTTCTGGAGTGCTTGTACTGATCAGGACTCATAATGTGGACTTCCCTTTCAAGCCAATCTCATTTTTTGGCAGCCTTCTGAAAACTGCGATCCCAATGACACTATATTAGTATGTCTTGCAACAGCTTGGCATTTAGAAGCAAAGGCAAAGCAGCATAAAGATCTGGTCTTTCTGGTTGTTTCTGGGATGTGGGTAGTTTTGGTGGCCGCACTTCCATACCTTTCCCAGTTTCCCTCAGTTATGAAGGATATGCGTTGCGGGGGGGCAGGGGAGAGGAGAAAACGGTCAGGGCTAAATGAATTCCCCTTACCATTAGCACACTCTACCACCAACACAGTCAATACAGTGTGGAGGTACTGGTGTTTGGGGAATTGGATTGGCAATGGTGAGAGGAAGGTAGATGGAGAAAAGGAATTAAGGGGGATGAGTCCATGAGGTGGGAAACTCCAAGGCCTCGTTAGCTCATTTCAGTAGAAATGAAATTCTATAGCAATAAACTCTTTCAAATTTTCCAAAGTGCAGGAATTTCATTTTCATGAATCTTTGGTAAAACTGCTGGGTCATCAGCTGGAATATGGGAATATCTGACTTATGCATGTATGCCTTGTGCAAAGGCAAATTCCACAAAGGTAAGTACAACTGCTCTGCAACATTTGTTTTCAGATTGAGTCTCCTGGTGTTCTTTGTAATTGGTATTTTTGCTTTTCTTTTACTTCCACTTTGGGATGTTATTAAATAAGACATGAGGATAAGAGGGATGCCATTTCAGTCAATCAACTGCCTTATATTATGTGTTTCATGGCCACAGATCTTAAAATCCAGGAAAATATTCTGGTTGCATCTGATATAGTTATCTGAACTTCATTCATCTATCTTCAGGAGTCAATACATGTGTCAATACACCCCTTCAAAGATCAAAACATTTCCTGAAATGACATTGGGAGAAACTTATAGCTTCTGACTTATAATGTGTTCTTTCCGTTAAAGGCAAGATTCTTCTTAAGTTGATTTATATTTAGTGATGGAAGAGTCTGAACCTGCAATTCCATGAGGACAGAGAACTCCCCAGTGTGGAAACTTCTTTGGCCACTGCAGATGGAAAAATCTGTCAATAAAATGATAATAACCATAGAATCTATATAGTGTCTTAAAGTTTGCAATGCATTTGTCAAATATTATCTCATTTTATCTTCATAACAATCTTGAGAGGTAGGTCGTATTATCATCTCTATTTTACAGATGAGGAAATGGAAGTTAAATGACTTGCCTAGGGTCACCCAGTTAATAAGTAACTAAGGCTAGATTTGAACTTGGGAAATCCAGGTCTAGCATTTTATCCACTGTGCCACCTACCTGCCCTATATTACCATCACCACCCTTCTCAGAAATTTGTCTGGGGTAGAGGAGGGTGATGAGAATTTAGTGACTTGTCAACGATCATCCATCTAGTATCAAGCAGGAGCTGAATTCAGGTTTTCCTGGTTTGGAGGCAAGCCCCTTGTCTACTGTCTGTCCACTTGACCCTCTACCCCTTACCTAATCAGTTACTTTCTTTTCTATATCATAAAATCTGGGACTTCATCCATGTTAGTATTCTATTCAGTAATGTGGATTTCAGCCTTTATATAAAGAATATGTTCTTCATGAATTTCTGTGGTCAAAGTAATTCCTTCCCAATCTTCTCTTATTGGGTTCTTCAAACTTATCCAGGCTGGTTCTCAGATGACAGCCTTTATCAACCGAGGCCTACTTGACTACCTTCTATTGGTGGAAACCCTAGGAATTTGTGCTCATCTAGCATGATTTTGAAACCCAGGACAGCTGTGGTTACAAGACCAGACTTTGTGGAAGAATCTGATTAATTGTAGACTCCATTATTATAAGTACCCTCTTAAAACATATAATCTCAGCATTTCATGAATGTTTAAAATCACTTTTACTGTTGTAAAATAATTGTGATGTCTTTCTAATGAGTTTTTATTTGCTTTTGGTATGTTTTAAATGCCCATGACTTCACTTAAGAAGCACAGTTATACATGTGTGTTATTAGCTTTTGTCATATTATTAAGGAATATAATCATTCCCACAAATTTTTCTTTTTTTAAAGTTTGGGGAAATGCTTTATGTTAACTCATTCTTTTATTGGCCCAAATATCAGCTACTCCACTAAAATGAGATGCCTTTAAAAAGAAGTACATATTTAGAAGAACATACATATTTAAAAATAACATAAATTAATCAGTCATTTATCAAGTGTCTACTAAGTGCCAGGAACTATGTTCAGTGATGGGGATATGAAGACTACGGTGAAACAAACAGTGCACACCTCTATGCAACTGACATTTTATTAGGGGAGATAATGGAGACGTACATAGGGATAAAGACTGGACTTAGGATTTCATTAGTATAGGGAGCTCCTGGAGGGAAATTTCCCCAACCAGGACAAGTCAACTTCTTCTTTACAACTTATATCGAGTCTTATGAATTTATCTCTAACGCTGAAGTTAAGCTAAGAATCTAAGCTCAGAATCACTCAGTCACTCAGCCAAACTGCCAGAGACAGGACCTGAACTCAGGTATTTCTGACTATTCTAAGTCCAGCTCACTATACCACACTGCCTCTTATAGGTATATGTGTGTACAGAAGGACACATGTGTGTATATATATCCACATGTGTGTATATGTACATATAGAGAGACACATGTATATGTATATATGTGTTTTTGTCTATGTACATTTATGTATATGAATGGATGGATGTAAGGGAGATGCTCATGTGCATATGTCTATTGTGTGTCTATATATGTGTGTATATAGACATACATATGTGTGTACATATGTATATATGTATATGTTGATGTCCATTTATGTGTATGTGTATGTATGTATAGGGAGACACACATGTATGTATACACTGTGTCTATACATGTGTGGGGTATATACATACATATGTGTGCATGTACACAGAGACATGTATGTATGCATGTATGCATGTGTTTGTTGCTGTCTATGTATGTATATGTGTATATTTATATATAGGGAGACACACATGTGTGTGTACATTGTGTGACTATATATGTATGCATAGATACACATGTATGTGTGTCTGTATAGAAATATGGATATATGTGTTTGTCTATGTACATGTGTGTATGTGTATGTATATAGAGAGGTACATATTGTGTGTCTATATATGTGTATGTGTGTATGTGCATTTAAATATAAATATAATTGAAAAAATAGGCCCTATATAGAAATGCTTGGATTTGAGTCTTAAAGAAAAAAATGGTGAGGAGGGAAGGCATTCCAGGTGTGGGGGGCTAGCCAATGGAAAGGTTCAGAGATGGTCAATGAAGCATATGTATGAGGAATAGTAAGGAGGTTTGCCTCCCAGGGTTGTCACGAGGGTAAAATGAGATGATATTTTGCCCTAAAGCTCTTGTACTTTGTAATGAAAACTTTAAAGAGCTAGCTATTTTTATCGTCATTATTATTAATGACTACACTGTGGAGCATGAAGAGGGATAATATAGAATAAGACTGGAAAGATAGTTTGGGCCCAGGTTTTGAAGGACTTTTAACTGCCAAACAAAGGAGTTTATATTTTATTTTAGGAATACATGCATATATACATGCATAATGTATGCATACATATAAACATAAATATATAGAAGTGCATATATAATGCTCTATATACATGAATTTATTGTTGCTCAGTAGTTTGGGTTGTATCTAACTCTTTAGGACCCCATTTGGGGCTTTCTTGGCAAAGATAATCGAATGGCTTACCATTTTTTCTTCTCTAGTTCATTTTACAGAAGAGGAAACTGAGGCAAACAGAGTGAAGTTACTCATCCAAGGTCACACAGCTAACATGTGTCTGAGGCTGGATTTGAACTCAGGAAGATGAGTCCTCCAGATTGCAGGCCCAGCAGTTTATCTACTGTGCCACCCAGCTTCCCATATACATGAATACACATATCAATATATTATTCTCTATTTACAGTATATCTATATGTCTATACATACATATTTTCTGAAAAATAGCTCTGGTTATCAGTTGTACTGAGTGATTATGTAGGACAGATTGGTGGGAGGTGGGGGGTTGGAGAATACAGCCTGTATTTGGACCCATACCGTATGTAGTGCTGCACCAAAACAGCACTTTTCCTTTCCCAGTAAGGGAGAAAGCCCTGCTGAAGATGCAGTGTGCATGTGTCCCTCTACCGGCACAAGAGAGTGAGTGCAGTCTTCTGAACGTCTGACAGTGACTTGGGCAGAAGAGGAAACTGGCTCTGATTCTGATGAGCAGAAGTGGAAAGCATTCCTGAACCGAGAGGAGTGGGATCACTTACTCCTATAAAACAGGGAAGTAGCAGGCTCTGCCTGGGAGCTTTATGATCCCAAGCACACAACACCTCGGGGAGGCTTTTTACTCATCTGTCATCCAGGGACGGATGATCAGGCAATTTAACTGTGTTCCCCTAAGCAGCAGTACTCTTGGGAGAGGACAGGTTAGGTCCAATTTGAAGTGCACCAAATGATAACAGTGGAACACCCTGAAAACAATCCAGAAGCTGTTTAAGCAGTCATAATTTTCCCAGAACTGATCCCAAGGCTCAAAAGCAGTTGCTTTCCTACTTACCTGTCTAAAGCTGCATTTGCTGTTGCCGTTAGTTTAAAAAGACATCATCTGACCCCATATGCTCTAGAGAGTTTCTACCATCCACAAAATTTCATACAGAAGGATGCTATGTAAGAATCACTGCATAGTGTAACTCTGACTAATGAGTTATCTGACGTTATTAGGCAATAATCCTTCATCCCTGTGAACCTTAGTTTCTTTATCCATAAAATGAGGAGGTTGGATGAGATGACCTCTAAGGTGACTTTCCAGGCCTCAACATTCTATGTCTAATATGACACAAGTTCTAAGGCAAATTTCTAACAAGTTCTTTGGCAAAAGGGACTACAGAGGTATACAAAAATTGTTCTTAATAGTCATTTCTGGTCATTTTAGAAGCTTAGGGAATGTTTCTGCCCACTTTCTGGTGGTGCTATGAATGCATTTTCATGAGGCACAGAGGAGGGGAAAAAATAAATCCCTCATTTTTCACTACTTTCAGAAATAATTAAAGAAAATTGTCCTTAAGCATTAGAACAAGAAGGGAAAATAGAAACAGAAAAAATGCATCTGATCATCACCTGAAAGACATCCTATGAGAAAAACACACAGGAATATCATAGTCCAATTATGAAACCTCCAGCTCAAGAAAAAAAATCATTTAAATATGGCGGTGGCACAATTGGAATCACACAAGACCTAGCAGCAGCAACCCTACTTTCCCCTTTTGGCCCCTGGATGAAAGAGAGAACAATTCCCTTTCCCAATCCCTTAGTGGTTCCTGGTGGCAAGTATTAAGAATTTATAAGCTTTCCCTTCAGAAATGGGACATTTGATATTTACAAAACATTTTAAAGTCTGCAAAGCACTTTATACGTCTTCTCTGAATCAATTCTCACAGGACCCATAAAGAGTAGGTTCTGGAGTTATTCTTTCCATTTTACAAACAAGGGAACTGAGGCTCAGAGACACTAAGTCACTTGCCCATCCACAGCTAGTAGCTGTCAGAGTCAGGATTCGAGCCCAGGTCTCTCCGCTCCAAGTGCAGTGTTCGGAGAGAGATGCTACCTCTCACTGTCTGCTTTCTCTCCTACTCGGCCTTCATTCTCCTGCTATCTTCCCGCTCCATCATGTCCTCATTATCCTCGTCCTCTCACCTGCCTCACCAGCTTCATCTCTTTTCCTGACTGCAGCAAGACAGTGTGGGCAGACAGAAAAATAAAACCGTCCCTGAGGGAAATAACGTACAAAGAGAAAACCCAAACCCACGTAAACCTGCACGGCTTTGCAACCCAGACTCGACTTATCTCCATACTGGAAAATCTGGGGGCTGGTTACTGTGTTATGTTAGGCTAAAGGTGTAAAGAACCTCCTAGTAGCCAATCCCAAAGTATCAGAGTAGGGGGGTGCCGCCGGCTGAACTAAGATTAGCCTCCTAGGACTGATTTGAACACAGTAAGATTGCTATTACTTGAATGTCACTGTGGTATTATTGCCCCCTGGTGGCTATTTTAATTACTTAGCCCTAAGCAGTTGAGAAAAACCACTTTTGAAAATACTCTGGAGTTAGGCCACCCAAACTTTTGGAAACAGAATCAACTTCTTGCATTGCTGAAAAGCAGAATGACAGCAGCTTTGAGCAACCCAGGTGGCCTGAGAAAATGGATCATTTGGGAACCTCTGTTGGAAACATAAAGGTCCAGGCCTTTATACTTTGCAAGGGATCATGGGGTTTGCAGGCTACAGTTTTTTCTTCCCTATTTATTTTTTCTATCATTATTCTTTTTCTCCCCCAAAAGCTGGAACAATTAACTCTTTTGTCTTATGTAGTTTTCATTCATGATTTCTTGAAATATAGCTTGAAAAACCAGGCTTTGATAAAGTCCATTGTGATTCAAATGGAACTATTTGACTATGCCTTGACTGGTCAATAATAGGTCCCAGCCCAAACCTCACTTGTTCATTGCTTGGGTTTTGATGGCTCAGAATAATTGTAAATAGCAATGGTTTCTGTTTGGGCCTGAAACTCTGAGAGTCTTTTGTGAAGACAAACTAACCTATCTTTTGCCTCAACTCTTATCTAGCCTTTAATTACTGAATGGGGCATTGCCTCAGACAAATTGAGACCTGGGAAAGATGTTAGCTTAAACTGGAAAGGCCAAGGTCTCCCACTGTATCCAGGGCTATCGCCAGTTGTCTGGACCTGGGTCTTGCCACTGTATTCTCATGACTCTGGAGGAGAAAATAAGGCTGGTGACTGCATAGCTCTGCCTCACTTAAACCCAGTTCACTCGCTAGTCATGAGAACAGTAGCTGTTACTGCCATACTTGGATTGGGGAAAGACCAAGGGTGAAGGAAGGGAGAAGGAATGCTGGGGAGGGAGTTCACTCGCTAGTCATGACATCACCCTGGTGACATCCTCAGTTCTCTTGGAAAAGAGAATGAACAGCACTGAGCATCTCTGGTCCATTATACTCTTACAGACAGCATTGATTTTTCAGGTCCGTAAAAAACAAAAATATTATAATAAATTTTAAACAAAAAGAGTTGTAAGTAGATACCATCACACACTCAGAAAGTACTATTGAACCAAGTGACTCATTCTTTTGTGGGTTCTCCATTATAAAATGCATCCTCAGTACTAAAATACCAAACTGTGCCTATTGGCTTACAATTTAACTACTCATCATCATCCAGCTCCTTTAATATCCATACAGCTCTAAGGCCGAGTACCCCGGCAGAGCCTCAGCAGCCATATAATAATGGACCATGAGACTGAAAAAAGAATTGAGCTGAATGTGAGAAGGAGAAGAGTGAAAAATCACCTTGTCAGCGGTGCCTGGGATCTTCCTTTCTTGGCCATGTGGGCAGAGCGGTCTCCCAAGGGAAATAGAATCCTTTGGGAACGGTCACATGCCCCTCTAAGTGATTTTTCATTCTCATTCCTTTTTTACAGTTCATACTGACAGAGAACAGTAGCTGTTACTGCCATACTTGGATTGGGGAAAGACCAAGGGTGAAGGAAGGGAGAAGGAATGCTGGGGAGGGAGTTAAGGAGCAGTACATTTCTGCATTACACACCCTATAGGGTCATTAACTTGTCGAATAATGTTGGCAGCCATCAGGAGTGTGTTGGTAAATGTTTAACAACCAGCTTTGGGGGATGGGGGTGGCAGAGGATGTACATAAAGCATATTTTTAAGTTTTATCTGCATTATTAAGATTTTATCCATCATTTTCTTGAGTCTTGAAATCGACAAGACAATAAATTAAGTCCTGATATGTGGCACTTGCCATTTCTGGGGTATAAGGACTCACACTAAAATTTTGATACAATTAACTTTGGTGGTTTTGAGTGGGCTCCAGGACAACCCTTATAAAATGCAGAATTCAATTAGTGTTAATTCAGATCTTCCCAGTTTGGGGAGATATATGGATTTCTTCTGAAACTAGTTGAAGCAATATACTCTATTGGGGGAAATCCCAGGGTAACATTGACTTTTCTATAGGGCAGATATAGAAAATATGGCCTACATTCACTGTTATTCCGCGCTTACAAGTTGAATTGTAATGTGGCTGATGCTTATGGCCCTGGTTAGATGGCAAAAAAAGTTCCTAGCCCTGAACTGTGAAAGGCCCTTTTCTCTGGCACAGGCCCCACTGTGCCCTTGAGCTACACGCAATGGAAGACCAGGCAACGTAAGGACAAAGTGGTTCATGAAGGTTTATGAGAGATAATATTCAATCTAGCAAATATATTCTTTAACAAAATAGAAAGTACAACTAAGTGGAAATAAAATAAGAGTAGCGTAGGGACTGCCATTTTCTCTCAGCTAGCTCCTTTTTCTCAGTGTTCCTCTTACTACCAGTCAGTCGGTCAGTAAACATTTATGAACTACCTACTATGTGCCAAGCACTGCGCTAAGTTCTGGGGATACAAAGAAAGGCAAAAGACAGCCCCTGCTTTCAAGGAGGTTATAATCTAATAGAAGAGACAACATATAAAAAACAATGTGTATGAACAAGTTATTTTGTTGTGGTTTAGTCTTTTCAGTTGTGTCCAATTTTCCTTGACCCCGTTGGGGGTTTTCTTGGTAAAAAGACTGGAATGGTTTTTCATTTCCTTCCCAGCTAATTTTACAGATGAGGAAACTGAAGCAAACATGTTAAGTAACTTGCCCAGAATTACCCATTTAATAAATGTCTGAGGCCAGATTTGAACTCTAGAAGAAGAGTCTTCCTGACTCCAGATCTGGCACTCAATCTACCTAGCTGTCCCACACACGTTATATAGAGGATAAATAGAAAATAATCAACAGAAGGAAGGCACTAGAATTAACAGGAGTTGGCAAAGGCTAACTGTAGAAGGTATGATTTTAGCTAAGATTTGGAGGCAACCAGGATGCAGAGATGAGGATAGAGAGCATTCTGGGCATGGGGACAGTCAGTCAAAATGCCTGAAGTGAGCATTCAGCATAAAAACACAAGTCACACATCTCCCCAATGTGGCCACTTAGGAACCAGCTCTCATAGAAGGGAACTTCAATTGTGGCAGACATAGGCACTGTCATGGGATTATCTCCACCTTTCCCTTCTCCTCCTCTCCTTGTCCTAGAGAGAATCATAGCACAGACCCCAGCCTGAGGCTGACACCAAGGTAGTTTCTTTCTTCCCAAACTAGGAAGAACTAGAACTCCCAGGAGGTTTGTGGTCAACCTAATCCCTCACCAGAGCTTATTACATCAGGAGCACAGATCAGAGCTGAAAGAGACATGAAAGAGCATCTCTTCTAGCCACTTTGATTTATAGAGGAAATAAAAGAGGCCCAGTATTTGTTCAAGGTCATATCATCAGTAAGTAGCAGGGCCAGGACTTGAACCTAGACCTATTACTCCAAATCTAACATTTCCCCCCCACACTATAACACACATGCTTTCATCAGTGTAAAGAGATGAGCCTGGATACTTTAAACCAGAAAATGAAAAAAAAAACCCATCAGTTTAAACCCTTTCTTAGGAAAGATGCTTTAGACAATAGTAATTTTTTTAAAATTTTATTTATTTTTCATTTTGGGGCTTTATTTAATTTTTTGTCTTTTAAAGATGCTACCTAGTCCAACAAGATTAACCATTTACAGTATAAAACTAGTTTATAGTCAAATCTCAATTATATGCTTTGTGGGTTAGTTGGGGACAGGGTTCCCCAACCATTGGCCCTTCAGTTAGGCTGGGTCTCCTCTCTCCTGCCTTCAAGTTGCCTCCAAGACTCTCTCTCCTAGCCACTTCTAGAATACTGTCCCCTCCATACTACTGGGATGACTTTCTATATTGTTACTCTAATTAAGGGCCAAATTTGGTGGGTTCTCTGCTGACTTTTGGACTTTGCTCCAGAAAATGGATTTTGATCCACTTACCACAAAAATAATATAACTGACCAAAACTTGAAAGCACCAAATTTGAAAACCAGATACTCTAAACCATGGGTGGGGAGCCTTGAAACCACATGTGGCCCTCTAGGTCCTCAAGTTCAGCCCTGATCTTGGTTTCAGTCAACCTAGGACCTAGAAGGCCATATGTGGCCTTCAGGCTGCAGGTTCCCCACCCCTGCAAACCTTAGTCCCAGCCTCTGATTTTACAGATGAGGAAACTGAGTCCCACAAAGAGATAGAAGAGTCTTACTCGAGGATACATAGCTAGTCAACAGAAGAGCCAGTACAAGAACCTAGCTCCTTGACTCCAGGCCTAATCTTGCCCCAGTATCTCCACCCCATCACAGTGGAGCCAAGAAGTGACTGAGCCACTGAAAGACCTGTGATCTCCTCCTTTCCTTTCAGGTTTATAGGCAGCCAAAAACCCCTGGTGTGTCAAACAATAGGTTTAAGGACAGCCTGGGGAGACCATATCACTCCATTTGAATAACTTCAATACTCCCGCCCACGTTTGCCAAAATTGGAAACAACCAAGATGATTTAAACTTTGCTGCTCTTTAATGGTGAGAATATTAGTATGTGAAAACTGCCATGTATAACCTGATGGGTTGTTGCAGCTTGTAAAAAAAAATAAAAAGTGAATACCTTTCCAGCTGCCATTCAGTGAATAGTGTTCCTCTGTCTTTTTTTTTTTTTTTTACAAACCCCCATTAAGTTCATCATATGGCATTAGATCCATAGAACACCTAAACACAATTCAAAGCTGATTCTTCTGGTAAATGTGAATGAGGCCAAGACAATTCTGTTCTGAAACATTTATGACTACATTTAATAATATACTGCCATTCCCTGCATTATTGCCCCAAAATTGGCATTTTCTCTCTGCATATACTTGGTATTGAATGAACAAACATCAAGAACACTGGCTTGAGGACACGACTAAGCAAACAGTTGTTTCCCTGTTTGTTGCTTGTTCCATTTCTCATAGAACTATCATGCCAATGCTCTTACAATGACTCTCAATGGCAGTTGCCCACTGTCTTTCGGTACAGTCCCATTCATTCACAGCTGGCCTCACTGCCAGCATCAGCACACAGATTCCAAAGATTTTGATTAGGTGCTTTATGATTTTTCAGGAGAAGACTATAAAATTTGAGGATCTAGTTTTCCTTTAGCATGATACTTTTTCTTTTAAAATGCAAGTGTTCATAGACAGATTTGTGAGATTGCTAAAAGAGCTTAGTCTTGTTACTGAGGCAACCTGTCCCAGTGGATTCCAGAGATAGAAACTTCAGAGGCCTCTCACATCGCAGAAATGGAATGTGTGTGCTCAAGAGAGGGCTGTTTTCCAGAAGCATTGTGCTCAGGTTAAAAAGACTGGGCCAAAGCATACGAAGACTTAGAACAGCAGCGGCTTTTCAAATTAGCATGTTAAATTCAAGATGGTACTGAAAGAAAGCATCATGCTACTTCAGACAATCTGGCACCCAATTTCCTCCTTCTGGGGGAATCTTTTTCTTTCCAGTAGTCTCACTGTCCCTAGCATTACATCTGCAAAATGCAAAGCCAGGGAACAGGAGTAAGGAATCTTGTTCTTTTCTCTAGAGCCTTTCCTTTACACAGAAGTTTCCACTAAAGTAACCGTCGATTATTTCCGTGCGTGAAACCATTTAACGAAGATTTTTTTTCAAAAAATAGGATTGGGAGTTCTATCACTTAATGAATCAGATTCTTCCAGGTAGGAGCTATTCCCTTGAAGTTACACAGTTTTGGAATCTGCACAAACTCTTTTAGGCAATCAGGACACTACATAATGATTTAACAAATTGATAGGCTGGAGCCTGATGCTTGAAAGCAAGGTTCTTCCTGTCGTTCTAAAGTAGATGTGCCAAGAGAGTCATCAAAGTCTCCCATTTACTCATCTTTCAGAGAAATTATTTTCATCTGTCCTATCAAATAAGTAAATAGAAGCAAAGGGAGGCTGCTGGTTCCATCTTGATTTCAAATAATACATGGAGTGTTTTGCAAACCTTGTAGTACTTTATAAAGACTAGCTATTAGTATTAATTCATAAAATTATGATTATATTACTTTCTTTATACTGATCCAACTCCTGGATTGTAAGCTCCACAAAGGTAGGTCCATTTTTACTATTTATATGCCTCTCAATGCCTAGCATATAAAAACCACTTAATAAATCTTTGTTAAGTTGACAAACTTCCTTCAAGGGACTACGATTGAGTTGGAGGGAAAGGCCCAGAGGGGTAGCATATTAGATGGAAAGTCTGGTTACCAAGAATGGAACTAGATATAGAGAGGCACCTAGTCCTTTCCCCCCAGACTTTCATCATCTTTTTTCCCCCAAGTGTCCTTCATTCTGTCCTTTTAACCACTATAATTCATTTAGTAAATTTTATCCTCAAGGTACCAACTGTTAATCATAACAGATCTACACACCCCGTGATTGGGGGCAATCAGAACCTCTGGGTGTTACATGAGATAATAGTACCTATTTGTACTCTTCCAGAAGCAATCAGGGACCTTTTGATATGAACCTCAATAAAATCATTACAGAAAAGGAACTTGAAAAGAAACTTGGGGAGGAGGTCTCCAATGGTGATGGGAGAGACGATGCTCAAACCAGCTAATAGCTCAGATCACACTGGCAATTGGGGCAGGTTTGCCCCTAGCAGTGTCTTCCTTGCTTTAATTCCACAGTGTCATCAAGCAGTTTTCTTATTTTGATTTAGTTTCCGATAATGGGAAGAGAAATTATTTCTTCTCATGCGTTCAATTCCCCTCTCATCTCTCCTTCCTCCTTCAAAACCTCCAGATGACAGCTTCCTGTACTTGCCTGAGACAACTGAAGAAGAACATTGAGCTCTTTCATTTCCTTTGCTCCACATTTCTCTATTCTTTTCCCACCAAGTCTTCATTTCCTCTGGTCTTAGAGAAGAAGTAGGTTTTGACTTTTGTTCCATCAGGCAACAAAAGGTAGTGAAAAGAGTCTTGGATATAAAATTGAAGGATCTGAGTTTAAATCTTTGCTGTGCTAGTTATAAACCTGCATGATCTTGGACAAGTTGCTTTCTTTGTACATCAGGTTTCCCCCCATAAAAAGAAGGGATTGTGGATTTAGATGATCTCTGAAGTCCTTCTGACTCAATCTTTTTATTGTCTGATCATCTCTGTCTCATCTGTAATGTTTTCCTCTATATTAGCCCCTTTTTCTGCATAAAAGCATATTCAGCTCTTGTCCATGCTAAAACAAACAAAACAAACAAAATCATTCCTTTCTTCTTTTTTCCCCTCCTCTCCCTCCCAATTTCTAGAAATAATGACCAACATTTGTTTCCTTTCTTTCACTACTTCTTACCCCTAACCTCTCCCACCTTTTCCCATCTGGTTTCCTTTTCCACCATTCTACTGAAAAAGATCATTCCAGCATCTCAAACTCAGTATATCCAAAACTGAACTAATTGTCCTTCAGCAATTTCTGTGCTTTCTAATAACTTCTCTATGTAAAAAAATTTAATGTTATCTTATTTAGGTTAGAAGTAGACTGTCACCTCTATATGACTCAGCCCTTACCTACTTACAGGTCCTTCCCTCTTTCTATGCACACCAAATAAATTAAGAATTCATTATCTTAGCAAGAAGTTTAATTAGATTGGCTAAAAAGGCAATAAAATCTAAACACCTGTATTTCAGAAACAGTAATCATCTTAATTCCTCTCTATCCCTCCCACATAATAGCTGCCTGATTTAAATGTTTAATGCAAACCTCTTAGCTCCCACTAGCCAGAAGAGGCTACTCACTCATGCAGGTCACAGACTGGGCACTGCTATTCTTTCTCATGGTTCATGCTACAGAAGCCTCACCTGCTGCCCTACTCAGTGTGCTCAACTGTGTAGCACTGCTTTCCACTTCACAAAGCAATGACCACTTCTCAAAAGTAGAAACAACCATTTATAGCAAGCATCTTCCTGCCCTGGGGAGATTGTGCTTGTCGTGAAGGTGATCTCTTCTACCTACCTGCGCTCTGCCTGCTGCTCCAGCTCTCAGGTTCTGCTTTAGAGGTATAAGGGTCTTCTGAGGCTGTCTAAACCAATCTTCTTATTTTACAAACGAGGAAACAGGCTCCAGGTGGTTAAATGACTAACGCAAAGTGAAACAGGTAGTAAGCAGCAGCAGCAGCAAGCTGGGGGCCTCAGATTACAAAGCCACCTTTCTTTCCATCCTCTTAATTTCCCCTTCAACGTCTCTTCGTTCCTGTTCGGGCATCACACATGGGAAATCATTTTTAGGTTGTGCATCCCCTTTGCCCCCCAAAGCCTTCTGGGAGGTGCAATTCACTGGCAAGGAGCCTGTTAATCCCCAGACATATAGGTCTGTTGCACTCTTCTCCTAGTTTATCATTACATCAGTAAATTAACAAGCCATGTTAGACTGGCTGTATGAGGGCAGTGCCTACGTCTTATCTATGTCAGTATAATACTATGTACACAGAAGGCATTTAATAAATGATTGTTGAATTCAGTTAAACCCAAACCCTTCCAATTACAGCTCTGAAAACTTTCTGGAATCTGAATTTTTTTGTCCAAACCTAAGATTTCTTGGTAAACAGCAACGGCGCCAGAACAACAACGATTTTGTCTTCCAATGCTAAGTGGTGCAGGGTGTTGGACTTGGATTCAAACTTGCAATTTGATTACTGCCTCAGATACTAGCTGTGTGACCCAGGACAAGTCACCTAGCCTGAGCCTCAGTTTGCTCATCAGCAAAATGGGGATAGCAGTGCCTACCTCATAAGGCTGTTGTAAATATCAAATGAGAAAACATGCAAAGTGTGATATCTAAATGTTAATTATCATTGTTATTAGTCTTAAGAGACTTGCCCGAGGTCACTGAGAGGTTAAGTGACTTGCCCTGGATTTGACAGACAGTATGGCTCAGAGAGAGAACTTGAAACCAGGTCTTCCTGCCTCTCAAAACAACTTTCTATCTACTACCACAGGCCTTAGGTGTATGCCCTGCAAACATAATGAAGGACTGCTAGATGGTGCAGTGGAGGGCTGCAGTCAGAAAGACTCTTCTTGTGGCTGCAGACATTTACTAGTTGTGTGTCCTTGGACAAGTCACTTGACCCTGTTTGCCTCAATTTCTTTATCTATAAAATGAGCTAGAGAAGGAAATGGAAAACCATTCCAGTATCTTTGCCAAGAAAACCCCAAATGGGGTCACAAAGTTGGACACAACTGAAAAATGAATGAGCAACAAAAAACATACTGAAAATAGCAATTCACCTTTTAATTGTACTTTATGATTTGTATATTATTTCATATTATACTTTCTTCATAACAACCCTGTGAAATGGGTAACAGAAATAGTATTTTCCCCACTTAATCAAGGAGGAAACTCAGGCTCAAAGAGCCTGTTACTTGCCCATGGTCACATAACTAAAAATGATTTCCCATTTGTGAGGCCTGAGTGTGAACCGACAGATATTTAAGGTGAAAGAAAGCTGGCTCTGTAGTCTGAGAACCCCAGTTAATTGTCACCACTGCTTACTACCCGCTTCACCTTGAGTTAGTAACTTAACCCTCTGGCGCCCATTCCCTCAATTGTAAAATAAAAGGATTGTTGTAGTAGACAGAGAGTTGGCTTGAGGGTCAGGAAGACCTGGGTTCAAGTTCTCTCTCTAATTCATACAGGCTGTCAAATCCAGCACAAGTACATATTGGAGCTAAGCTATCATGCAGACCTTGGGAAGACTCCAAATTTGGTGGGGGTTTTTTCACCAGACCCCCCCAGTAAAGCCTATATGTACAAAGTACTAAGTGCTAAGAAAGGCACAAAGTTTAATTATGAGGAAGTTTCTACCCTTCATTTCCACTTCCTTGGCCACTTCCCTCATTTCCTCTGTCTGGTCCATTGAACAACCTCCTTGACTGGTCTCCCTGCCTCTTCTCTCTAGCCCATCCTCCATGCAGCCACCAAAGAGATCTTTCAAACAAATGGCTCTCAATTGCTCATCGATTAAAATACAAAGTTCTTGGTGCAGTGTTCAAAATTCCCCAGAATTTGCGTAATACCTACCTTTCCCACCTGATGACATGCCTTTCCTCTTTGCATATTCTACAATCAGGGGTGGGGAACCTGTTGTAGTCAAACTAGACTGCTTACAGCTGTTCTCATCTATCTTCACACCATCCTCCCTTCCTCCTCCTTTCCACAATTAGCATGTCACTGTGGCAACCTGGTCCTCCTCCTATCTCTCTGGTCATTCCTTCTTAGTCTCTTAGTGGATCATATCCATATTTCATCCCCTAAATATTGGTGTAACCCTTGTAACAGTGACTATGTTGGCCCTACTGCCTTAGAGGTCAGCTCTGTTGTGGTTCTCCCCTCCCCAAAGTTCTCCAGTATCCTGCTTTATTTGACCTCTTGGTTTGGATTAAAGTAAGGAACTGGGTTCAGGGACTGACAGGAAATTGGTACTTGGGAAGCTGATACAACATGTTAGTTATTATTATGTGGCATAGCAAGCAAGCAAAAAAAAAACCAACCCAACTTACATACACACTACATGGCAACGCAGACAGACAGATATTCAGTCGCACAAATGCAAACAAGCAAACAAACTCACTCAGCTCAAGGGGGAGGGCATTGCGTATGGTGACAAAGATCTTAGGGGAAATATATGGTTGGAATAGGGGTCTGAGGAAGGAAGCTTTATATCCTAAAAATGGGCTTGATTATAACTGCAAAATCAAACAATGAATTTCCAAAATTACTATTATCACATACCCATAAGGGGATTTTGGGGGTGTCTAGTCTCTTTGCCATTTGCTCAAGCCCACACTGAGAGTATTCTTCTTGCTCGAGAAACTCACTCCCCATTATGTTTAAAATAAAATACAAACTCCTCTGAGTTATCATCATCATCCTCCTCACCACCACCACCACCATCATCATCATCTTTCTGGTATATTTATCATACTGCAAGTTGCAAAGAAGGGACTGTCCTGAACCATTAGCGTGTTTCATTACCTGATAGCTCCCTGTATTAACAAAATCATATATCTAGTTCCTATCCTTATTTCAAGGGTGAAGGTTAGTATCTCATCCTTCTCATCTCTTCTAATAACATTCAGGGAGAAATAGTCCTGGGACCAGTTGCTATTTGGCTTTTATTATTGTACATTTAATGTGCTACAGACTATTATATAGGTAGTCAAAATAACATTTGCAATTGAATATTATTACATCAGACACTAGCTATAGGACTTTGGGCGAGTCACTTAACCCTATTTGCCTCTGTTTCCTCATCTGTAAAATGAGCTGGAGAAGGAAACAGCAAACCGCTCCAGTATCTCTGCCAAGAAAACCCCAAACAAGGTTATGAAGAGTAGGTCACAAATGAAATGACTGAGCAATAACAAAATTATTACATCAAATTGAGTATTATTATAATAAATGATCCTTCCCACCTGAAATCTATTAACCCACTTTGACCTCTAAATGTATCAAGCAATCAACCAATAAATATTTATTAAGTGCCTTCTATATGCCAGGCACTACGCTAAGTGCTATGTATTTAATCACTTTCTAATGAATAGCAAAGTTATTTGTGTAATAATTTTGTACATTTTTTATTCATCTCTCTCTTTGTCAGATTATAAACTTCTGGAGAGCCAGACAGTGCCATTTTTCACATTTGGATCCCTAGCACTTGACACTTAACAAGTAATTGTTGAACTGAATTGTATTGAACACAACATCCAGGTCATTCGGCAGTTATATTTTTCATTGTCAATTATTAAATTGACTTTCTCCTCCCCATCAGTCTTGTGTAAGATTAAGTGTTGTGATCAGGCTTTTTCTAAGGTAACATCTAGGAAATCTGACCAGTGAGGTACAGATCTGCTGCTCTAATATAGGGGAGGCATGGTAGTACATTAAGAGAAACATAAGGCATTGATTGTATAACAATAATCCTACCCCTCATCACCTGGAACATGTGATCATTTGCCTACCCTAAATGACTTCTTCCCTTCCACTAATACTCTGCCTAAACTCATTCCTCAAAAGTTAATATACTCTCACATCCTTATACTTTTTCTCATTCCAATGATACTGAACCACAGTTGCCAACCGCATTCCCCAAATCCAAATGTCCACTCCTTTACTCCCATCCCCTGCATCCCTCTCTCCCTAATGTCCCATTTCAGATGTGCTTGCCTGTTCTGCTGTGTTCTCTGTTCCATAATTAACAAGTTTCTTTTTATTTTGGACTTTCTCACTCCTTCTTTATTCTGGCACTTACTGAAAGCTGGCTCTCTCTTAAAGAAAATACTTTCTTCAGGACCCTTTCCAGTCCTAGCTGAACTTTTTTCTCACATCTGCCCAAGAGCTAGTAGGGGAGATGGAATGCTACCTATTTCCCATTGCCACATCTAGACTCTTCTACCATCATCACTCAGGAGTCTCTTCCTCCTTTGAGATGCATGATATCCAAATTTATCGTCATATCCATATCCTGGTAGATCTACTGACCCTCCGTAGGAAATTCTCATTCCTTCTTCAATGAGTTCAATGCCTGGATTTTAGCCTCCCTCCACCCTAACTCCTACCCTTATATAAGGGTACCTCAATATACATACTGATGTTCCTTTAAATATCCTAACTTTCCAGTTCATTAGTCTACTCATTTCCCATGACCTGCTTTTCTACTCCATTTCACCTACCCAAATAATCATAATCCTGATTTGAGAACAACCAACCAATGATCTACTTCCATGTTCATGAACTCCAAAATTTCTTTATATAATTGTAACCTTTTACCATCCCATCTGTCCTTAAGTTTTAGGATCCCAATCCTTTTACTTAGCCTCATCATGATTTCCAGTCTGTCCTCCTATGAGTTTTACACTTCCAATGGCTTCACTCTCTTCTTTTCCTAACCTCAGCCCTTTGGTGAACTAAGTCAATTCTACACCATTTCTCCCTCTTGAATCTTTTGTTTACTTCTCTCATTGATCAAAGCATGCCAAACCCCAACCTTAGGTTATTACCATTGCCTGCTTCATTTGCTGTTTAATGGAGTCAGACATAGCCACTGTGCTAGTCACCACATAGTTATCTTATCCAATTCTATAACACCAAGGAAATATTCACAGCACCGAGGGCAACTATGAATATGCTGACGTAGTTCTGCATAGCAAAGCATAACAGACTCTCCACATAGAAGGCAGAAGAAAAACATTTATTCAGATACCAAATAACCAAATCCCAACACCAGAAAACCAAATCAGTCATAGTAACCAAGAAGTCAATACACAATAGCACCGCAAGGGACAATGCCATTCCCAAGCCATCCCCACCTGCTGGGGCTTTCCCACAAGCAAACACTCACAATCCTAGCTGTCTGCCTGCCTGTGTCCTCTCTCCCTCTCTCTAACTGCTCTAACTCTCTCCCTCTGTTCTAACTGCTCTCACTAACTTCCCCCCAGCTCTGCTCTACCCTTCCTGTTCCACCACTCAGCATCCACCTACCACAGGTGATTTAGGTTTCCATGTGATTTAAGTAGGTCACATGGGCCTATCAATGGATAGGAAAGATCTTCAAATTATGCAAAAATACATTAACAATACAAATCTCAGGCTTTCAAGTTTGTTGTTCTATCCACTAGGCAATGCTGCCTTACTACCTGAACTGCTCATCTTCTCTTCATTCAAATATGTCCTCAGTGACGTCTTTTATACCACTCTTCCTGAGATTGTCATTGGTAAAATTCTATAATCTTCTTTCATCCACCATGCATCCTTTCATTGCCTTTTCATTCCCAGGATTTTGGATTCTTTTGCAATAGTAATATTCCATTATTCATAGTCATGTAGTATAATCAGGAGAATATCAATATTATAAAATACTACATTATATCAGTATTATGCTGTGTCAATATTATAAAATACATGTGCTTCATTGACCCAGAGTAGCTTTGTGGTTCAGTGGGATACTGATTTAGTGGGATGAAGAATATACAATACCTGTCCTCAAAGTGCTTATAACCATGTGGAGGCACAAGTTCTGACCATGTCACTCCACTACACAAAAATCCTTGACTCTTTGCCACTTCTGAGATAAAAATACAAATTTCTTAGCTTGATATTAAAGACCTGCTACACTCTGGTTCTAGTGTCATTTCATATTATTCATTTTCACATATTCTGGGTTCTGGTCAAACGATGCAGGAAAATACATTCACTTCCACTTCCCAACCTAAAGCTGCTAATAGTGATTCTCAGTAGACTCTAGATCAGAGCAAATAGTGGTGTGTAGTGACAAATAAGGTGGCATCAAGGGGCCACATGTCTGATGTCCCACTGCAGGAAGTTTTCAAAGCATTTCTTTACTGCGATGTTTCCAGCATTAATCTAGCTATGTGGCAATCCCTATCTCCCATTATACTGCCACAAGAACCTTTGGTTCTAACAAAATTGGTTAATCAATCAAACCTGGATTAGCTTATCTTTGCACCCTTGTTCTTGCCTTTTTCTTTCTCTGGAATACTATTCTTTCCCTCAATTCAATTAAATTCAACAGGTATTTATTAAATACCTACCATTGCACATGCAACAACAATTGCACATCAGGAGAATGCCAATATTATAAAATACTACATTATATCAGTACTGTACCATGTCAATATTATAAGATATATACACTTTATTGACACAGAGTAGTTTTGTGGTTCAGTGGAATACTGATTTAGTGGGATGAAGTATGTGCTAGGCACTGTGCTAAATGCTTGATATACAAACAAATGCATGATTCTGCCCTCAAGGAGTTTACGTTCTGCTGACAGGAGTAGGGAGGGATATGACAAGTACACAGATAAGTATAAAAAAAGCAAAAATTAAAGGAGAAATTCAGATAAAGTGTCCTAGAGAATTAGATGAGACAGGAAAAACTTTCAGCTAGAGGATTTGAGAAAGACTTTAGAAGAGATGACACTTAAGCTAAGCTTAAAGGAAGATAAAAATTCTGAAAGGTAGAGATGAAATGGAAATACACTCCAGGCTTTTATCAATACACTGCTCAAATCATTAATATGATGCTGACCACCTCATGTGTATACCCCTTTCCTATTTCAACACCTCAGGTATCTAATATTAGTGACTGACTTTCTTCCTTCTCTTTCCTACAAACCAAAATAATGGGGCAGGGTAAAATCAAAGTCATGTCCTCCAAAACTTGAACACAGGTCAGGATAAGACTTAACTAGGAGAATATTGGCCATTTCCACACCAAACCAGAAGGCCTGCATCTCTATTGACCTCATCTTCTTATCCACATCTGGAGAAAGCATGGCTAATCAAGGCTACAAATCAAATAGAAATTGTTCTAAGTTTATAAGCATATAAAGTGCTTCACAATTCAACATCATTCTATGTATCATATACATGATTCATATCCACATGCTATATGATCTAGTCAAACAGCCCTTGTTTTATTCCTCACAGAACATGACTTTCTCAGCATCTTTGCATTGGCTGTTTTCCATTAAACATTCCACATTCCCTCCCTGTGTAAACCTCTTAGAATCCCTGAATTTCTTCAAGGTTCAGCTCAAGGACCACTTTCTGCTGACAACTTTCCATAGTCTCTCCAAGTGGTTGGTACCTACCTTCCCAAGGGAACTTTGTACTGGTTACTACTCACACTAAAATAGAAATTCCTTGAGGACAAGCATTGTCTCTGTATCCCCAGCACCTAGAAGAGTAATTCGCACATAGTAGGTGCTTAATAACCACTTCTCAATGAAGTGAGATAGCTGAGCATTCATTGTAGGACTTGTAGTAATAGGAACTCCAGATGCTTGTGGGCTTGACTTGACCTAACCACATCATCCTTATATCCTCTTGCTGATCTCTGAAATTTCAGAATTAGACATTCATTCCTCTGGTTCAAGAGAATATATAAGCAAAAACATGATGTTGTCACATCAATTTTTTTTTTCTGTTTAGAATTTTCCACATCAATTATCCAATGATCAAACTTCAATAAACATTTATTAAATACCTATTTTTGTAACATGCTGTCCTAGGTGCTGGAGAAGACATTCAAAGATGCCATAAGAATGTTTCTGTACTACCCTCAACTGTTGTTTTTCAGTTGTGTCTGACTCTTTGTGACCTCATTTGGGATTTTCTTGGCAAAGATGCTAGAGTGGTTTGCCATTTCCTTTTCCTATCTCATTTTACAGATGAGGAAACTGGGGCAAACAGGGTTAAGTGACTTGCCCAGGATCACACAGCTAATAAGTGTCTGAGGCCAGATTTGAATTCAGGAAGATGAGTTTTCTTGACTTCTAGCCTGGCACTCAGCTGCCCTCAATATCTTAACTTTTCTTCCTTCTTTTCTCTTTAGGTTATGTAGTGTTCAGAAGCTCTCCATGTAACACCTTTGTCTCTGGGGAGGATGGGGAGGGAGAGTGCTAGAAAAGTGTTAAATTTAGAGTCACAAAATTTTAGATCTGGAAAGGATCTTAGAGATAAAGTCCAATCTCCACCTACCTCATTTTACAAAGAAAGGACTGAGACTCAGAGAGGTGAAGTGACCAGCCTGAATTCATACAGTAAGTTAATGACAGAGTCAAACTAAACCTGGATCTCTTATCTTCCAGTTCAGTGATTTTTTCCACCACTCTCAGGCCCTCCAAAGGGCAAGCAGACAATGCAATAAATGCCCTAACCTGTGGAATTTACTAGTTCACTTTTTTCGTCTTGGCCTTCTCAGTCCTATTCAAACATGAAAAGAAACACAGGATCAGTAGTTTTGAAACTAATCGTGTATTTCTGTTGAACTAAAAAATCAAGTGAATGCTTTTCCATATTCAGTTCAACACACACATTATGCACCTAGTTTGTATAACGCTCTATGCTGTGTTTAACAAAATAAATGAAAATATAACACAATGTGGATAATGTTAATCTGTGGTTTTCTAAGTCAATACTTGATACAGAGAGCTTTACGTATGGGTTGGTAGCATCAGTTCTACTTGAGTCTGACACTTGTGCAGATGATTAACGGGAGAAGAGAGAGCCTAGAAGAAAGGAAAGCAATTATTACAACAGGCTATTATAATAAATGAATGAATGAGTAAAGGATGTAATGAGGGCTCTATAACTAGGGCAGTGTCTGTGTAAGTGGAGAGAAGGTCATAGATGTGAAATATATGAATGTAGAATTGGCAAGACTAAGCAACTGAATGTCTATGGGGTGAGTGAAGGAGAGGGAAAGGTCACGGATGACCCCCAGATTATGAATCCAGGGAACTGGGATGGTGGTATTACTGTTCATTAGAAACAGTAAAATTTGGAAGGTAAATTTAGCAGTGGAGGGATGATATTGAGCTATGTTTTTGGACATACTGATAGAAACTTCAGGTGGAGATGACCAGCAGGGAGCTGTCCCTGCCCTCCTCAATACAAAGATGTTGAGATGCCAACCTCCAGTGCCAGGGAATTGGTGATGAAGGACCAACCGAGATGTATAGATTTGTTAGTCATTTGCATGGAGCTGATAATTGAACTATAGTAAGGAAGTACAAATTAGTAAGGGCACTGCTGATCAATTTATCTCCAACTGACAAAGTCTCAAAAGGGGTGGATTACAGGGACAACCAGGTATCTGTTACCCCTTTACAAAGTGTGCAATTCTCTATAATACAATTAGGAAGATGACTTTTGATTGGATTTCTTAATGGGTCACACCTATACAGACCTTTAAAAAGCTAACTTGTCAACTACTAAATGTCAATATAAGGGATAACTATAAAGACTGTAACTTCTTGCAAGTCTAAATGACAGATACCTATGGAAGAAAAACTCGGGTCCTGAGATGGAATGGTTTTTGCTTAGTACCAAGTATGTGTGTAATGGATATGTTTGTATTTGTACATATATGTGTGTATACAAATACACACACATAGATGTATATATATGTACATATATATATATATACACATGTACACATGTGCATATTTATCATATACATGCAGCAGGTACCAGGACCAGGGAATCAAGGAAGATAATCATTATAGGCAACTTGACCCATTTGGAAGCAGAGAAAAGAGCCAGTTAAGGATTCAGATAGAATTAGCACTGGCAGTTATAAGTTGGGCTTTGGAGAGGAATAGGGGAAACAGTATGAGAATGTCATGAGAAGAGAAAGGACTTTGGGACCCTGCAATGCCGAAGCTTGAGTTGTCTTGGTCACTTATGTTCTTTATGTGTGTACATCATTACCAGTATATTCTAGGTATGTGCTTACTCTTCACACTGAGGTATTATTTGTGGGAGAGTGAGACCCACCTTTATAAGGAGGGAACTTAGCTATTGTTATTACTTTGTCATCTTAGCAAATACCCTTTCTTGGAGTTAATTGTGTCTATTGGATACCTATTAAAGGTAAGTACAATTGTGGGGCTCCTGAGTTACAATTTGAAGAATGAAGATTCACAGAATACCTTGAATCTGATAAGGCTGCCTTCTTTGGGTCCCAACCTATAACCTGCGAGTGCCTAGTCAGGGAGGTATCCCAGAGGTGAGAGGAGTTGTCAGGACAGGAGAAGAGAGATGAGCATTACAGAATCTATGGGGAATAGATGAGACCACCAAGGAGGAGTATAGTGAGTAGACAGAAAAAAGAGAGCTCAGAACAGATGCTTGGAGGACCCCAGGCTTAGAACAGAAGAGAGAGGTGGAATGATTCAGCAAAGGAGCCTTCAGAGTAGCCCAGGATTAGAGATATCCCCAAGATATCTTTGAAATGTGGAGATTTCAGACAAAAGGAGGAGGGGCTGTGGTGACTGACATCAGGCCAATACGCCCAGACCAACTGAAGTTAGTACAAAGAAGAAACATGAGTGGTTATTACTCAAGGAAGCAGAGGAAATTAAGTACAATTCACGAGGAGAACCTAGACCATGAGCTTTCCCAGAGAGTCTTGAGTCCAAGCAATTTTTTTTTCTCAGAGCCCTTAGAATTTTCACATAGCAAATATGCCTCATTAAACATTTTGGTATAGTCCCATAAATGGCCTTTTGGTATGATTTAAGCATATTGTAACTAAATTACTGAGATGTGTATTTCCTGAATTTGTTTTAATTAAGATAGAGAAGATAAATGTTTATTGGCTAACACCAGAAAAGTACATATACATTTATACCTTGTAAGCATATATACATATAAATAGTATGTATATACATGTACACATACATATACATATATCACAATCTACATACATATCATATGATATATGTGTGCATGAATGTATATATATATGTATACATGCATAGAATTATAATCCTGGCATTTTTTTATATTTTATACATATGTATGTATATATGTGTTTGTATTTTTTTCTGGTGTTAGCCAACAAGCTAAGTACTCTATCTTAAACATGTCAAACAAATTGAAGAGATATTTATTAAGCCCATATGTACAAGGCATTTGCTATTCACTGTGTTGAAGATAAAACACATACATACAGATACATACACACAGACACAATACAATCCCTTCTAACATGGAACTTAAGAGTTTTCCAGAAGGGATAACTTATAGTATGAAATCCTCCCACAGTATAAGATAAAATGCAAAAGAGAGAATCCAAAGTTCTCTAGGAAACATGGAAGAGTAAAAGACTCAATTTTAGTTCAGGGGAGGGAATCAGGAGAAGTTTCATGGAAGATTGGCACCTAAGCCAGTCCCTAAAGTAGAGCTTTCTTAACCTTTTTTTTGTATCATGGACCCTTTTGACACTCTAGTGAAGCTTAAGGATCCCTTCTTATAATATGTATAATAATGCAAAAAGTATACAAGATTACAAAAGAAAACAATTATATTAAAATACAGTTATCAGTTGAAAGCAAAACCAAGAAGTTGTTCACAAACCTCAGGTTAAGAACCTGGTCTGAAGGAAATAAATTATTTCAATAGGCCATAGTGTGGCAGGCAAGGATAGATTTGTGTGACTACAAAGTGAGAAGCAGGGGTGGAAGAAATTAAAGAACACTTAGTGGTCAAGTGTGGCTGGAACAAAGAGCTTTTGAAGGGAAGTCATGTGAAACATGGTTGGAAGGATAGTGTGAAAGCAGATTGTAGAGGGCCTTAAATGTCAGGCTAAAGAGTTTGTATTTTATCCTTTTGTAAATAGAGAGCTATTGAAGGATTTAAAGAAGAAGAAAGAAGTGTCATTGGTCAGAACTGTACATTTGGAGGGTCATTCATTTTGTCATCTGTATGAAGGATAAATTGGAGAGAAGTTCATTTACTAAGCCCCTACTGTGTACAGAGTACAGAGTTCATCTTTGAGGGAGTTGAAACATTTTGTTAAGATTTAGTTTTTGCCTTCTCCGACTGACCCCACTAGGTAGTAAACTGTTATTCTTGGAATTCTTAATTATCCCTTAAAAATCCTCATAAAATCCCAAAACTTCATTTTATCCAATAATTTAAATTCTTTCTTCAGAAAATTTAATTCAGTCCAACAGAGTTTAATCAACATATGATAGGTATTATGTACTGTGCAAAGTGCTGAAGTTAACAAAGACAGAAAAGAAAAAGATGAACTAAAAAAAATAAATGGTATTGATTTGTGTTTCTCCTCCTCTATCCTAATTCTGTTTTAAAAAAAATGCTAATGATTAACAAGATAAGCAGTCAGTAGGAGGAAAAGAAGGAAATATAAGAGGCCTGAATAATCAATATAATGGTCAGCCTCAAAAAGTAGAACTGACTATTTTTTAAAAAATAAGCTTATTCATAATATGCTATGTTCATGGATTATATAGATTTTAAAGTAATTAACTGAGAGGAGTATGCATTTCTCTCTTTTTGTTTTTGCCATGTTTGTTTCCAAGAATAAGTGGTTTTATTTTCCCATCATTTTCCATTGTGGTAAAAAATTTTTTTGGAATAGTCAGATCTAAATTCTAGCTGCAGATCCACCATTAATTGTAACCTTAGACAATTCATTGTTTCTCTCTGGATAGAGAGAAGAGATACAGTTATCTCTTCCACATCGCAGGGCTTAGGAGTGCTGTGCCCTGATCAGAAGATCTGTGTGTAAAATTTTTTGATCTCTTCACACCAGAGAGGTCTGAATTTTTCTTTTTCTTTTATGGGGTGTTTACAGTATCTTATTGTAAAATTTAGGATAAGTTTCTAAATTTTTTCCTTGTCGTCTGCAGTTTCTGAAAAACTGCCAAAAAACTCCCATTTACAGTAATTTCTTAAGCCAACCAGCAACATATCAAAACTACAGTGAGAAAAGTCAGGCTGTAGAAGGGATAGTGTATCCTCATCTCTAAAAATGAGAGGTTTAGCAGAGGTGGGGAACCTACAGCCTTGAGGTCACATGTAGCCCTCTAGGTCCTCAAGTGTGGCCTTTTGATTGAATCTAAGTTCTAACAAATCCTTTCATTAAGAGAATTTGGTCTGTGAAGTGGAGTTTTACAGAACAAATCCTTTTATTAAGGGGACTTGTTCTGTGAAGTGGATTCAGTCAAAGCGCCACCTTAGGACCTAGAGGGTCACATGTGACTTCGAGGCCATAGGTTCCCCACCCCTGGTAGATGATCTCTGAGGTCCCTTATAGTTTTAGCCTTCCAGGACTGGGAAATCCAAAAGCTTCCCAAAGTGCCATTAAAGATAAAAATAGATATGGAATAGTATCAGTTCTGAGGAGTAGACTTATTGCTCATTTGATTGGATGCTTCTAGGACTGCCTTGTCGGCTTATATCTGTCTGAAAGTAATTTGAGGAGAGATTGAGGCTCTAGCTCTCTTTGGACTTTCAACAGAAATAATTTGTGTCATTATTTGGAAGTTGTTTATGATTGTGTGCCTCTGATTTTTTTCAATAAAATGGAATATTGTGAGCATGAAGAATGGGAACTGTCTTTAAACCTCTTTGTATCCCCCCCACTTAGCACAGAGCTTGGTGCATGGTAGGTGCTTAATAAATGTTTATTGGTTATTTGATTTTATGAACTTCTGTATCAAGTAATTGCTGCTTCATAGTATGGGCTCTTTCTAAGATCACACAGTGCTTCCTCTATGACTCTATACTTGCTGTTACTGTCTTTCTGTCTCTCACTGCTCTGGGGTCCTTTTGGAAAGTAAGCTCCGATTGTCCGCAAACACCCTACCAAGGCTCCAGATGTAGTGGACCTGATGCCCATCGCCTGAACAGGTTTTTATCTATCAGAAAGGAGAAATGGATTCACACACAGCTTATACTTTCCTACCTTTCAATTCCTCCATATATGATAAAGCTACACTGGTCTACTGGTCTTGAAGTCTCTTAGACCCCATTTTCCATCTCCAGACTTCAGGCCTTTTCACACTCTCTGTCCCCATTGCCTGAATAGAATCCTAGCCCTCCTACCCCATCTCCTGCATTCTTTGGTTTTCTCCAAGATTAAGCTCAGAACTCACCTTCTGCAATTGTCTTTTCCTCCCTTTCCCACTCCACTCTCCAAGGTCTATCTCCCATTTACCCAGTTTGTATACTGTCTCACTCCTTAGAATGTGAGTTCCTTGAGGGCAGAGTGTGGTGTTTGTTCTATCTTTTTATTTATTATGGTATTTAATTATTTACTCATTTGTTTTCAATTTATTGCCTCGTATTCCCAATGCACAGTCCCTGGTACGGTAAACACTTAATCTGTGTGTTCATCCTTTGTTGCCGAAGAAGGACCATGCCCTCAGAGAAATAACTACACGACTTGCACTTGACTTTGAGTGAGGGAGGGCTGTGCAGGTCACCAGGCTCACTTCTCCTTCAGAGCCATCAGGATGGCTGGAGATGACCCAGGATGAGACAGTTGGGGTTAAGTGACTTGCCCAAGGTCACAGAGCTAGTGAGTGTCAAGTGTCAAGTGTCTGAGGTGAGATCTGAACTCAGGTCCTCCTGACTCCTGCACTGGTGCTCTATCCACTGCACCACCTAGCTGCCCCTGAATTGTCATCCGATTTGTTGTGATAGTGCGGAGGTCCTGGGTTCCAGGCCAGCCTCTGCAGTCTTTCAGATGACAGTTGTCCACTAAAGTAAACACTTAATAAATGCTTATCAATGGACTGAAACTGGCTGTACAATTGATCTCTTACAGAGCTTTCTCTCCGGTCCCCATGATCGGAATCCCCTCCACTCTGGAGTGCCTGGAAGGCGCCCCAAGATCTAGTTTCTTGTCAACGTCTGCGGTTCGAGTTCTTAATTACAAAAGAAAGCCCCGAACCCTGATGCGGGTCCAGAACTCCCAACGGGACTTTGTGACGCCTTTTATTGTTAGCAACAGCTCCTGGTCGCTTGCCCGAAGTCCCCAGCACTTTCCTCTGCGGAGCCTATAAAAGAGGCGCGGTTGGAGGCGGCGGGGTCCCGGCTGCAGGCTGCTGAGGCCAGCGGGCTAGGGGGGTCCCGGCTGCAGGCTGCTGAGGCCAGCGGGTAGGGGAGAGAAGAGGGTACGGGGGCCAGAGGCCAAGGAGGCCGGAGCGAGCACCGAGAGTGATGGGGTGCGGGGCTTCTCAGCCTATGGAAGAGCAGCGACCAGTCCCGGAGCCTAAGAAAGGCTGGGAGGAACCGAGCGAGGTAAAAAAACAGAAATAAGTAGACTGCTTGCCAGCCGTTTCACTGGGTAGGGGCCGCTGCGACCCTCTCCGCCCCTCAATGCCCTTCAGCCTCCACAGACTGCTGGGAGCTGACTGAGCGGGTGGACGTCGGCAGTCACTGCCCCTTCTGAAGGAGTGTACCTCGGGGAGGGAGGGACGGCATCTCCCTCTGAATGCGCAGGTTTGGCACGGGTGCCATCTCGCTTAAGGTTGACAGCCTGCTCATTTAATGAGCACCAGGGAGAGCAGCGAGAGAGGTTGAACCAAAGGATGGAGACGGGAAAAACTGGCTGCTGAACGCCGGGTGCTGCTTAGAGCCGGGCTTAGCAGCATCTCTCCATAGGCTGGTAGGGAGTATCCCGTAAAATGGAAGGGCTGAGAGCTGCCACCTGCCGGCTTACAGTGACTAAATATAACTGCAGCTTCACAAAATACTGTTTTCTCCATAGAAATCTCTCTAGATCCCAGGGTCATAGATGTAGAGTTGGGATGGACCCCGTAGGGCATCTGGCCAACCTTCTTATTTTACAGATGAGTAAACTGAGGTCCTGGGAGGTTGCGATTTGCAGCTCACACAGGTGGGTAAGCCTCAGGGGTGGGAAGTGAACCTCAGACTTAATTGCTTTCTCCGTTATACGAAAGATAAATAAATTGGGATGGACTAGAGAGAGAGAATCTGGTGGAAATGTCAAAGGTAGCACTGCTTTTCCTTGCCCTCCTACAATCCCCAGATTCACATTCTCAGATTCCCTTTTAGTTCACTAGAAAATGGTCACAGTTAGGACTAGCCCTAGCTAAAAAACTCTAGTAGAAGAAAGTGACCTTCATTCTTCTTCTTGGGTAGTGAAAAATCATGGGGTGGAGTTAGAGGATCTACAGTAGTTTCAAATGCCAGCATTGCTACTGATTTCCTGTAACTTGAAGCAAATTCACTTCACCTGTCTGGGCCTCATTTGCATCTATAAAATGAAATAGTATCCTTAAGCTCTTACATGAATTTTTCTACCAGTGTATTCCCGACCTAGGCTCCTTTTCCTTATAACTCTACTAAGTAACTGAACCTAGTCTGAATAAACTAAGTTGAGCTGAAGTATTAGTGGCTGACATTTACCCTTTACCAATTGACATCTATATCTTAAAGTATTCTATAATTGTCCTTAGGTGAGAAAGTAATATGGGAAGTTGAGGAACTGTAATGTGACCTATTAATAAGGGTTATTTTTGGCAAGAGTATGTTTTAGTGTCCTTCCAACATACCCAAGCAGGCAGCAAGTAGTAGGCAGGAATCTGGGCTTTAGTGGAAAGTAATAAGTGGGCACCCATAATACCCAGAGTTGCTTCCTTTAAAGGTAAACGCAAAAGACAAATGCTACAGGAATTAAAAACAAGAGTTACCCATTGGGCAGATTCAGATGCATGGCATTTGCTGTCCCCACCTTTTTCTCTGTGGTGATGGATCAGGGCTTAGTTTGAAGTCTGCATAAGCCTTATGTTCTGATATTCTTTGAATGTGGCACTCACTCCCCAGGAAATAAAAGAATTGAACTAGAAAAAACTGGTCTCAATGAGTTCTATAGAAATTAATTTTAATTCACTAATTTTAAATATGCACACATAGAAAACTTTTCAGTTAAAGAGGTGGTAACACCACAAATAGCCAAAGTGTGTCAGCGTTTTTTGAAAAATTAAGAATCTTTGTAATAGTCTGGGGCAGCTAGGTGGCACATTAGAGTGACAGACCTGAAACTCAGGAAAACCTGAGTTCAAATCTGACCTCAGACACTTACTAACTGTGTGATCCTAGGAAAGTCACTTACCTTGTTTGCTTCAGTTTCCTCATATGTAAAATGAGCTGGAGAAGGCAATTGTAAACCACTCTAATATCTTTGTCAAGAAAACCCCAGATAGGGTCATAAAGAGTCAGACACAACTGAAAATAACTGATCAACAAAATATAATACAGTCTGATTCAGATTTTGCCAGACTGTGCAGAATGACTATTAGTAGCTTGTCGACTCTTGGTAGACTTTTTTTTTTTTTTTACTATATCTTCCTCTCGTGTATCTCTTGATATTTTCCATCCTCTGTTAATAATGTTCTGGTAGAGAATAAATGGTACATTGATGGTGGGCAAAACCAAATTGATACAAGAGAAACTTTAAAAATTTTGTATAAAGTCCTTATTGTGTAAAAGGCTCTATATTAGGCACTGGGAATAAAAAGAAAAACATGACAAGCCTTGTTCTCTTACTTTCTTCTACAAGGATGCAACATTTAAGAGATGACCATTTGAGGAGGAAAGAGTGAGTCCTAACAACAAAGGAAGCCAGGGAAGACTTCCTATAAGAGATGGTACATTAGTTGAGCCTTAAAGGGAGGCAGGAATTCTCTGAGGCAGAAGGCAAGAGGGAAGATAGGCTCTATATAGTAGTGGAAGATGGTGTACTAGGTTGGGGTATAACAAACAGATCACTTAGAGCAAACAAATGGAAATTATTTGCAATTAGCTTGGAAAGGTAGGCTGAAGTCCTATTGTGAAGGGCTCTAAATGTCAAACTGAGAAGCTTGTACTTTTATTACAGAGGCAAGAGAGAATTGTGTTAGTTTCTTGAGCAGAGGAGAGATATTGTCAGATTGTTTTAGGAAAATTATTTTGGTAGCTTTTGTGGAAGATGGATTAGAGAAGGGAGAAGCTGGAAGCCAGGAAGCCAATGAGACATAAGGGCCTGAAACAATGATTATAGCAATAATTGAACTTTAATTTTTAATTGTCCTGACAATTTCTTTCTATATTCTAATCTATTCTGTATTCTCCAAGGGTGGGGAACCTGAGGCCTTGAGGCCTAAAGGGCTGCACTTGAGGACCTAGAAGGCCACATGTGGCCTCAAGGCCTCAGCTTCCCTACCCATCTAGCCTATTCATACATACAAACATATACGTATATGTGCATATATGTGTGTGTGTCTATATATCTGTATATGTCTATATCTATATATATCTGTCTCTCTATGTCTACACACACACACACACACACACACACTTTTTGATGGGAGGTTAGGAGGTGGAGGGGGGCAAATACTCAAATCTGGTATCTTATTCCAGGAGAGGCCTTGTTTGTATGCCAGGATAGATCTGCCATACCTCAGTTGCCTACATAAATGCGTAGACCCTAGAGAAGAACACTTACTAGAAATTCAGCATTTCAACTGTGCCTTAAAAATGAGTTAATATGAACATATTTCCTCGCATGAAGTATCTTTTTTTTAACTATATGACTTTAAAATATTCTGAATAAGATTTAGTAAGACCTGTTTACATGCTTTCTCTTCACTCTTGCCTAAGTCTGAAATGATGAGAAGGAATTGTAATAGAATAATGTATGATGTGCAGTAAAGCATCTGAAACTCTTCTCAGTGGGAGAATTGTACTTTTCCTGCATGCATAATTCAAAGGTACCTAATAAATTTTCTGAACATTGATAAGAATAACCTTTGGTGTTGGCAGGGGGTGGACTACATTACTTTTAAATATCTATTTGTGCCTGAGAACTCATTTCTGGATGAATTTATAAAACTATATATTTTTACTTATTAAAATTAAGCTATTTTTTAAAAATCAAGTTTTGAAACAAAATTTACCCTCTCTTGTACTTCTAGGTGTATTTTCAGCTATTATTAAATCCATTTACAAACTATCATTATTATTTGATTTGGAGGTACCAATCAGCTCCCCCAAGCTTTAGGAAATAATTTCCTCTAGGCTGCACAGAAAACGCTTTCTTCTCCAAAGACTTAGAAAGGTGTTTAGAGAGCAATTTCAGACTTCCTACAACCATTGTTTTAGATTCCACATGACAACTCTTAATACTTGATAACTTAAAAGTCATGACTTTTCAATATCACAACTAGTAATAAAAGCATCCTACTCAAAGAAAGATATATATGATGATAAATTCAGGCAAAGTGTTCCTATAACCCCATTAACACCTGCCCCCCCCTTCCCCTTCTCTTGGGCAAAGAGAAGCATAAATCAGGATTCACATTAGGATTCACACCTATTCAATTTCAAATACATTATTCTTTTCTAAGAAAGGGAGGTAAAATCAAATGGAAATAAGATATGAAAAAAATGGACTCTATGTTCCTTAGTACAAAAATTTATACTTTTTTTCTACTCGTGCCAAAAATGTTCATTACCTAAAATGCAGATAAACTGATTATTGGGATGAAAATGCAAATTCTTTGTATATATATATACCTATATTTTGCATGTAAATGTGTATCTATGGCTATGTGTGAATATGTATCTACATATGCAGGTACACAATATGTATATATATATATATATTTATATGCATGCATGTATGCATATATAAATACATACTAGCTTTCCCTATCTCATCTAGTAAGAAATACAGTGGCCACTCATTGGTCTGATTCCACTATCAGCCCAGGAACTTTGACCCATTCCACTTTTCAAATTTGGATGATTTAGACAGTCTCATGGCCCCTTACTCCTAGGGGCTTACCATATTGGTGTCAGACTTACTGTAAACACTCAATCAGCTTAGCTCACTGAAGCTCCAAAGTCCTATACTCGAATGATCTGCCACCCTCATCTAGTAGCAGAGATTATAGGCATGCCCAGTTTCTATAAATTAAAAAGATAAGTTTTCCTCTCCAAATTACTGACAGGCAAAGATGGAACCAATGTATTTCAGAATCACAGAAACTTGGAGTTAGAAAAAATCTCAGTGATGATGAAATCCAACAAAAATCCTCTCTAAAATATCCCCTTCAAATCACTGGTCATCCATCTTTTACTTGAAGACTTGTAGGAGAGAAAGAATAAATATTTATATAAATATGTATGTGCCAGGCACTGTGCTAAGTACTGTACAAACATCTTCTCATTTGATCCTCACACCAACCCTGGGAGGCAGGTGTTATTATTATCTCCATTTTATAAATGAAAAAACCGAGGCAATCAAATGTTAAGTGAGTTGCCCAGATCACACGGCTAATAAGTGTCTGAGGCTGGATTTGAATTCAGGTCTTCCTGATACCAGGCCCAAGGTTCTTCTATTCACTGTGCCAACCCATCACCTCTGGAGGCAACCCATTACGATTTGGAATAGCTGCAAATTTTACCAATTTTTTTCCTTGAAATCTACCTCTAAAATTCCTTCTTTTCCAATTCAGTTCAACCAGACAATTATAAAGTGCCAGCTGTGATGTACAAGGGGCAGCCAGGTGGCACAATTGATAAGAGTACTAGACCTGGAGTCAGGAAAGCTCACCTTCATGAGTTCAAATCTGGCCTCAGACCCTAGCTATATGACCCCAGGCAATTCACTTAACCCTATTTGCCTCAGTTTCTTCATACATAAAATGAGCTGGACAAGGAATTGGCAAACCACTCCAGTATCTTTGCCAATAAAACCCCAAATGGGGTCATGAAGAATCAGACATGTCTAAAATGACTGAACAGCAACTTGACGTACACGGTGCTGTGTTAAGCCCCCAAAAGAGAAAAGACAAAGAAATAGTTCCTATACTCAGAAGAGCTTGCATTCCACTACTTTTTTTCTACTCATTCCCTCTGGGAAAAATTAGAACAAATGTAAGTCTACTTCCTCCTTCATGGGAGAATCCACCAAACGATGAAGCTAAACAAAGGGTATCTTTCCTCACTCAAATGCTCACTCAAGTCATGGGATCACAGTGTAGCTCTGTAGTCCAACTCATAATCAACAAGCTTCTCCACTATACCATATCTGACAAGTGGTCATCCAGTTCCCTCTTGAAGATCTCCAAAAAGAGGGAACCTCTCACCTCTCCAGACAGTCCGTTCTACCTTTGGACAACTCTAGTCATCAGGAAGTTTTTCCTGACTTCATTCTTCCTTCTTTATCCTTGTGTTTTAGACCAAACAGAACAAGGCAAATTCCTTTTCTGAATGACATCCCTTCAAATACTTGAAAACTATTGTGTTGCGCTCTTCTCTCTATCTTTTCTCTCCATGCTAAACACCCCCACTTCCTTCATCCAATCCTCACTTTATTGTATCTAGTGATGGTTTTTATTGCTTCCATAGTAAGGACTTTTAAAACTTCGTTTAATGTCTTTGGTTAATTCAGTAGAGGTAATGTCACCTGACAAAGGTATCAAGGTATAGCATCTTGTTAGTTACTCTGAATGAGGTAGGGTGATTGACACAAAAGAATCTCATCTCTACATGCAGGTAGTGCAGGAATGAAAAGTATGGGTAGCTTATCCTGATAAATGGATACTCCACCTTGAGAGTCAGTAAAAGGTTTATTTGGTTGAATGGCTTTTTCCTCCTCTCTTAGGTATTTGGTTAGGGATTGCTCAGATGAAGTAGGGGAGGGAGCAGGGCTGTGGAGTCCTTAATTGTAAAGATTATCTACAGCATCTTGGACCATCACTGGTCATTTTGACTTTTGTCTAGCTACTGAACTTTGATGACTGATAGACAGAGTGAGGCTAATGACTGTGCAGCTCTGCCTCACTTAAATCCAATTCACACACAAGTTAAGACAACACCATGTGATGTCATTGGTCCTTCTGGAAAATGAAAGGGAAGCAACAACATTAATATAACACAGTATGACACAAATTCCAACCTTTCACCATTGCTCTGCTCTGGACAACCTCCAGTTTCTAAGAACAGAAAATCAGCTAATAGATTTACTTATACAGAAATGCAGTTTATCAATGTTCTTTCTAAAATGTGGCATGCAGAACTCAATATACCAGTTAGGTAGAGACGTAGACAGAGAGAGAGAGAGAGAGAGAGAGAGAGAGAGAGAGAGAGAGAGAGAGAGAGAGAGACCATCATATCCTTATTTCTGGAAGCTAAGCTTCTTTAAATAGCCTACAGAAGCAGGCTTTTTTTTTCTTCAGAATAAATAATTCCAGTCCCTTCAATTGAATGTCAAATGCAATGAGATTCAGTCGACACCGTCCTGCTTGAACTCTTCTGCACACATCCATGTTTGCCAATATCCTTCCTAAAACAGGGTCTGTTGAGGGCACAGATGGGTGAATTATCACCTCCTTCATTTTGGATACTAGGCTTCCATTGATACTCTTTGGAAAATGTTAGACCCCTTACATTAGAAATATTGGTTATTTTTAAGGGTTTTAATTCTTACCTTGAGCATTGTTAGGAAATAAGGCATTTGAGGCATCCTCTCCATATCCCAGGTTTGATAGTAAGAAGGCCTGACTTCTGGCTATGGAAACTGCCTGTCACTCCCATTTTCTTAACCAAAGTTGAAATTCCCCTATCTGTTCGAACTCATTTTTGTTGCCTTTAACACCTCTCAGAGGCAGATAGAAGGTGAATGAATGTTCATTCTTGCTGGCAAAATTGGATAAGAACCCATGATCCCACAATCCTAAGAATTCTAGTTTATGACATGAAGATGTCATAAATATTTAGTATTTATGACATAATTTTGAGCTACTTCATAACAGGCGGGGGGAAATGTTAATTCTCAGCAGTAGTTTTGACGTGTTTCAGAAATGTGGCTTTTTAGCCCTACAGTGTTCAAGTTTGGTCTCAATTTGAATACATTCTTTTAATTAAGTCTTGATTTTCAATTAAGATTTTTTTTCATTCTACACTTAGAAATGCTAAACTTCATGATTTCTAATTAGTTCTTAAAGGAGGTTTTGCTTTACTGGGTATACAAAATGATAGGTCTGAAAAGCTAATGAACACCCCTCCACCTCTGGTCCCCAGTGATGCAGGGACAGTCTTTCTCTTACAATGGATATCTGCAGGGAATGAACAGCTACTTGGTTTTCTTGCTTCCATTTATTTTAAAATTAACCCTACCCAGTCTCTGCCTCCATTAAAAAGGGCTCTCTTTCATTTTCATTTGTTTTGTTTTTTATAAATTACAGTTCATACATCTCCTTTCCTCTTTGAAATAATGGGAATATTTGGAGCAACTAGGTGGTGCAGTGGATGGAGCACCAGTGCAGGAGTCAGGAGGCCTTGAGTTCAAATCTCACCTCAGACATTTGACCCTCACTCTCTGTGTGACCTTGGGCAAGTCACTTAACCCCAACTACTTCATCCTGGGTCATCTCCAGTCATCCTGATGAATATCTGGTCACTGGATTCAGATGGCTCTGAAGGAGAAGTAAGGCTGGTGACCTGCACAGCTCTCCCTCACTCAAAACAAAGTTAAGTGCAAGTCATGTCATTATTTCTCTGATGGCATGGTCTTCTTTGGCAACGAAGGATGAACACACAATGGAAATGTTTGTTCAGTTTTCAGGGATGTGCTGGTAAATGTTTAACAACTGCCTCTCTGGTAAGAAATGTACCTATGACACACTTTTAAATATAATCTGTACTATTAACCTACACTGAAGGCAGCTAGATGGTTTAGTGGATAGAGTATAGGGCCTGGAGTCAGGAAGACCTGAGTTCAAATGTCACCCTCAGACACTCACTAACTGAGTGACCCTGGGTAAGTCACTTAACTTCTATTTGCCTTAGAGGCAGCTAGATGGCTCAGTGAATAGAGCACTTAGCCTGGAATATTGTTTTTAACCACTTTTTGTGTCATGGATGACTTTTGGCAGTCTGGTAAAACTTAAGCTCAGAATATTTTTAAATGCATAAAATAAAATATGTAAGATTACAAAGAAAATCAGTTATATTGAAATACAGTTGTCAAACTGTCAAAAACAAAAGCCAAGTTTGCAGACACCAGGTTAAGAAACCTTCTCTGGGGAAGCTGTTTGGAATGCCCAAGAAGTTAGTCTTGCCAGGGTCATGTAACCAGAATGTATGTAACAGAGGCAGGATTTGAACCCAATTTTTCCTATCTTTAAATTCGGTTCTTTATGTACTATTCTAACTTATTTTGTCTAGAAACAAACAAAAAACACCAGAAATAATGATCAGATTTGGGTTCAAATGCCTTAAACAAGAGCTGTGTCCCCATGGGCAGGTAATTTCTGTCTACGTCTCTGAGCCAATTCTCTATGTGGAAAATGAAGCAGATGCGTTCACATCAGTAGGGCTGTGGTGGGGTGGAAATGGAGAGAATAATTTGATCAACATATAGCTGTGTAATCATGGGCAAGTCACTTAACCTGTCTGTCTGATCTGCTAGAGAGGGAAATGGTAAACCACTCTAGTATTTGTGTCAAGAAAACCCCATCCAGGGTCATGAAGAGTTGGACATGACTAAACATTAACCCACATTATTGTTTACTTTTTAAAGTCTAGACAACCAAGAAAACAATAAATCAAGCTCTGATTCAAAGTGTTTGTTGATTTTAGAAGAATAAATGCTAATACTGAACATTTAACAATTGTCTCTCTTGCCAGTTTGAGCTGGCTCAAGCAGGTTCCAGTACAGCCCAGGCAGTATTTATACCTGTGGGTTGGGGAGGGGGGAAAGAAAGAAGGGGAAAGGAAGAAGAAACTGAAACTCAGGCAAACACAAAAAGACAGGTGTAGGGAGAAGGAAACTTCATCCTTGTTCCTGTTCTTAAGTTTTATGAAGGTGCCCCCTCCTCTAACTCATTCCATGGCTCACAGAAATCTCTGCTTGACTTGGGCCATGTCCAAAAATATATTTCTCATTCTGAGTTTTAAACCCATCCTCCCTCTGGGAGAAGGTAGTTGACATGTTTAAACATCAGTCTCCTGGAATTGTTTATCATTACATTCATCAGTAAAGTTTTTCAAAGTCAATTTTATCTATGATATTATCATTGAGTATGTGTGTGCTTTTACATATGTATGTGTTAGCATTTAAGTTATTTTTATTAGTGAGACTTTTAAAATGGAGGAAGAGATGGGGTAGACAAACTTGCTGTCCCTATTGGTAAAAAAAAAAAAAAAGCTGCCAGTTTATTTTGTCATGGATCTCATAGACACCCAGGGAAACATGATCCTTGAAGCCTGTGCACCATTTGTTCAGCACTGTGATGAGTAAAAATGTTTGAGAGATGTAGTTTCTGGGTAATTTAATCATTTTATTAATAGGGTCAGCATGTTATTAATAAATGGATAGTCATTTGGCCTTCTCTCTTAGACCCAAGATGATTGTGGCGCTGGCTCAGAGCCTATATGTTCTTTTGGAAGAGGGATGGCAATAAGCTGGTTAACACAATGGGAGGTGGGCTATATTAAAATGAGAGGCTGAGAGTGACATCATCCCTTGGACAGAGAGTCTCCCTTTACCCCTCAATCTAATCAAAGAATTCAATTCTACTCAAACCTGGACAGTCCCCACCTTAGATTAAATTGATTGTAAGGTTGGATAGGGAAAATTAATTCAGTCTCATTAACAATAATGTCCTTCTAAAGACTGAACTTTTTACTTTTTAATATCAAGACTTTAGAAGAAGGGGAGAACTCTGGATCTCCTCAGATTAATGGTTATTAATCCTCAGTTCTCTCAGTATGATCTTCCAGTGTGGGCCTGTCTGAGTGGCAATCAGTTTTATCAGAGCCCATTAATCATGTCATCAGTGTTTTGCTTCCCATGGACCCTCTTGTCTGGCCTGTTCATCCTGTTCCCTCCTAGTTCCACTAAATTTACTCTGCATCCATTCATAGAGGACTTCCCAGCTTCCTCTGAAAGTGTCTGGTTTGTCATTTCTTACTGCACAGTAATATTCCATACCATTCCCATACCTCAATTCGTTTAGCCATTCCCCAGGTAGTGAGTACTTCCTTTGTTTCTATTTTGAGGCTACTAAGAAAAGAGCTCCTTTATATACTTTAGTATACATGCAAGCCCTTCCTCATCACAGAAACTGGCTTAATGTACAAAAGTTATTACAAACAACATCCATCACCAATTCTCCTTCAAGTTCCTAAAGAGAAACCATTATTTCAGAGGCACTTTTACCTATTACACTTTTTTTTGCAGACCAAAGTCTCATGAGTAACTCTTAGTAATCACTAGCCAGTACAAAGTTCCTGCCCATAGAGAGGGTTACCTACCATAGCTTGAATATTGTAATTTCCAGTCAAGGATCTTGAGATTGTCAATGTTGCAAGGCTGGTTGGTGGTCCTTCAATCTACAAGTCTTTGACTCTTTGGACTGATTTTGACATTATTTTGTCTACATCTATAAAAGCTTAGCATTTTGATTGGTTTGATATTAAATTTGTAAATAATTGGAGTATCCTGGCCAGTACAAAGCTGTGCTGTTTCATTACATTATCATTGCATATGGAAGACAATGATTGAATATTTATTGAATGATTGAATGGATGCTCACAAAATAGAAGTGCAAACATTGCTTTCATTTTCCAAATAGTCAGTCATTCATAAATTAAAAGCTTTTTTTCCCATTTTTTCACAGGCTGATGGTGGTATATCTCATATACCTGTAAATGTTGGGTCTTGGGATGAATCAGCAAGATGTAAAACTGCTATGGGTAGTGCATCTGGACTGGAAGATGGTGTCTTGATGGGAAGCTTACCTGGAACAGTTCTAGAAAATTCACCGTCTCTTGATGAAAGAAATGAAGAAGTAAATACAGGTAAACAAATTGGAGCAGTATACCTCTTAGATCCCTTCCAAACCTTAGATTCTGTGAATGAGTCAACTCATGCAATAACATGAGTAAATTTAAAATAACTTAGTAGTTACCTCCCTGGATATACTGGTAGATGCTTAACAACAAGTATATATAAATACACACACACACACACACACACATATATATATACATATATATGTGTGTGTATATGTAAAATATGTGTGTAGGTATATGTATATGTGTGAATATATAATCACATTTTTAGGTTTCTAAGGCTAGATAATCAAGAAAAAAATAAATCAAGCCCTGATTTGTAACATGTGGAGTCCAAAATTGTCCAATCTGCAAAAAAAAAAAAATCCACTGAGGTACAGCTCCAAGCCATAGTACTTTTTTAAAGGGTCCATGCCTCCCTCTAATGAAGTGGACTTCAGATCTTCCTCATGATCTAAGATGCCCCCTGGTCCCTAGAACCTAGTTTTTATAGGGTTTGATATTCAGACATGCACAAGAGGCATGGCAAAATACAGAATCTCATTGGCTGCTAGACCTTGTTTGTAAGGGTCAAAAATGATATATCCATCCCCCAAAATAGTATATCAGCAGAGGTGGGGGGAGGGGTCATATGTTGTCAAAGCATGGTGTATTTCTGCTGACTAAGTGATCATAAGGTCATAAGATGGTCACCTGCTCATTCTGGACAAGAGAGAGTAGTCCGGAGGTACAAAAATAAGTTGGAGGACTTTCCAAAGAATCAAAGCATACTGCCCACACTAGACTTGGACATGGAATTTGAGCAAAACAGGATGGGGATATCTTTGTCAGCATTCTTGTGGTTGAGCAAGTGAGTTTCATAGCTAGTAAGCAACAGCAGAACATGACATTAAAGTTTGAGGCCTACTATAAAAACTTGTTTCATCTAATTATGCCTCTATGATTTATGTAAAATATTGAACTAATTAATAATGATTGGAATAGAGTAGGGGTCCAAATGAATCATTCCTTACAAACATTAGCCAATTTCTGAGATGTAAATGCTCACATTGAAAATTTAACAATTGGCTAAAAATTTAACCGTTGGTCAGAGTTGGCTCCATCATATTAATGGATCTGAATGAAACAGTTGGGAACTTTTCCTCCTAGATGTTGATTAGGAAAACTAGGACACAGGAGCAAAGTGTTGAAAATGTTTCTTAGAGATTATCTAGTCATAGGATCAGAGGACTTAGAGTTGTGAAGGGCCTTACAGGATCATCTAATGTGACCCTTTCTTTTTACAAGTGAGGTCACTGAGGTCTAAAGCATTAAAATACCTGTCCCAAGTCATGCACACAGTAAGTGGTAAAATCAAGGGTACAGTCCTTATCTCTACCAGACAGCACTGCCTCCTCCAACATTGTTGGATATGAACCTTGTTTTATGGAACATGCGGCACCATAGATGATGAGGTCCTTGTTGCCAAGGCATTAAATTGAACTTGGCTTCTTTGTGGGTTTTGGAGTATAATAGTATTGGCTAGCAGCTTTCTTGTTAAAATGTCAAGTAAATTTATTTATCTATTTGTCTGATTGTTTGTGGTAACAGCCACTACAGAGGATGATTGCTTTAAACTTTGGCTGTATTCACCTCCTTCTACATGTAAGATCTGCATTTAAAAACAAAGTGAATCAAAAGGAAAGGTATTGTCCTAACAAGTGTAGAATCAAACAATTTTTAAAATCAAGAATAAAAAAAATAATTATATTTTGGTGTTTGTGCTATTGAGAAACTATTTATGATTTATTTCTCTGACACAATTTCCCTTTCCTTAAATTACTCCTTGGTATTGGAATAATAACAATGTTGTTTAGTCATTTTCACTCCTGTCTGACTCTTCGCGACCTCATTTGGTGTTTTCTTGGCAATGGTACTGGAATGGTTTGCCATTTCCTTCTCCTGCTCATTTTGCAGATGAAGAATTGAGGCAAACAGGATTAAGTGACCTACCTAGAGTCACACAGCTAGTAAGTGTCTGAAGCCAGATTTGAACACAGAAAGAAAAGTCTTTCTGACTCTAGACTGGGCATTCTATCAACTGTGCCACCCAGCTCCTTGGCCTATAGTAATTCTAGTTCTTCCAGTTAGGGAGCACTGCTTCCTTAAATTTTGCCCTGGCTAATGAAGATATGGGAAAAATTGAGCCATTTCTAAGGGGAATCTAACCCTTCTTAAACAGAGTTACAGATTTTAAATTCATGCACGCTTTACTCAATTCAATTCTTCTTTAAGAAGCCTTTCTCAGTTTCCCAGGTGCTAGTGCCTTCTCCCCTGAGATTACCTTACAGCTATTTTTTATCCATCTTGTATATACCTAATTATTTTCATATTTTTCTCCCCCATTAGAGTGATGTGATTTCCTTGAGAGGAGGGATTGATTTTGCCTTTGTGTCCCCATTACTTAGTACAAATGCCTGGCATATAGTAACACCTAATAAAAGCTGTTGACTGACAAATCAGCACTTATTTATTAAGCACCTACTGCATGCAAAGTACTGCAGTAGGCTCTGGAGAAGAAATAACATTTAGGTAAAAAATAATCAGCATCCTAATGAAACTTATAGACTTGTTGGAGGATGAGATATATGATGTTTAAAAAGTTCAAGAGACCTAGTTTCTGAGTAATTAGTCATTTTTATTAATAATGCTAGATTATTATTAATAAAATAGGTCAGTGGTCCTCTAAAATGCCAAAGACCCCTCATGGCAGTGGGCTCATACTTTATATGACCTTGGAGAAGTTGGTATTCCTGAGGATGGCAGTCAATTCTGATTGGTTAACAATGAGAGAATGAACATCATGATGAGAAGTGGGATGGTATTTAGGTATGTGACACTAAGCAACCAAGTCTTGGCCAAAGAAATTCATTAATTTCCATATTGCCTGTCTGACAAAAGGGAGAATCCATATTTTCCCAGATCTGACTAAACACAATGAGTATGAATCCGCTCATTTGTCTAAACTCAAAATTTCCTTGACTATCTGTGATTAGATCTTAGCTTAGCTAAGTTTTTGCCCAAGATTTCCCACACTGGTTGACTTCTGGATGAAGAAGAGGAAAAGAGGAAAAACCTTGGTCCTAACACAATAATTAGTTACTAAATACAATGAGAAATAATCATTTCTCTTAGACATAATCATGGGTAACTATAATTTATGGTATTACATGATAAATACGTTAGAGAGGAATAAAACAATGTGCTATATAAAGTCCAAAGGGGAAGGTTATTACTAATGAGCAGGTGAAGGAAAGATTCACGAAGGATGGAGCATTTGAGTTGGGTGTATAGTATGAATAATAATTCAATAGGTAGAGAAGGAAACAGAGGACATTCCAGGTATAGGGAATAATACGGCCAAAGGTAGAGAAGGGAAATAGCAATTCACATTTGGAGGACAGGAAGTTGGTTAGAATATGATGTGCATGGAAGGGAATAAAATGAGATCATTGTAGAAAAGTTACATGGTTATCAGATTACGGAGGGTATTGCATTCCAGGCAAAGAAGTTTGAACCCTATTCAGGAGACAATCAAGAACCACTGAAGACTTTTGGTAAGTGGAATGAAATGACCAGCTCTATGAATTAAGAATTATCCTGGCAGTGGTATAAAAGAAATCTTAGAGAAAAGAGAGAGTGAAGGTGGTGAGACCAGATAGACAGCTGTTGCAGTAGCCCAGATGGATGGTAATTAAGGTCTATAATGGAGTGGTATCTGTGGAAGTAAAGAGGAGAGGCAAATATAAGAGTGAGTGTAGAGGTAAAATGAAAAGGACTGATAACTGGATGAATGTGAGGGAAAAAAGATACACGTAACAACAAGCTTTCAAAACATGGGTTAATGGTGGTTCCATGGACAAAGTTGTCATGAAGTAGAAAGAACAGACTTAGAGGATAAGATCATAAATTCAGTTTGGGACATGTTGAGACCAAAACGTTGAGAAATTTTCAGGGGCAGGTATCTTGGAGGCCCAGTGAGTCCCAGGCTGTACACGCCTGATACACTATTTCAAAAAGTCTGCCAAACTGCTAATTCACATATATCCCAAGCCTTATCATCTCAGTCTTCATTTAATTCCAACAAAAAATGATACGCAAATAATGAGTGTCAAATGTAGGTATCTATTTAAAATTTTTACTGAATTCATAGACAGTTTTTGTCTTTATTTATCTTTTCAATCATTGCATTCTATGAGATCAAGCTCTCTATGAGAATATACTCACTTTTATACAATAAAGGGATCCCTTTAGTTGGGAACCACTTCTTAAGACAGCACGAGAAACAGCACAGAAAAAAAATCGAGCTCGATTCTCTCAATAGCCAATGAATTCCTTGGTTTAATACATTGAAATAAAGTTCTTATTATATTTGCTACTATGCAGTCATTAGATATTTTTAGGGGCATATTGAAAAGCAATACTGAAGGAGAGGAGCAGATTTTTAAAAATATTCACTTGCTGGTGTGAAGGAAAATGATAGCCTCACAGTACAGTGAAAAGACCACTGGATCTGAAAGCCAAGTGTCTGAGTTCAAATATTGTCTCTGCCATGTGCTGCTTATATGACCTTAGACAAGTCAGTTAACTTCTCTGGCTCTTAGTTTCCTAAAGCAAAGCTAGAGGGTTTGGACTAAGTGAATTCTAAGGCCCCTTGAAACCATGAATCTGTGATATCTAGGTAGATTTAATTCCACAACTTTACAGGAAAAAGTCACTCATCCTGTCTACACTGGCCTGCAGAGTTGAGAATTTCTATGAAATTCCTCCAATTGAATGGAGGGAGCTTGTTTTCTCCTGAAACTAGGTTGTTTTTTGTTTTGTTTTGTTTTGTTTTTTTACTAAGTATGCTTAAGGAACTCCCAATGTAGGAACTAATTATTTCTTCTCACATGAACCTATCACTACACTGCTACAGAGTCCCCTAGGATTTGCTTAAGATACAAAAAGATGATATGATCAGCCCAGGGTCACATACCTCATAAGGATAACAGGAATTTGAATGGGATTCGAAAAAGGTTTTCCTGACTCTTTAAGTGTAGCTGTCGTCTAGCCTCTTCTTTTTAAAAATAGTTGTCAGCATCTTTCTGGGGAGAATGCAACGTGTTGTTACTGACAGAAGAACAAAACACAACAAAATAGAAATGCATTTGCCCAAAACAAACCAACAAAATCCATTTGTATGACACAAAAATGAGGATCATTGGTTTACTTGTATATTTGGGTGATTAACAATGGGGTTTCTCTATCACTGGTGTCAGTGATAAAGACCCTCCTATAAATCATCTCAATATTGATTTTTAAAAATAGTTTTTATGAAGGATTGGCTGATGTCATATGACCGAGTCTGTTATGGTCCAAAGACTCTTTTCAGAGAAGACCTCGCTCTACGGATATAGATTTAGCAGATGGTGTAATTGTAAACTCAGGGTTGCAGAACCAGAAATCTCTTGGCAACATCACACTGTTTATCATTTGTATCCAAAGCATAGAAACCAAGCTGCAACTGCAAAGAGTTACCCAAAGAATTCCTTATTCTTCACTGCTCTCTGGCTTTGTAATGAGGACAAGCGACAGAGGGAGTCATACCCAAGTGTACGAGTGTTGTGACAACGCAATCATCAGGCGTAGCAGGGAGGAAAACCTTTTTGTTCTCCTAATAAATAATTGGCCTCCCAACTAAACTGGGTTTCCTATTCCTTGTGGTCCCTCCCTCACTAGGAATGTGGAGAACTTGAACTTGCTCAAAGAATGACAGATTTTATGCCATGCCCAGAACAGCCTGTGGGTCACAGTATTAAGGCTCTGAGAAAATGAAGTGGTGTGATTAATTATGAGGTCGGCTTTGATGCTTGTGTTGTCTTTTTTTTTTTAAAGAACCAATAGTTAATGGATTAATCGGTACATCCCAACACCTCCCGAGTCGAGAGAGGCCAAAGTCATCAGACATCCTGGAGGAACTTATCATTCAAGGAATAATACAAAGCCAAAGTAAAGTATTTAGAAATGGAGAATCATATAATGTCATGGCAAGTAATTAATTTATAATAAACTTTTGATGTAGCTAAAAGTAAAAGCAGTGTATGATTGTTGCTAGGTATAATTCTCAAAGAATGTTTTCGAGTTAGTCTCCCTCCTCCCATGAATTCCCTCGACCTTGGTATGCAAAATTCTCACATTAAGTCCTGGGCTGCCCTAAGCATTCAGGAGGCACTGAAGTGCCTGTGAAGTCTTACAGACTCTGAGATAAACAAAGGCACCCTTGAAATTGATGTCTGTTTTTTTCAGGATAAAGATTGTCAGCCACAGAATGCAAACATACACCCTAATCCTGATGAAAAACTAAGAAGAAGCTACAATTGTAGAGATGGTCACTCTATTTCTAATTGTGTGCCTCCCCCCGAGCTGATAGATTTGCCTGGCTCAGTTGACTGTACAGTTTTCCCTTCCACATTGTGAGAGCAAGGGGTGTGGTGCCCCCACATTTTAAATATGAGGAGACCTGGGGAAGAAAAGCGACATGGACAAGGTCATTCAGGTAGTAAGGGGAGGAATTTGGATTCGAACCCAGGTCTTCTGATTGAAAAGACTGCGTTTTTTTTTTTTTAAACTATGACAGTGTGCTGTCTTATTCCATTTGGTGTTCCTTTAAAAAAAATCAACTGTGAAATAGGCACAAAAACTACTGTCATCTCTATTTTAGAGAGTAAATGAAGTTAAATGATTTCTCCATATACTAATATAGGGCATCCCAAAAGTCTTAGGGTGGTTGTAAGCTATGAAAACACTTAAGCTGTTAAAATTTACACCTGCACTAAGACTTTTGGGACACACTGTAGGGAGCAGTCAGGACTTGAACTCAGATCTTTTGACACCTAGTCTAGAGCACTTTCCCTCTCTGCCACAATGTCTCTCAATATTTCATGGTAATAACAACAACAATAATAGATAAAGCAAGCCCTGGGTTGAGCAATCAAAAAATTCATTTCGTATGGTTTGTGATGGAGAAGGTGCTTAATCTCGTTCTAATCTCACCTCAAGTCAGTGCCCTCCCCTTGACATTTTCCTTTTATTTTCAGGTAGCTTTGGAGGGGTGGGGGTAATAGGGTTTAAGTGACTTGGCCAGGGTCTCACAATTAGTAAATATCTGAGGTCACATTTGAACTCAGGTCCTCCTGACTCTAGGGCCAGTGCTCTTTCCACTGCACCACTTACCTGTTGCTTAATGTTGCTTTTTCTATAAAGGAAAGGAAAGGAAAGGAATGAGCCCCAGAAGGAAGGATCCAGAGAAAAGAAAATGAAATGTAAGGAGCATAGAGAAGAGGTAGGGGAGTTGGGTCATAAAAATAAGTAGTTCACATTTAGAGATCTCTTTCAGGTTTGCAAAGTGATTTTCATCTCCAGTGTCACTTGAGGCTTACAACAGCTGCGTGAGGTAGGCCTTACTATCATGCATGCCCGTTTTAAAGACGAGGAGCCCGAGGGTCAGAATGGTGAAATGCCTTGCTTGTTTGTACCTGAGGCAGGTTTTGCAGACTTCAGGCATAGAGCTCTATCCTCTCTCCATCCTGCTATCAGCTGGAAGAGGAGCACCAGCCATGTGCCTTGAAAGGGACAGGAATCAGATTTTTAGAGGGCCTACTAAGTGTCATCAGCAGACGTCAAGTAGGAAGGGGATGTGATGTGAAAAAAGGAATGTAGTGTAACGAGACATGGCAGGGGAGAATTGAATTCCTTCATCAAGCAACTCTTTATTAAGCACCTACTATGTGCAGAACACTGTGTAAGAAGAGGAAAGTTCTACTTCAGGGGCAGCAAGAGGAAGCATGCTTTTGGTATGGGGAGTCTCCCAGAACAGAAAAGGAAGGCCAGCCAAGGAAAGAAGACAACTCACTGTGCAGTCTCTGAGAGAAAGTGGTAGGTCAACTAACACTGACAAATGACTAGAATTAACAAATGCCCACGTGGGGGGATATCGTGGGAATCTTGACTATGAAGCCCAGGGGGAATAACGTTAAAATATTTTTCTGTCATTCAGATGTCAAAGATGAAAGTGGATTATAAGCTTAGTAAGTGTGAGGATAAGATTAATATGTAATATAGTTTGGAAGAAATATCTGTAAAGAAAAAAAATAAAAGAACTTCTGGCCTGACTTTGTCGCAATACCATTAAGTCAGCCAAGGATAAAGACTGTTTACATATTATTTAGAAATAGAATGGTTGCTAGAGACATAGCTAAAACGTTGTCAGAGGGATATAAATGTGAGGTCAGACTGGCAGAGCAGAGCACAAATAAAGTGGCAATCAGAAACTCTAATGGAATGCCACAGTGACCCAGGATAAACCAGGCAGGAGGCAGGATGGAGACACACCAGACTTAACAGGTCCTTCTGTTCTGGGAAATCCTGCCACCATCCAATCCTCCCCAGCCCCTAATTCAATGGATGGTTAAAAAAAGTATCAACATAAACTATTATACAATAATATAATACAGCACTGACTGAAACATGAAATCTGGTGGTTAGGAGAACAGGATGATCCCTGGGAAAATGGAGGTGGTTAGGGACTGGACCTGTGATTTCTTTGGTATTAGGAGAAAATTCCCTCTACTAATCTACTTTCTCTGCAACTAAAGTCTTAGAATGTTAGCTAGGGCATTGAGAGTGAGGTTAAGTAACTTGTCCAGAGTCTTACAGAAATAGAAGTTGAGCCTAGGTCTTTTTTTGTCTCTACGAACAACTCCCTATTCATTACACCACACATCTTACCTAAATAGAAGATTGCTCAATGATCAATAAATAGTAAGAGCTTTCTTGATATAGATTTCTATATATAGAATATAGGAATGCTAGATGTCTGGTATCTCCAATATAAAGGGGGTCCCAAAAGTCTTAGGGCAGTTTCATGGTGATAAAGTAGTTGTGTAACCTATTAAAGCTTAAAACTGCATTAACATTCCATCTAAATAAAGGTTTTGATTTCTGTATAAAAAGGCGAGAATGAGTTAGAAGTGAAAACTAAAACATCATGTAATAACTTTAGAGATGTGTTTTTCGGAACATTTATTTTTCCTAAACACTGAATGCCATTGCAGTGATATAAGGGGAGTTCTAATATGAACATCTCTAACAATTCTTCCCTGTTAGCAACTTGTTATTTGAGAGAATTGTTTGGTATGGTAAGAGACTAAGAGACTTAATCATAGTCACAAAACTAATATACATCAGAGGACTTGAACAGGGGTCTTCCTGACTCCAAAGCTAACTCTTTATCCAGTTTCCCACGATTCCTCTCAGAGAATAAAAAAAAATTCCTCTCAGAAAATAAATAAATTCCTTTGTAAAAGAAAAGACTGAGTAGTATCAAGAGTATTAAAAAGAGAAAGGAAAATCCCACTCAGAGCAAGTGAAGAGGAAAAAAGGGTGAAAGAAAAGATGAATATAGCAATTATTGAATTACAGTATTTAGATTAATAAGGGCAGGTTAGCAAGACAGAAATGAAAAAATAAATTATGGCAACAGTAGCTTTCAGTGGGTTTTTTAAAGATCTTTCTTAATTACCAAGTGAGAAAAATGTTTTTCAATAAAATAACATGAGGGTAAATGGAAAATAAATAAAAAAGGGTTTTAGAAAATGGTGCTTATGTAACTACTCCCATGGTAGCATTGTTAAGCTGTGAGGGTCTGTCCCTCACCACTCCAAGTCGTTATCATGGGGGCCATTTGTCATCTATGTCTAAGGACAGTTAGAGTGAGCAGATAAATGAGCTTCATCCATCCTCCGAATTGGGAGACTCCCCTGAGTGGAGCCCGTCTCAGGAGGGCCATGGAGCATCTGTGCCCACCGCAGGGAATCCCTGTTCTCTGTTTTTCACTTTGATTATGTGTTTGTTGATAAGTACTAAAGGGATTCCACTCTGCCTGCTGGATAAGCAACTTGTAAGCTTGTTTTCCCCTCTTTCCTTTCCTCTCTCCCCCTTCTCTCCATCTCCCTTCTTCCACTTCTGTCTCTGTATGTGTGTGTGTGTATGTGTGTGTGTCTCTCTCTCTCACACACGCACACACACATACTCACATACACAACAACAAAGATGAGTCTGAAGATGGAGCACAACGTGCTAGATGAAAGATGCATTATAACTAAATGCAAAATATGCTAAATAACTTTAAAGCATCATGAAGATATTTCTATGGACATCTAAAATGTGTCAAAATTTATGTCAAGATATAAGCTTGGGTATAGCTAGGTATACTTAGCGAGAACAGAGAGGGTGACCCTCAATTATATACGTTCTGTCCTCCCCTCATTTATGACAAATATTGACACCTAGCATACAATAAGGTCACTTACCCTTGTGATCCCTTTCATCAGTTAAAACTGGCTTAATCAATGAGAAACAATATGAATCTTAAGTTAATTAAAACATAATTAGAAAATTAAATTGAGAAATAAAATCACATTATTTTTAATTTTATCAAAATTCATTTAAAAATTTTTGTTATAGAGCTGTAGTTTCTTTAGTGTGGCAAATCCCTTGAATGTAAGGAAACTCCCTCTGAGACCAAAATGTAACTTAATTGTAACTTAGATTTTTAGAGAGCTGTCCGAGGACCCCAAGAGGTTGTAACCTGTCCATTATAACATGCCCAATGTGTTTCAGAGGCAGATCTTGAACTCAAGTCTTCCAAAGTCTAAAGACAGCTCTTTATCCACCATGCCATGCCATCTCTCTCTGTTAAAAATGTCAAGGTAAATATAAATGACTTTCTGGATCTTTTATATCACTGATCTTTTTTATTAGTGTGGATAATTAAAAGTCAACTGCCAGATATGACCGGGGGGAGAAAAGGACAAAATATTAGTCTCTCTCAAAGTAAGTGAAACTGTCTAAATCATAACTGAATTTAGTGACCTTGCACCAACCTATCTGATAGTCTTTATTGAACCTCACAGGGAGCGTTCTAAGAGGGTTAGGGTTAGTTGACTGGGTTCAGGATGAATAACGTCATGGAAAGCCCAGTGACCTCTCCAAGAAGGTGTAAGAAGCCGAAGATTTACAAACCTCATAAGAGCAGCTCTGGCCCATTGCCATTCTGTGCATAGGGTTCCTGGTAGGACGTGAATCAAGGTAGGTTCAGATTTAGGTCAATAGCCAATTAGGAGCACTGTCCCTAGGAGATTCAGGAAGTGGTATGTAGAAATGCAATTGACTAGACAAGTAAGAACCAAACATTATTCTAGAAGGTTGGAGTATTCAACTTGGAAAACTGGTCAGTTAATCAATCAAGAGGTGTTTATTAAACACCTACTAATGCAAGTACTGTGCAAGGTACAGGTGATATAAAATGAAAACGAAATGGCCCTGAATAAAAAATTGGTGATTTTTTTTTTTTGCAAATAATTTTTATTAAAAAGTATTTTGATTGGTGGTAGCCAGTTTTTTTTAAATTTTTGTTATGATTTTAAGATATCAAATAGGATCAGAGATTTAGAGCTAGAAGAGACAACAGGGACATCTAGTCCAAATCTTCATTTTATAGAAGAGGAAAATGAGAACCAGGGAGATGAAATGTGAATTGTACAAGTTCACAGAGAAGTAGAAGAGGTCAGGTTTGAACCCAAGTTCTCGGACGCCTAAATTAGCGTGTGTTCTATTAATACAAGGAGAAGCATAACATACAAATAGCAAAAACAAAAAGCAAGCATCCCGTGTATAGCTTTTAACAGGTAAGCTCAAAAATAGAGGTGATGGGAGAGCCTCTCTCTACTTAGCAAGAATGAGCTAGGGGTCAAATGAAATCTCAGATCCATCAGAGTGGAACCAAATTCTAATGTTCAGTAAGGTGGAAAAGTCCAATATTTACTCAAGGCACACTTTACCTACCCCTTCCAGGCTCACATTGCTAAATTAAAACCACCCAAAATCCTATAGTCCAACTGTGTCTTCTTTTCAGGGGGTTTTGTTATGTGAATACAAATTCAATTTCCTTTTAGGTTTGGCTATTGAAGAATTTCATCTAACTTAGCTATGTAATGCAGATTGTAATCTCTCTGAGCTCCAACACTGCTAGAGTAACAAGTAGTTTCTTTTTCAGCAGATGGCTTTCACCAGCAGGAGGCCCAAATGCCAATTGTCATTAAAAAAAGAAAGAAAGAAAGAAAAACCACAAAATAACAACAAAAACAGAGACCCGGTTTGTCAAACACATCCCACAGTCTATATGTGGTGAAGAAATTCTCACCACATGAACTCTCATAGATGCCAAAAAGTAAATAGAATTGTTTCTCCCTTCTTAAAAAAATAAAAGCAACCATCACATAAAATTTTATGGAAATTTTGAAAAGACCAAGAGAGCATTTAATTCAAGCTTCTAAGGGAGTAAGAAATGGCATCTTTACCTAGTCAAAAGGCCTCATTTCTTATTAAGCCGTAATCACTGAATTGACTTTACCTCAGTCAAAGAGAGACCTTTAAAGACCTTAGTTGGAAAAGGCCAAGGTCCCCCAGAGCATCCTGGGCCATCTCCAGTCTTCCTGATCTATATCTGGCCACTGCACCCAGACGGCTCCAGAGGAGAAACTGAGGCTGGTGATTCTGTACAGCCTTCCTCACTTAAATCCAATTCACTTGCAAGTCGAGGCATCATCTTCCTGACGCCATGGTCCTCTGAGAATGAAAGACAAACAGCAAAAAAAAAAAAAAAAGTGAAACAAAAGCCAAGGAAAGTTAAAAGATTTACTCAAGATCACATGCCAGAATCCGGGGCTCGTGGATCTCATGTCTTTCTTTAGATTTTTCTTTTTGCCCCTTCTTGGTAGATATAGAATAATACTTGTGATTTTTTTTAGCAATGTGCTTAAAGTCAACATTTTCACTGAATAAAACTGATATTCCAAGTTCCATGGTTTTCTCCAAGTTAGAACAAGATACTTACAAGCTCACTGCCTCCTAACATGGGTGTCAGGATTCCTCCAATGTAGAACTGGAAAGGATACACAGAAGGGGACAAAAGCAGTGTGTCCACCAAGGAGCCATAGTTAAAAGGTCATGGCATCATGAGCAAATTCATAGTGGTCTTGGGAGAGGTTTCTTCCTGAGATTCCTGTATTGGATCAAAAGGGAGGAAAGGGATCCCTCTCAGGTGAGTCTGCTTGGTTTCCCATCCTTGAGGTTACATGGGGGTGTCAGTCAGTTAGGAAACTAGACATGTCTAGATTTAAATGGAAAATTCCAGATACATGGGGCCTTCTAGAGAAGGATCAGAGCAAGAGGGAGAGGGTACCAAGTAAGAAGAGAGGATGTAGCTAAGGTTACACAACTTGTCATATAGGGAAAGACTAGACCAGAAAATACTCTGATTTTTCTGACCATTGCAACAGACTGCAATGTCAAGTCAAGTAATCGTAGCCCAGGGGTCTAACTCCTGGTCCAGCAATAACTCAAGAGACAAAGTTATATAAATCTACCTAGAGACTGACCACATTTCAGCATCCAAAGACCTAGTTCAGGAAATCATCTGGCTTCTCTAAGACCATAAGGTCTATTGCAGGAAAGAAGTACTAAGGACCATGCTTGTGCAGGCATTGCTCCTTGCCCTGATTGTCTATGAGACCAACGGTCTATATTAGATGCATCAAGATATGAGTCAAAACTAGTTTCAACACCTAAGGTGCTCTTGATAGAGGCCAAATGAAAGGACTATGTACCTTGGTGCAATGGATAGAGTGCTGGGCCTGTAAGGAACTCAAACCTACCTTCAAATACTTACTAGCTCTGTGACTGTGGGCAAGTCACTTAACCCTGTTTGCCTCAATATCCTCATATGGAAAATGAGCTGGAGAAGAAAATGGCAAACCACTCCAGGATCTTTGCCAAGAAAACCCCAAATGGGGTCATGAAGAGTCAGACACAACTAAAACAACAACATAAATCAATGACTAACTCACCTCATTTCTCCTTCTTATGCTTATTCTCAGGATTCCTTTCTGCTTTATATTAATCCTTTTCAATCTAGTTTCAGAAAAGCTTTGCCTTCTTGCCATATTTTTTTTCCTTTCACACATAGTTTGTGATTTTTTAATAGTCTAAAAAGTGTGAGTTTTCTCCCCACCACCTCTTTGGTGCTTTTCATCTTTGGCAACATCCACTTCTTAGGCTTCTAAATAACCTTAGCTCTTCAATTGGTTTTTGGCTTCCTTGAGAATAAGGCAGGGGCAAAATTTGGATGCCTGCCTGCCACCTCCCCTCTCTTATCCTGCTATCAAAGCATGTATTTTTTTCTTCTATTTTTTCATTTTGAAAATTCTTTTTCCAGGTGACCACGGATGAGAAGCCTCTCAGGAAGCCACCTGCCAGACTAGAGAAACTTAAGACCAAAAGGGAAACAAATGGGTTCACAATAAAAAATAGAGAAGAGAAGATGAAGGCAGCAGATGAAAGGAGGAAGGTAACTTCGCTCTCATGTGTACCAGAGGTTCACTGTGTGAGAATCTGCTTACTAAAATCAGTCTTTCCCAAACTTTTTTGGCAAAACTTTGTCCTTTTGAGATATACCTCCAAGTCTGGGTTGAATATTCTAAGGATGCTTGTGTTTTAATAGATTTCACCTTTCTTTCCCTGTTTTTTGACCTAGGAATAATATAATTTTAAGTTGATGATACTAGTTTTACCTGAGAAACGTAGTTTGGGGGATTAGGCAGAGAACTGACCTTGGAATCAGGAATATCTGGGTTGAAAACCCATTTCTGCCAAACCACTCAGTGTCCCAAGCTATAGATTATAAATTGTCATCAACTACTAATCTGCATTGGTGCAGGGAGTATCCTCACCAGAACTTCCTTAGGATAATAAAATTATGGATCCAGAGGTGGGAAACCTTCGGTCTCAAGGCCACATGTGGTCACCCTTTGACTGAATCCAAATTTCACAGCAGCCTCCAGATCACAGGTTCCCCCCTACCCTGAGACCAAGGGGAAAGATTATGTCATCTATGCAACTTAAGGAAGATGCACTTCCCCACTTTCTTCCCTCCAAAAAAAGGTAGAATTTTCTTTACATGGAAATACTAAGATGAAAATCTCCATGCTGTGAAGTTTTAATTAGGAGACTAAAGTTAGAGGAACACAATTTTTAATGATATTAGGATTCATAAGTGGAAGGATTGTTTAGTCACCATCTGAATTTCATTGATACAGGCTGTAGCCCCTTATATCTGTTAATTCAAGCCACACATTTGGAGCTCCAGTTGGGACTCAAGGACAGCTAACTTCCTGAAGTTTCTATGCCCGGATACGTTACCCAGATTTCTGAGACATTGGGCTGGTCATAATAGGATAGAGGTTCTCAAAATGAAGTCTTTCGGGAGGTTTTCAAGGTCAAAATTATTTTCACAAAACTAAGATATTTTAATTTCTAACATGGTAGATACATTGATAAGATATAACCCATATAAACAAATCCTCAATAATTTTCAAGAGCATAAAGAGGGACCCTGTTGAGACCAAAAAGTTTGAGAATTACCATAGGAAATGGATTTGTCCCATCGGGCATGTCCCCTCTTACTCTTGGCCCGGGCCCCTAGAAACATTCTGAAAAACAGCTGACATAAATAAAGAGAAGAAAAAATAGAAAAAAATAAAAGTTTAATTATGAGAAATGTGGTCTATTTATTTTAGGCCTATTTACTTAAAGGACTATATACAAGTCCTTGAAAGCATAACATGAGCAGCAACTCACCAAGTTAAAAATGAACGAAAAGATTGCTGTTTAGCTGTTAGAGGAGGAGGACGAAGAGGAGGGTGCATTGGAAAGAATGCCCTTAGCAGGACTGAGCCTGGAATAATTAAGATAACAAAGTAATGAGGATAATGATATTGACAATGATAATGAAGGATTACAATGATAAACTTGCCATCTTTCATAAACTGGCAGATGAGGAATTCCCCTAGTATAAATATAAACCTCAAAATACCCCTGAGAGTTCTACAAATAAACTATATTGAAAGTGGAGCATTCTCAAAGATCAAACATGCCTCAAACTGCCTGGTCGTTACAATGATCTATAATGTTTTTAATTGTTGATGCCATACCGAAGACTCATAATCTCCAAGCTATGTGTAAGGAAATGCTTTTAAACTATAGAGACCTAGTAGTAAACATTAAAATTCTACGGGAACAGGACGAGATACCCATCATCCATGGTATCCTACCTTGCCTGCTACGGGAATTATCCCAAGGATACCTTCAGGGATCCTACAGAAGATGAGCTTACATCTCAATGCTTTTATTCCATTACAAATGCAGTTACTTTATCCAATCTTGAAAAAATAGTCCATAGAACATTAAATATAAAATAACAATAGGAGGATAGTGATCTTTTCCAGGACTGTTTCAATCTGAACTTGGTCCCTTTCCTTAGAGAGGGAATATGGAATAGTGGCTAGAGTAATATTCTTGTTGTCTGGGACACCTGGGTCGAATTCTGCCTCCAACACTACCTATGGGACCCTAAGCAAACCAGTTGACCTCTTGCCATATGACCGACCCAACCTGTTTGCTTTTTCATTTCTTTAGCTTGTCAGCATCCTTCCTAAAATGTAATGCCAAGTACCAAACATCATACTTTGTATTGGTTTTCTTTATGACACTGCAGAGTACAATGTTAATTGGTAGGGCAATATACTCGGACACTATAAGAAGCTATTCACTCATCTGTCCTACCTTCAACACTGTTCTGCAGGTTAAAGGTGAAGAAATGAAAAAAAGGCTGAGAAATGACAGGCCTTTGCCACCAATTGTCCCTTCGAGCACTGCAGAGCTGAACAAGGATGACACTCCATTGGCCAAAGAATTTGATGCTACAGACTCGGCTGGGTTTCATCCCTCCACCATGGAAACAGGAAGGCAAGTGAAAAGGAAAAAAAGTGTTGGGAAAGGCAATATGGCTTCAAGTGAAATAAATCAAAATTATGAAGCCTTCGGGATTGTGGGGTCTGATGTGCACTGCAGAGCTCCCGATGGCGTACTCTGATGCACCGGTGATCCACTCTGGGGACTCAAATGTAATCTAATTTATATTCTCCTATTTTTTATATCTTGATGCACCATTTTTATAAACAAAACACAACCAAAAACCAAAGAAGGCCGTGATAATACACTTACTTGCTCCTGACTTGGGATTTTTTCCACTTTGGGGTATAGATTGTTGCCAAGAATGCAGGGAGAAGTTGGTGGGTGTAAATTCAATGAACCTAAGGCAAGTACTTTGATTTGATGAGTGTCTTCCAGATTCACTTAATGTACTTGGAATAAAATCTGGTCCACTCTATTCAATGTAAACTACACAAGTGATATTTCACTAATTCTTAAAAATTTAAATCCTTGCTCTACCCCTTTACTTTCCTCCTACAGACCTTACTGTAGTAATTGGTCTAGGGACAATGCTTGGCTTCACTGTTAATACTCAGGGCTAGAGAGTGTTGATTTCAAGGTTACTGGTTTCACATCCACACAGTCCAAAGGAAAAGAAGGAGGAAGAGGAGGGGGGAAGCCCCAGGAGGAAACTTTATACCCTAATGCCTGAGGTCAGTAAAGGCTCAGTTAAATTCCTGGCTCAATGTATTCCATCACCTGGGTCTTTCTTTCCATGCTAAGCAGTTCTCCTGTGAGGGAGATAATCCATCCTAAGATGTGTTGCAGCTAATGAAAAATACTGTAGTGTAGTAGGAAGTGTCCTGGAATGCCCAGAGAGATCTGGTTCTGAATTCTACCTCTGACACTTTCTAGATTGGGGGACCATGAACAAGAGGATCAACCTCTCCACGTCTCAGTTTCTTCATCTACAGAATGGGAATAGTAATATCTACAACACAAATCTCTCCAGGTTGTTGTGAGGATCAAGTGAGGTCCTTCATTCATCCATTCGTTTGGGCAGCTAGGTGGTGCAGTGGATAGAGCACCAGTGCAGGAGTCAGGAGGACCTGAGTTCAAATGTCATGTCAGACACTTGACACTCATGCTGTGTGACCTTGGGCAAGTCACTTAACCCCAATTGCCTCATCCTGGGTCATCTCCAGTCATCCTGATGAATATGTGGTCACTGGATTCAGATGGCTCTGGAGAAGTGAGGCTGGTGACATGCACAGCCCTCCCTCACTCAAAAAAAAGTCAAGTGCAAGCCACGTCATCATTTCTCTGATGGCATGGTCTTCTTTGGTAATGAAGGACGAATGCACAAATAATCATTTATTAAGTGCCTAAATGGGCCAGTCACTGTGCTAAGCACAGAAATAAAAAGATGAAAATAATACAGTCCCTGCCCTCCAGGAGTATCTGTTATTTTAGGTGAAACAGCATGAACCTAGATAAATTCAAAGCATATAAATATGTCTGAATTTGGAGAGTTCCAGATATGCTTTGTGTAAGAGCTGGCATTTGTACTAATCCTTGAAGGAAGCTAAGGATTCCATGAGTTAGAGATGTGACAGATTTAGGATACAGAATGAGATACATATTTCTGCATACAGTCATTGAGGGAATTTGTTTTGCTTAACTATGCATATTTGTTACAAGTAATTTGTTTTTCTTGCTTCTTTCAATGGAGTAAAGGTGGGAGGGAGAGAAAATAAATGGGATGGGACTAAGGATGTGAAATATTGCATGCACTTTTAGATGAGGTCACTGGATTATTAGATTTTATTTTGTTACAAGAGACTTCTTACAAAGTGGGAATAATCTTAAACGTTTTGATATGAAAACAAAACATATCAAGAAAAAAATTAGAAAGAGAGAGGAAGTGTATTCTAGAAATGGGAGACAGTTCAGATAAAAACACAGAGAAGAGGGATGGAATGATATAGGTAGAGGAACATTAAAATAGACAACTATGATTAAAATGTAAAGTACATGAAGTAGGACTGGTAGTTCTCAAATGTTTTCATCTCAAGACCTCTTTATGCTCTTACAAATTATTGGGGACCCCAAAGAGCTTTTGTTTATTGGGTTTATGAATGTTTATTCTATGAGAAATTAAAACTGACCATTTAAAAATATTAATTCATTTAAAATAATAATTCCATTATGTGTTAATATAAATAACAAATTTCAATGAAAAATAACATTTTCCAAAACAAAAAACAGTTAGGAGGAAGAGTGGCATTGTTTTACATATATTCCAAAAAATTTCTGTAATGCCTGGCTTAATAGAAGACAGCTGGATTCTCATATTTGTATATGCATTCAATCTGTTGTGTTATGCTGTTTTGGTTGAAGTATATCAAGAAAATCTGGCCTCACACAGACATGTAGTTGGGAAAGGGAAGAGTATTTTAATAGGCAAGTAATTTCTTAATATTATTATGAAAGTAATATGTTGTGAACCCCCTAAAAAGATCTCAGGAACTCTCAAGAGTTTGTGGACCACTCTTTGAGAACGATTTACCTCACCATGTTTTATATTGCTGAAATAGACTAATGTACAGGAACTTGGAAAGCTAAACTGGAGATAGACTTTGAAAATGCCAAAGAGAGAAGTGTATATTTTTTACTAGAGACAACTGGAAGTTCTTAAACAGGAAAGTGCCATGTCCAGACCTGTACTTTAGGAGTATCATTTTGCAGCTATGAGGAGGATTGGGTTAGAGAGGGAGAGACAGAGACAAGGAGAACAACCAGAAATCTATTGTGGTAATCCAGGTGAGAGGCGGTAAAGATTTGATGCTGTGGAGTACAACAAGCAAAGCTTGGTATTTGAGTGGATATGAGGAGTAAAGAAGAGGGAATTTGAGGATGAATACCAGGTTACAAACCTAGTTGACCAGAAGGAGGGAAATGAGGAAAAGACAAGGACATCTGAAAGATGATGAGTTCTTTTTTGGACTTATTCAGTTTGAGATGGCTGTTTGGAAATATTCAGTGGATGCTTGGTGATGTCAGACTGGAGCTCAGGAGAGATACTCTATAGATATAGATATACATATATGTATGCTCATGTCTGTAAATATGCACACATGTATATACACATATTTTCCATATATATTCATATATACATCTTTTATGTAAATGTGCATACATATACATAGTGTGTGTGTGTGTGTGTATGTGATATGTGTATGCCTGGGAATCATCTGTGTAGAAATGATCACTGAATCCCCTGAGAACAGATGAAAGAGACTACACTACAGGACAGAATGAGGAGAGAAAAGAGCCTAATTCATTAGCTGGTGTATACCCACACAAAGTGGGCCAGACATGGATGATGATCCAGCAAGGGATACTGAGGAACAGCCAGAGAAACAGGGAAAACCAAGTGAGAACAGTGACATGAAAAGAAAGAGAAGAGAATCCAGGAGAAGGGAGTCAGGTGAAAGGGATGAAGATGGAGACAAGGCCTTCAGATCCGTCCATCAGAAGATTGTTGGAAACTGTAGAAATGTGTGTTCATCCTTCGTTGCTGAAGAAGATCATGCCATGAGAGAAATGATGACATGACTGGCACTTGACTTGTTTTGAGAGAGGGAGGGCTGTGCAGGTCACCAGACTCAATTCTCCTCCAGAGCCATCTGAATCCAGTGACCAGATATTCATCAGGATGACTGGAGATGACCAAGGATGAGGCAATTGGGGTTAAATGACTTGCCCAAGGTCACACAGCTAGTGAGTGTCAAATGTCTGAGGTGAGATTTGAACTCAGATCCTCCTGACTCCTACACTGGTGCTCTATCCACTGCACCATCTAGCTGCCCCTGTAAATATCTGAGATCAGATTTGAACTCAGGTCCTGATTCCAGGGCTGGTACTCTATCTTCTGCTCCACCTAGCTACCCCTAACTGTAGAAATAACAGTTACAGAAATGAAGGAACTGAGTGAAGACAGATTTTTGTCTTTTTTTAATCTCTCTTTTCTTAACTGTCAAAAAGAGGACAGTAACTTAAAGGGAGGTAACATGAAGTTAATTAATATTTTATTTTGTTTTATTCATGGGCAGTATATGCAACTGATTTGGAGACTAAAAATTAGTGAGCATCAGTCAATGAGCATTTCTAAGGACTTATGTGCCAAGCATTGGGCTAAGTACTGGGGATACGAAGAAGGAGCTTATGGGAGAGACAACATGCGAACAACTACGTGGAAACAAGGTATAGACAGGATAAACTAGAGATAACCAGCAGAGCGAAGGTACTAGCAGTAAGCGAGATCAGTCAGCAAAGGAATTTAGTATATTAAACCAAAACCAGAGAATGGAGATGAGTCAAGGGACAAGTCTCTGGAGAAGGGACAAAGAGCCCAAGTAGAGGGGTCACCCTCGCTGTCTCGTCTTCATCAGAGACTAGAATAAAGGAGAAAAGAATGGGACAATCCAGGATTGGCATTTGGTAAGGTATGTGCGGCAATAGGAAGGGGGTAATACCTAGAAAGGGTTTTGTAAACAGTAAAGGACTGCATCAATGCTAGTTACTAATATTATTATTATTGGAACCTCTAAATCCATCTGGTTATGAAGACATCATTCTAGGATACTTTTAAAAATAATAATTAACATGTATTTAGACCTTTAAGGCTTGCAAAGCACTTTACATATGCTATGTCTCATAGCAATGGTCACAATAACCCCTGAGAAGTGTTACTTATTATCCTTATTTTAGAGATGAGCAAACTGAGGCTCACAGAGGTTCTGACTGCGGCAAGATTTGAATTCAGCTCCCCTTAACTCCAAGTCTAGCACTGTGCTCACCGCGCCACGTCGATGCCCCTGGTCCATATGCTACTTGGACATAGAGGTGTGTGTGCGTATGTGTGTGTGTTTTCAGTGTTTGGTTCACCAACACTTCTTAGAATACTATAAATGGCTCCTGTGAGCAACATATATATACATATACACACACACACACACACACACACACACACACACACACATAGATACACATTTCGTATTGGAATGGGTGCAATCACGGTGGCACAGTAATGATGTTTGCTAACTCTGTGCAAGTATATGTCACAGGTGTGCCATGTAAAAGCTCTCTTCTTATTGTTTTGTTCCAGCACTGTGGAACAACAGGTAGCCTTTTCAGAATGATGCCCGGTAATGGCATTTACCAATTATGTAAAATGGGATAATGGCTGGAACACATTTTCCCGCTGGAGGGAGGAGAACTATGAGCTATGAGTATGGAGAATCTAATTTTTTTTACTTGTTTTTTAAAGCCCTGCTGAACTTAAAAAAAAAAGACTACAAAAAATGAAAAACAGGAAAAATGTAAGTCCTATAGATTGTTGTTGTTTTTAATGTGGAAAACAGAAACATAATAATGGCTGCTTAGGTGGCATAGTGAATAGATTGCCAGCCCTGGAGTCAGGAAGACCTGAGTTCAAATGCAGCCTCAAACTCTTACTAGCTATATGACTCTAGGCATGTGACTTAACCCTGTTTGCCTCAGTTTCCTCATCTGTAGAATGAGCTGGAGAAGGAAATGGTGAACCACTCCAGTATCTCTGCAAAGAAAACCTCTAATGGGATCACGGAGAGTTGGACAACAAAAGCAATGATAGCCTTTGCTATGATATACATTTATTTATTTTGATGGTAATTTTTACTTTAAACTTGTGCAAAAGTGATACAATGGGGAGAACACTGCCTCGAGGCAAAAGATGAGGGTTAAAATGATGCCTCTCATGCATGCTACCTATGTGACTATAGTGACCCATATGGGTAAGTCCCTTAGCCTTCCAAAGCCTGTTTCATTTTCTGTAACATGAGTGGACTGGACACTGAGTTTTCTTCCTGCTCCACATCTTTGATTCAGTGATCTGTGACCTAAAGTATAAGGTCATTTTACTGTTAACGTCACTGACTTGAAGCACTCCATGCTTCACATTGGGATTAGAGGCCATAAAGAATAAAAACTCTTTCAAGTAAATTAAGCGTCCTCATCTGAGAACTGTGCATTTCTTTTGCAAAGAAATTGTATGATGATCTGTGGACTTCACAAATGATTGGACACAAAAACCATTAAAAGGGGTCTTTTTCATGCTTGCTTCTTAAAGGAGAACAAAATAATTTGGTTGCACTGTGAGCTAGTCCAAATGGCTAGAACTGAACTTTTAAAATTTAGTTCATTACTATGCCGAAAGGGCTATAAAACTGTGTGTGCCTTTTGACCCAACAATACCACTAATTTTTTTTAAAAAGGGGAAAGGACCTATGTGTACAAAAATATTTATAGCAACTTTTTGTGTTATCAATGAATTGGAAATGGGGGGAATGTCCATCAGTTAAGGAGTGACAGAACAAGTTATAGTGTATAATTATAATGGAATACTATTGTGCTTTAAGAAATTAAGAGCAGGGTGATTTCAGAAAAATCTGGAAAGATTTAGATGAACCGATACAGAGTGTAGTGAGCAGAACCAGGAGAACATTATACAAAGTAAAAGCAATATTGTACAATGATCAACTGTGAATGACTTAACTGTTCTCAGCAAGACATTTCAAAGGACTCGTGGTGAAAAATGCTATCCACTTCCAGGGAAATAACTGATGGAGTATTACTTCAGATTGAAGCATACTTTTTCACTTTATTTTTTGTGGGTTTGTTTTTGGTTGTGTTTTTTTTCACAACATGATTAATACAGAAATATGTTTTGCATGATTGCACATGTATATAACCTTTATCAAATTGCTTATTGTCTCAGGGAGGGGGAGGGAAGGGAGGGAGAGAATTTGGAATTCAAATTGTTTTATAAAATGAATGTTAAAAATTGTTTCACATGTAATTGAGAAAGAAATAAAATATTCAAAAAGTGTTGAACAAAAAATAAATAAATAAAATTTAGTTCATTGAGCACAAGGAACTTTTAAAAAATGGAAGCTTTTTATAAACAGGGAAGTGTTAAATAAACAGAACTATAAAAATCAATACAATTGATTATTCAATAAAACTGTAATCATGGAAATGAAAAGGAAATCAAGCTATGGAGGAACTGCAAAAAAACCAATATTATTCCCAAAGAATAGAGCATGAAACATGCCTCCCTCCTCTTGGCAGAGAGCCAGGGGCTACCAGGTAAAACACTGCATACATTGTCATACATAGTCATCATACTGGTCGTTTTTGCTTAGCTATTTTTCTTTTGTTACAAGGGAGGGTTCAATTTTCATAGGTGGGTAGTACCCAAAAATGACTGTGATATAAAAACAAAAGACAGTAATAAAATATATTTTTTTAAAGATCTGGTCTATTGGAATCTTAAAATATGTGATGTTAATTACATAAGCACAATTCAAGTTTAATTGCAAAACATAAATTTTGGGCACATCCAGGACATTTCTGTTAACAGCAGATATGTATGAATCTTTAGGAAGACACAAAGCAATTGAAAATTAGGTTAGAGTGGATCATTAGCATAGTTCTCTTAACTGATGATGGTTGAAAGATAGTTGTAATGTCAACCAAGTTGTCTGATCTGAGAGAATGCCCACTCATCCTATGCAGACGACTCACTGATGTATATATCCATTCACCATTGTTCTCTTGAGGTCCACTCTCATCAGTTGCTTACTGGATACCATACAGAAACCTCAAACGTGTCCCAAACAGAATTTACTATTTTTCCCCTAAAATCTACCCATTTCCCAAATTTCCATATTTCTCCAAAAGTCACCACTATTTTTCCAGTTCCCCAGGTTCATAACCTCAATATTACCCTCAGTTCCTCACTTTTTTCATAATATATATCTAGTCACTTCCAAGACCTTGCTGTTACCACCTCCACAACATCTTTCATCTGATCCTTTATCTCTGTTTTTATAGTTACCACTTAGGTTAGGCTTGCATTACTTCTTGCCCAGATTGCTAAACTCTTAATTGGTCTCTCTGACTCAAGTTTCTCCCCACTCTATTCCATCCTTCACATTGCTGCAGTGACAAAGGAAAATCCCCTGAGAGACAGAATAATCTGGGTAATTAATAGTCAATTTATCAATTAGGCTAGCTAATAATAAATTGATGATCAGTGGTTTCTCTCCAAAAACCCAGGACAAAACCATAGAGAGACTGAAAGCCTGTAAAAGAAAATGTCCCTGACAAGTGAAAATTAACCCTGATTGGTGTATATTTAATGGAAAGGTGGACAACGAGTCTTCCACTCCTCCTAATGAGAACACAGCTTGATCATGAGACTCAGCCACCTCCAGCAATCAGGACAAGGGCATACATCTCCATTCAGACCATTTTGGTTGGTTTTCTCCTTCATGAGTTGGGTCATCCTAAATTCCAATTGGAACATTAAAAGGAAAGGGACTGTTCTCCTTGGGGCAAAAACTTGTCCAGACTGGATTCTGTTTCCACTCCCCCCATCCTACCAGGGTGGGGTCTGGCTCAAGATTGATGACCATGCTCCCTGAGGGTTAGTGTTAATTTCAATCAGCTATGTCTTTTAACACTACACCATAGCTGGGCTCCAATGACGAAACAGAGGAGAAAACACATGGATCCTAATTTAATAATTGGTTATTAATATAATAGAAAAAATATTTTCTCTCACTGTTAAAGCAAATTTTCCCTAAGCAGACATCTCACCAAGTCATTCCCCTAACTCAATAAACTCAATTATTTCCCTATTGTGTCTGTAAATTCTCGTTTTGCTTTTAAAGCCCCACCGTACTTGGCCTCAGTCTACCTTTCTAGCCTCCCTGTACATTATTCACTCCTAGACTCAACAATCAAGCCAAATAAGCTTTCTCTCTGTTCTTCGTAACCAAGGGTTTGCTGGTAAATGCTTAACTATTGACTCTCTGAGGAAAAGTATGCTACACATACTTCTAAGTTTAATCTGCACCATTAACATTTTCTCCGTCACTTTCTTAAGCCTAGACAGTTAAGAAAACATAAATCAAGCCCTGATTTCTAAGGTATAAATGCTCACCCTGAAAATTTAACAATCAGCTTTCTTATGCTGGTTTGACTGACTTCAGCACAACCTTGCCACAACCAATACCCCATCTCCCATCTACATCCCTTTGTACTGGGCTGTCCTCCATGGCTGGAATGAATTCTTTTATCACCTCTACTTCAGAGATTCCTACTCTTCCCTCAAAAGTGAACTCAAACAACACTTTCTACATGAAACACTTTCTGATCCTTCCAACTGCTAGTGCCTTCCTACCCCAACTACGATGCGTTTCAATACCTTCTACTTATCCATTTTTATTTTCTTTGTGCTAAATTTATTTAGTGTAAAGGCAGACAGATGAGAGATGAGTGTTGTTTGTGAGAGAAGGCTGGTTGGATTGTAGGAAATGGGAGACAGAATATTGTACAAAGAAGGGGAAAGATAGATTGGAGCCACATTGTGAAAGACTTTAAAAGTTACACAGAAAAAAAATGTTTAAACATAGAAGCAATAGAACAATTGAAGAAGAAGATCACATTTATTACATGAAGGATACAAGAAAGAATCTGGAGCCCACCACTGCTATAGAATAAACTGTAGGAAAGCACATGTGAACTCTGTAGCAGTTGTTGACGTTTTGTGTATTGCTTTGAAATGCTTTTTAAAGCACAGTCTGTCTTCAGTTTAATTTCATGAATGATGACCAGTTAGGCATGGAGGAGGAGTTTGTCAAAGTCTCATATAACATTAAGGTCACCGACACTCAACCCCTCGTCCCTGTCCAACCCCCTTATCCCCATCCAACCCTCTCAGGCCCATCCACTCTTGAATCTTACAGATGAGGATGCCCAGAGAAGGTAAGTGACTTGCTCCTGGTCTATTAAGTTTCAGAACAAGGATTTCACCCCACGTCTTCTGACTCCAGATCTAACCCTCTTTTCATGACCATAAGCTGTCCTCTAAAAAATTACGGCAGGTATGCCTTTTTCAAAATGAAGTTGATATTGGATTTATTCCAATGTACACACATACATCTGTTTAGAAGAATGTGCACTTTAGCATGTTAATGGGTCTCCATTTGTCAACAAAATTTTGACAATCATGAAATTTCTTTGAGTGAGTTGCTGTAGCAATTACCAGTAATTTGGGACTGGGCTTATTTACATATTTGATTCAGCTATCAATAAGACTCTACATTTTGAAGGACTGATTATAAAATAAATGTTTCTAAAGATCACTCTTTAATATTCAGTGGACTGTTTAAAACTGTAACTAAGAGCTGAAATTGAGCTAATGTCAGAAATGTGTATCATCTTTCTATCAGCATGGATATATCAATAAGAATTTATTAATCACCTACTATGTGCCAATACCATATTAGGTGTTACAGATACAAAAACAATGAAATAATGCTGTATTCTTCGAGTTTATTTTAATTCTTCAGGTGTCTTTCATTTCCTCAGTAATTAAACAATCCAATTTGTTTCAATTGCTACACCAAATTGAGAAGAGTCTTCAAGAGAGGAACTGGTGGTAATAATGATAATGAATGGAAAGACACATGCCTACTATATATAGCTCAGGGCCACCATCCAGTAAAGATCAAGTTAAGTCAGAGAATGAAAAAGGGGAAAAGAAACTGCCTACTGGGTTGAAGCTAGTCTTTGAGAGCCCATAGCCTTCCCAACTGGGTTCATTTCATTTCAGCAGGATGTAATGCACCCTGCAAGCTTATAATTAACTTACCATTACATATGCTAACAAGTGCAGCAACAACGCTAATTAGATTTACATTTTTTAACACGTGATCTAACTTTATTAATCAATACACGCAAACAATACAAATCTCAGCACCCTGTTTAATGAACAAACCACCATCCTGCTGCTTAGAAATCCCATTAAACCTCTTTGATAGGAGAGCTCATGACACCTGGGCTTCTCTGCCAGGTGGAAGCCATTTGTCTCCTTTTGGGATGGTCTTCTAGCAAGTCCTCACTGCCTTCAGGTGAACATGGGCTCTGAAGAGCAAAGAATGGAGGAGCCCCACCCAACCACAATCCAGGAGCAGGCTGATGACTGAGGTTTCAAGTGAGTTTTTCATAGCTAGACTATGGATGTTCCTAATTTGTTACCACAGAATTTGATTGGTAGTTTAATTCATAAAATACTGATAAAGTTGTTTATATTCTATTTCTATTGGTGGTCTTTTCTATCAGAGGGTCAACATACACTTATCAATTAAGACAACATAGGTTGTTTACTACCCCGTACTCAAGTACCTATCTTATTGAAAAACAACTTAGAGAAAACTTACTCAGAACAACTCAGTGACAAAATTCAGACTTAAAATGACATGATGTTAGTTATGCTAAGTTGACAAACTTATTCCTACTATCTTATTAAGGTAATAAAAATTCTCACTACATAGTCTATCTACTTTCATGAAAATATCCCTTAATAATAATTTGTTCTCTTGGAGCCTAGTTTCATGTTAACTGTGGTGAAAGAAAAAACCGATAGGCAGTTTCTGGGTAATTATAACCAATTTATTAATTAGGCTAGCTAATAATCAATAAATTGATGGTCAGTGGTTTTTCTTAGTATCCAAAGACAAAACCATGGAGAAACTCTTAATATACTTTTGGAAAAGGGGGAGACACTTAACAAGTAAAAAACCAACCCTGATTGATGGACATTTTAATGAGGTGGTGGTTAATGAGGAGGTCTTCAGTTCTTCCAGTTGGGAACTGCGGCTTGATCATGAGATTCAGCATGCTCCAGCATGCTCCAACAATCTGGACAGGGGAATCCAGTTCCACCTGGACCACTCAGGCTTATTTTCTCCTTCATAAGCTGGGTCACTTTAAACTCCAAGGAAGGATGCAAGGACATGGACCTATTTCCTAAAGGTAAGAATTCACCTGATTTAGACTCTGTTTCGTGGTTGTCCTTCATTCTTGAAGAGGACCAAGTTGACACCACCATGATAAAGTCAAGTTTCAATGTGTCCAACTGTGGCTGATCAGAACACAAGCTCGGAATGTTCCACCAGACTGGGCACGGATAGTCCATGTGAACATTTGGGGTAGATATTCTAAATTTGCACATCCTACATTTCCTTTGAGCTGTTTCAAATCTGCTTCACTCACAGAGCACAACACCTTTTGTGATGTGGGTACACCATGCTGAGTGGTTCTATGCCAGTGTCTCCCATGTCACACAGTTCCAAAGTTCTTGAGAGTGTCCTTGTATCGCCTCTTCTAACCATCGTGCAATTGCCTACCCCATGCGAGTTCTCCATAAAATAGTCTTTTTGGCAAGCATATGTTTTGCATTCGAACAGCACGGCTACTCCATCAGAATTTTACTTTCTGAAATATAGTTTCTATTTACAGGAAAAAAAATGAAACAATCTTAATCCTAGTTTAATAATTAGTTGTTAATATAGTAACAAAATAATAATTTCTCTCATCACCAAACAACCTTCAACTATTTTATTTAGATTTCCTAACATTCTGATGCTGAGAAGATGCTGACTAGTTGTTAGGAGTATTTCAATCTGTGTAGCAGGTCCATGCCTCATTGTAAATTTCTAGATGGGATTCTGGTTTATGAATCAGTACTGTGTGAGCCATTTATATCAAAGCTACTCACTCTTGGATGAACTGAATATAAAGATAACTAGAAATGAGACACCAAGTCCTGGGTCACAGTAATTCTTCTAAGATAGCAAACCCTGAGAGGCCCAGGCTCAAACATCTTACCACCCTTATCTAGCTTTATGATAGTCATGTATGTCTTTTTAGATATGTAGCTAAACCTGTCATGGCATACATATTTTCAGAGTATCGTGAATTAAGAAATCAAAGACACCGCAGAGATTTAATAGCCTGATGTACTTATTTTACAGAGGCGTCAAGAGAAAGGCATTTAGTTACCAGGAGAAAATCAGTTTGAAAAGTCCAGGACTACTCATTTTATAGATGAGGAAATGGAGGCCTAAGGCCATTCAGTATCTTGTCCAACATGAATTAGCTAGTAAGTAGCAGAACTGGAATTTGAACCCAGGTTTACCCTCTCTTAATCTAGCATACTCTCCATTAAGCCATGCTCCTGGAAGACTTGGGTTTTAAATCCCTTGCTCTCAGTTTCATCATCTGTTTCTGTTATAGTTAGGTAGAGCAGTGGATAGAATAGCAGGCCTGGTGTCAGGATAGATCTGAGTCCAAACCTGACCTCAGACACTTGCTAGCAAGTCTCTTAACCCTCGTTGCCTCAGTTTCCTCATCTATAAAATAAAGATTGTGAGGATAAAAGGGAATAATATTTATAAAGTGCTTTGCATGTAGGAATCTATATTTATACATATATATTTTATTGAATCTTATTTTCAAATGATAATAGCTTTTAAATAGCATTTTAAGATTTGCAAAATACTGTACATATGTTATCTCATTCAATTCTCACAATATCAATGAAATAGAAATTATTATTCTTATTCCCATTTTACAGATGAGAATAGTGAATACAAGAGGAATTAAATTATTTGCCCAGGGTTACATAGCTAAGAAATGATGGAAGCAGGATTCAAATTCCTGTCTTCCTAACTCCAGGTTTGGCATGCCATCCACAGTGCCAACCAATAAGCTTTTTCTTTCCTCCCTGCCTCCCTTCCCTCCCCACCTCCTTCCCTTCAGCATGTCATTTCTTTCTAAGATTTTAAAAAGAGAGGGAGAGTAGAAAAATTCAACATTATCAATTCAATATGTCATCTGAGTGTGAGTGCATTTTCGCTATTCTATAGCCACATTCTCTCACCTCTAAGCACCTTAGGATATCTTTTGGGTTATATAAGGATTAAATGAGATAATGTACATAAAGACTTAGCCATCCTTAGAGAGCTGTGTTATAGAAAGGTCACCTACTGTTATCATATGCCCATCTATTTTTCCTTAAAGGGGTGACTTAAGAATTCCTTTTTTCCCCTTTCATTATTGTACAGTGTGCTGAACTGACTGATAGCTCTTCTCAGCTTTGTGGGTATACAGTCCCCATAAGTATTTAATCTCTCAGTTTTATTTTTTCATTACTCCTTTCCTATCATCTCTGACTCATCCTATATTCTCTGCTTATCCAAAGTAAATTTTCTCAGGTGTTCTCCTTCCTGCTCAACTCAATTCTCAGGAGTAGATCAACAATCTGAGTTTGTGCTTGTGGCCAAGACTGATGTTTCAGAAAGAAAAACTAAAATTCCCCAAGGTAACTTGGAAATTTGACTCCATATTGTCTGGTGATCTTTCATAGGTTATTAATTTTCACTCAACTCTATTAGGCCTGTTGACCCTCTGAATTTAAATCTTAGCCAACTGTAATGATCCCTTCTCTGGCCTATAATTCCTGTTATTAAAAGTAATGAAGTTATTTGCCTGCACATAACGAATATGCTTGTATGAATACAAATTTGCCTTTTCATCGCCCTTGGTGTTCAAAAGGGACATTGGTAAAGTTACTTCATTAGCATATAAATGTAGCTCAAAAATAAAGAAAGCAGAATCTTACATGTAACAAACATTCCCAGATGCTCAACTACTTTACCATCTTTGAGAATTTGCAAACTACTTCTTCTCAGAAAGCTGTGACTTTGGACTCTCATTCCTTCCTTCTGCAAACATCTAGAAGGAATTTTCTAAGATGATACTGTCAAGCCTCTAGATGTCCCCTTGTGGAGCTGCTGCATGTGGGTCAATGTAGAGAAGACAAGAGAACATTATGCTGTCCAAATCTTACTACTGGTCAATTCTTTATCACCTGGCAGCATAAGGTACCAGACACTGAGGTCCTTACTTGAACTAAACTGCCAAGCATTCAAACTCTGCTTCAGAGAGCACAACACCAATGGACTGGCCACATTGTTCAAATGCAAAACATATACTTGCCAAAAAGACTATTTAATGGAGAACTATTTATGCAGGGCAAGTGTTCACATGGTGGTCATAAGAAGTGATCTAAGGACACTCTCAAGGTCTCTCTTAAGAACTTTGAAACTGATTGTGCGACATGGGAGACGTTGGCATAGAACTGCCCAGTATGGCATGCCCACCTCTACAAGCAAAGCAGAATTGAAACAGCTCAAAGGAAATGTAGGATGCACAGATTCATAGAATGCACCCCGAATGTTCATACAGACTATTTGTGCCCAATTTGTAGAGAATTCCGAGCTCATATGGTTCTGATCAGCCACAGCTGGACACATTGAAAGATGAGTCTAGCACAGTGATGTCGTTTTGGTCCTTTTCGAGAACGAAGGACAACAGCTACTTCCCCCACCTTTTGCTCCATGTTTATGTACTTGTCTTTTCATGCTCCCCAATTATAAGAAATAGCAGGTTCTTTCTTCTCTTTCAGGCAGCTATTTAGCTCAGTGGATCAAGACCAGTGGACCTCAAGTTAGAAAGACCAGAGTTTATATCTGGCCTCTGACATTTACTAATTATGTGACCCTGGGCAAGTCACTTGCCTTATCTATAAAATGGAATGTTAATAGAATTTATTGTCACGATGATAATTATAAAATATTGAGCACAGTGCTTGGCACAGAGTAAGTATTATATAAAAGATAATAATATCATTATTACTATTATAATCTATTCTACCTTTCCCCCTCCCTTCTCTTTTCCTTCTTCAAACCCTTAGGATAGGATCAATCCACCCCAGCTCTCTGTTTTCTCTTGTATAACCCCATCAGTAGGACCTTTCAAAGGCATTAAGATTCTAAAGAGAAACTGTTTCTTCTCACCCTGTTAAAATGTTAGCTCTGAGTTATCATGTAATCCCTTGCAATAGGTGGAAAACCTTTACCTTTCTGGGCTTCTCTAGGGTCCTGTGTTTGCATATCAAAGTTTCGACTCAGCTCGGGTGAATCCTTGAAAGTCTTCAATTCCATTAAAAACCCATTTCCCCCTGAAGGACTAAAATTAACTTTGTATAGCAAGATATTCTTTTTCCTCCTCCTCATATTATATTCCAATTTCTCTCCTAAGGACAAACTACAAGGTCAAGCATGATCCTGGCCGGTTTCTTGGCATCTGACTCTTTCTGAATACTTACAAATTTTTTGTTTGACATGGAAGCTCGGGACTTGATTCTGAAGCTTACGACACTTTTCTTTCTGTGGTTTCTTTCAGAAGATGATTGGTAGATTCTTTCAGTTGTCACCTGCCCCTCTGGCTCTAACAGATCTGAGCAGTTTTTCACTTGTGATTCCATGAATTATAGGGACCAGGGATTTCTTTTTGTTCATGATTTTCAAAGAGTTTGATTGCTTTTTTCTCCTACAATCACCCGACATGATTTATTTTTTATTTTATTTTATTTATTTTTAAGTGTTCATTTAACAAAAAGTTTGATGATTCTTAAATTATTTCTTCTTGATGTTTTCTCCAGGTCACTTGTTTTTATAGCAGATACCTTACATTTTCTTCTATTTTGTGAATCTTTTAATTTTATTCTGTTTCTTGCTATCTCATAGACTCTTTGATTTCTACTTAGTACATTCTAATTTTGAGGGGGTATTTACTTGGGTAAATTTGACCACTTTTTGTTCTAAACTATTCTGCCAGTTCTTTTCTTGAGCTTTTTAAAAAATTTCTAGCTTCATTTTTTCAAGGTATTCATATAGTAGTAGGAGAAAATCCATTTTTCCTATGAGTCTCTGTTTGTAGTTATTATGCAGTTACTTAAATGTTATGGAGTGGTTTCCTTGGAGGGGCCCTTATTTTCTTGTATTTACTTATTTCTCCAGCCTTAGATCCTGAATTGTAGGCTTTGTGCCAGGGTGAGACTCCATGTCCTACTGTTATTAGGAGGGGTAGTCAGCTTTCCTTTGTCTCAACCTAGGGTGCTTGGATCTATCTTATGGAGTTAGAGCCCCATGAATTTTTGAGGTTCAGGGTTCTGAATCTTCAGGGCCCTCTCTGGCACCTCAGGACAGTCACAGAGAATCCCTGGATGGCTTTCTCACTACTGATACTTTCCCGAGGAATCCCTCTACTCTTGCTTCCTTGGGATGCAGATCTTGTAGGCTACAATTATCTCCGAATCCTTTACGTTATGCTGGGAGGATCCTGAATTGTTTTACTGCGCAGGCCCTGGCTTTGTTGTCAGACATATTGCAGTGAACTAGTAGTTCTAATTAAATTTCTTGATCATTGTTTTGCTTGAGTGATTTTTTTGTTTGCTTTTTTGCCAAAGTGTGTGGAAATATGATACACTGCCTACTTCCATCCAGGCAACCATACATCTTCTACGGAAGCCCATTACTGAGATTTAAACCCAAGGCTCCTCACTCTAGGGCTTGTATTCCTTCTACCACACCACATTACTTGGTGCTGGTCATTACAAAATAAACAGTTACATTCTCTTTCTGTCTCCATTCATTCTCTATCTCTCTCTCCCTCTCCTCTTCCTCTGTCACTCTCTCTTCCCCTCTCTCTCCCCCTGCCCTTTCCATGTTTGTTCTTTTCCCTTTAGAGGTGGGGTAGGCTTATTCAAGAAGTCAGAGACCCTTCAAATCCCAGCTCTATCACTTATTAGCTTTGTGACTTTGGACATGTCGCTTAACCTCTCAATTCCCCCAGGTAGCTCTCTAAAAATATAAGTTTTAGAGAAGTTGGTCATTTTCTTTGTTGGAAGCCTTTTTCATAATGGGAATTCCCACATCTATGAAACCATTGGCAAATTTAAATGAAATGAGGGGAGAGGTGAAGAAAAGAAAGAAAGAAAAGGTTTCATTAGATCTCATTTGGTTCGAAGTCTGTGCCACCTTCTCTTAAGGATACACTGAATATTAGGACCCTTTCTGTGTCTCCTATAAATTACCCAAACTTTCAGTAGCTCTGGTTTTCATATCTCCAATAGGTGTCACTGCAGGATAGCTAATAGTGGCAAGAGTGGGCCTTAGCAATGTGATTAAATTAAAGAGATACTGGATGTTACCAGGGTTTTGAGTTTTTTCATTTGACTGAACAGTAATCAGAACTTCAGATGGCAAGTAGAACAGTGAGCCTGTTTAGGGCCGTATCCTTTTGTGCTGAATTAACACCTGTCTCCTAGAATATCCTTTCAATACAAATACTTGTCTAACATGCCTTAGAATAATTTTAAATATTTTATTCTCCCAATTACATGTAAAAACAGTTTTTAACATTCATTCTTTTTTTAAGTTCAAAATTCTATCCCTCCCTTCCTTTCCTCCCCTTTCCCTGAGACAGGAAGCAATCTGATATAGCTTATATATGTGTAATCATGTAAAGCATTTCCATATTAGTCACTTTGTGGAAGAAAATGCAAAGGAAGGAAAGCAGGAAGGAAGGAAGGAAGGAAGGAAGGAAGGAAGGAAGGAAGGAAGGAAGGAAGGGAGGGAGGAAGGGAGGGAGGGAGGGAGGGAGGGAGGGAGGGAGGGAGGAAGGAAGGAAGGAAGGAAGGAAGGAAGGAAGGAAGGAAGGAAGGAAGGAAGGAAGGAAGGAAGGAAGGAAGGAAGGAAGGAAGGAAGGAAGGAAGGAAGGAAAAAAAAGAGGAGGGAGAGAAGGAGGGAAATAGCATGCCTTCGGTTGGACTGCATGCAGATGCTATCAGTTCTTTCCTTGTAGTGGACAGCATTTTTCATCATGAGTCCTTCGGGATTATTTAGGATCATTGTACTGCTGAGAAGAGCTAAGTCATTCACAGCTGTTCATCATATAATATTGCTGTTACTGTGTACAACGTTCTCCTGGTCTTAGAATGATTTTTAAGAATACAATGCTGTTGTGGTTCTTGTGCAGGCTGACCTCAAAGTACTTTGTCAATACTTTTGTAGCAATACTTTTGTGCCTGAGAGGCGTCAGGCGCAGAAGGGTCTAGCCTTACCTATATGCTTTGTAATTAGCTTATCATATCATATCCTCCCCTACTCATTGCCCCTACAAGGCTGGGGCCACTTCAGGTACACAACCCTTACCAGCACATGCCTAAAGGTTTTGGATCAGGGACATCCTATGTCATTTGAACTTGTTCCTTCTTTTACAGTTTGGTAAGAAATTACAAAATATTACCAAGAAATACAGCCCCAGCCCCACCTTTAGAATCAAGTCATTATTTATTAGCCTTGCCAAATACTTGGCAAGAAAAAGTGGTGCCTATAAAAAAAGAAAAGAAAGAACAGTGATTAACACAGTATAAAAATAGCCTTTATCTTTTAGGCTGCTATTGCTGGTGGTGGTGATGGAGGCAATTTGCATAGACCAAATCAGTGGTTCCCTCCATTGTGATATAGTGGATGGAGTGATGGAACCCCAAAGAACTGGGTTTGAATTCTGTCTCTTGATTTTTAATAGCTAGATGACCATTGGCAATCACTTACTTTCTCTGAGCCTTGATTTTCTCCTCTATAAAATGTGACTAATAAATACCCCCCATAAGGTCCCTGTGGGGGCAGGTAGGTGGTGTAGTAGATAGAACACTGGGCTTTGAATCAGGAAGGATCATCTTCATGAGTTCAATTCTGACCTCAGACACTTACTAATTGTATAACCCTGGGCAAGTCACTTTACCTTGTTTGCCTCAGTTCCTCATCTGTAAAATGAGCTGGAGAAGGAAATGGAAAAATCACTCCAATATTTTTGCCAAGAAAACCCAAATGAGGTCATGAAGAATCAGATATGACTGAACAATCACAAGCGAGGTTAGCACAGAAGCATCCTTATAGTATGTAGGATAGCATGTTAAACAAAGTAGACATTTAATGAATGTTTGTTGAAGTTTGACTATTGGATAATTGATACAAAAATGCTAAATGGGGAGAAAATCTGGATTTTCTCAGTTCCAATAATTCCTACATGTATTTAACTTTCTGATTGCTACTGTAATAGCCACCCATTTACTTATAACAATTCCTTTCCAAGACCTTGAACCCTGAAATCTTCCTCCTTGCTCTATCCTTTAATCTTTCTCACGCTTTCACTTACCAAACTTGCACTTTGCTCTCATTGTCCTCTCTGGTCATTCAGCCATAACCTACTCCTCTAATCCAATAGTTTCCTCTCTTAGTTTTACTTACATATTAATGTTTGTTGATATCTTCTTTGATTACAAAAACTATCAGTAGGACAAGAGACTATAAAATTCTTGGTAAGCAACAACCTCATTTTCTCACATTTCAGCCCCACACGAGTTCCAGTCCAATTTCCATTCCAACACAACAAGCATTTACAAATACTCAATGCAGGGAAGGCACTGTGATAAGTGATGGAGATACAAAGACAAAATAAAAAGCAATCTCTGTCCTCAAGGGACTCGTTCTACTTGGAGAATAAAAAAGTGCAGACAGGTAAATATATACTGGATAATTTGAGGAGAAAGAGAACTAATAAACAAGAGGATTAGGTGGGGGAAATCCCATAGGAGATGACACCTGAGCTGAGCTTGGAAGGAAACGAAGGTTCCTAAGAGGCTGAGCTGAGGAGCAAATCTGTGTAGAGATTGGAGCGATAAGCTCAAGAAACAGTAAGCAGTTAAGTTTTCTTAAAAACACAGTGGGCAGGAAAGAGTGTGGTATGGAAGAAGCATGGGAAGATCAACAGAAGTTAGATTCTGAAGGCATTTAGAGGTTAAGATGAGTCATTTATCCTGGAAGTAAGTGGGAGGCATGAAAAGATCCTGGGCAGAATGACTTGATCCTACATTAGCATAAGAATGACTATTCTTGCAGTTGGATGGAGGATGAGTGGAAGGGGAGAAACTGAAAGCTGGGTGTCCAATTAGAAAGCTGTTGTGATTGTTCAGGTTAAGAGATGATGAAAGAATGAATGGTAGAGGTACAAGAGATGTTGTGGAGGCCAGAGTAATAAGGTGATGGTTGATTGTGTGAAGTAATGAAGTATAAGGAGCTGAGCTCAACTCCTAGGTTGTGAGCATGGATGATCAAGAAAGGTGGTGTCCTTATCAATCACAGTGGAAATGAAGAAATTAGGAAGAGGCAACAATTTGGAGGGGGAAAGATGAGTTCTGTTCTGGACATATTGAGTGTGAGGTGCTTATAGGAAATCTACTTGCTAATATCCTCTAGGTTGCTGGTGATGCGGGACTGAATCTCTGAAAAGAAATCAGAACTAGATATATAGATTTGGGAGTTGTGTATAGAGATGATCAATTGAATTCATGGGAGCTGATAAGATAATAGAAAGAAAGAGAGAAAGAGTGTACACAAAGAAAAATATCCAGGATATTCTCAAGGGGCACATACACACGTGTGTCTCTGTGTGGGTGAAATATTAATTCTGATCCTGCAAAGGAGACAGAGCAGTAGCCAGACAGGTAAGAGAGGTGGGGGTGGGGTTGACACCAGTAGAGACCAGTGACATGAAAGTTGAGGAAGAAAGGGATAATTAACAGTGTTAAATGCTACGGAGAAAGAATTGTGAGAATTGAGGGGGGAAAAAAGGATGTGGTAATTAATAGATATTGGAGAGATGGGCCCAAGATTGTAGAGTATAGGGAAGCAATGTGATTGCTTCCCTACAAACTCTCTACAAATTTCTCCTAATATAACTAGGAGATGAAACAGACCAAGTCCTGATGGGGGAAAAGCAACAGTGAGTCCTTTGTTAAGCCTAGATCAGCATAGGGAGACAGACAAGGAGGTCTGTGAACAACAGAGACTGGCACTAGGAAGACTGTAGCTGTAGCATTCCAGTACCCAAGGAAAGGCTGTGCACCAGGGCAAGCAGAGTTCTCAGATTTATACTGGGGCACCCTGAGACCCACACTGGGGCACTGCAAAGGGGACATGTGTCAACTGGCATCTTTGTCACTTATCACCCAGTCCCTGGTCACAGATCCAGGGTAGAGTGAGAAAGGACTTTTCACATCATTGACACTCCCAGGCAGGAAAGGTTGGGCAATGTAGGAAAAAAGAAGGAAGCAGCAGCAGCAGTAGTGTGCTTCAGACCTGAGGTGTATTACGCTGTTTCACTTTCATTGTGTAGCCTATACTATGGAATAATAACCAAAGTAGGAATCCCAGATGAAAGATGAAACCTAAAATTCTGTTTTTCTGAGCAAACACAACTTTTCAGTCTACTGATAGAGGAGTCCAAAAACTGTCTGCTGTTGCTCAGACCCAAGCCTAGCTTAGCAACTTGTAGAATTCAGACTAGGGGGTAGCAATCAGACCATTTTGGGAACATTGAAAGCTTCCGAGTCCCTAGTCTGTTCCTGAGATCCTGGAATAACAGAACACTGAATGCCTCAAGATAGCAGCAATGCAACCAGCCCAGACCTCCCCTCTTAGAAGTATTATAGATCCCAGCCCTAACATCAGATATGAAGTTAGGAAGTAGGAGGAGTGGGTGCAAAAAAGGACCCACCATATTAAGCTATTATGGTCATAAGAATGCTTAAAACGCAAACACCACAAAGGCTGACTCCAAAACATCTACAAGCATTGCCTCAGAGAAAAATACAGCTCGGGCAGAAACTCAATGAGAATTTTTGGAAGGTATAAAGCAACACTTTAAACCAAAGACTTAAAATATGTTTATAAATGGAATGAGAGCATTTGGTGAGGGGTAGGGAGAAATGGAAAAGAAATTAGGACTATGGAAGAAAAAATTGGAAAGGGAATTAACAGCTTGGCACCAGAGGTATAAATCCCTGCCAAGTAATAAATTTCCTGAAAACTCAAATGGAAGCCAATGATTCCTTGAAGCAACAAAAAATATTTAAGTCAAAAGACTTCAAAAATAGAAGAAATATAAGCTCTCTCACAACAAAAAACAAATGACCTGGTAAAAGGTTGAGGAAAAAAAAGAATATTTAAAAACCATTGGAGTATTTGAATGCCATGACCAAAACAAAAACAAAAAAAAAGAGCCTACGCATTCTATTTCAAGAAAATAAACTGCCCAGATCTCTTAGAACCAGAGGGCAAAGTGGAAATGGAAAGAATCCACTACTTACTACCTGAAAGAAACATCCAAATGAAAACTCCTCAAAGCATCATAGTCAAAATCCAGAGCTTTCAGGTCAAAGAAAAAAAATGCTACAAGCAACCAGAAAAAAAAATTCAAGTACTGAGGAGCCACAGTAAGGATCTATATTGTTAATGTAGTTTTGCTTAACTTGAAGATCTTTCCTATCCATAATAGGCCCATATGACTTTCTTAAATCACATGGAAGCCTTAGTCACATGTGGTAGGTGGAGCCTACTGAACTGGTGGTAGAGTAGGGGTAGAGCAGAGTTGGGAGAAAGTTGAGGAGAGTAGATATTAGAGGAGAGGGAGAGAGAGGACACAGGCAGACAGACAGCTAGGATTGTGAGTGTTTGCTTATGGGAAGGCCTGGGCGGGGGGAAGCAGGGAAGGTTTAACTTCTTTGTTGCTATGATGAATTAGGATTTCTGATGTTGGGATTTAGCTTTCTGGTGTCTGAATAAGTGTTTTTCTCCTGCCTTCTACATGGAGAGTCTGCTATATTTTGTGATTCTGAAATACTCTAGCATAATCAGAGTCACCATCACTGCTATGAATATTGCCTTGGCGATACAGGATCACACATGATTTGGCAGCCACTACGATAAAAGAGCAAAGGACTTGGAATATGATATTCCAGAAGGCAAAGTATGCAGGCTTGCAGTCAAGAATAATTGCTGAAAAATTAAGTATAATGCTATAGGGGGGAAAATGGATCTTTATTGACATAAAAGACTTCCAAACATTCCTGATGGAAAGACTAAAGCCGCATAAAAACGTAGAAGTGCAAATACAAGCGTGAGGAGAAACATAAAAAGGTAAACATTAATGAACAAAGATAAAGGACTAAGTAAGGATAAACTACTTACATTCAAAAATGGGGAGATGACGTGTCTTTCTGATCCCAGTTATCTTCAAGGTTCAGAGAAGAGTCCAATTAGATAACGCTTGGGAATGGTTCTGAAAGTTTTGATCCAAAGAAAAGAATGGAAAGAGAGGAGAAGAGGAATATACTGGAGGGTGGGGAGAAGGAAGGTGAGGGAAAATAATCTCATACAATGAAGGTGCACAAGTATATATGAATACACAGACACACACAGACACACACACAAGGGTTGGGGGGAGCACAGCTGACACTTGAACCTCGCTCTCATCTAAAATTATCAAAGGAGACAAGAATACACATACCCAGAGATGGGTACAAAAATACATTTCACTCAAAAGTGAAATAGATGGGAAAGGGGAGAAAGGGGGAAAGGAATTAAAGGGAGAATAGATGAAGGGAGGAACTAATGCTAAGCAAAACAAATCCTAAGGATAACTAACGTTTATATAGTGCTTGCTATATACCAAGCACTGTGGGAAGTGCTTTATAATTATAGTCTCATTTGATCTGCACAACAATCCTAGGAGATAGGTGCTATTGTTATCTCCGTTTTTCAGATGAGGAAATTGAGGCAAACAGAAGATAAGTGACTTGTCCAGGGTCACACAACCAGTATGTGTCTGAAGTCAGATTTGAATTCATCTTCCTGATTCTAGGCCCAGTGATCTATCCACTCTGCCATCTAGGTTGTTCATAGGGTAGGCTTTTTCTCCAGTTCTTGTAGACAAGGCACAAAAAGTTTTGCCTCAGGATAAACGGAAAGTCTCTGCTGTCTCATTTTCACAGAGCCTTAACTATTAATGGGGCTTGCCATCTCCTTAGATGAAGATTCTCAATTTCAGGTACCAAGTTCTTTACAGTAAAGAGCAAGGTTGCCTCTATTAGTTAATGTCTTAAGCTTAATTATGAGGCAACTAGGTAACAGTGGATAGAGTACGAGAGCTTTAGTCAGGAAAAAAAAAACAAATTTTAATTTAATTTAATTAAACCCTTCTTGTGGGCAAGGTCCTAGAGGTGAAGGCCTGGTGTCTGAGGCTCTCCTCTTTGGCAGGGTTCTAGAAGTGTAAGTCTGGTGTCTGAGGCTTTAGCTCTAAGTAGGTTCTGGTCATAGTAATGGCAACTCTGCTCTAGTCCTCTCAGTGTTAATGGAGAATTCTAATATTGCTACCATGAGTCAGGGCAGAGCAGTTTCAGACTCCGAAGTATCAGATTATAAGCCGCAGAATGGGGTGGAGGAGAAGGAGCCTCTCAATCCAGTCCCAAGACCCATATAAGTTCCAGAATTCTCACAGATGACTTTGCTAGATAATGCTAATTCTTTGTGTAGAGATTTTTTTATCCTGTAATTTCAGTTTCCAGTTTCATTATTTTGAGCATTTTTCAAGTCAAATTGTTACTATCGTAGGCTCCGGTCTTCCTCTAAACAACAATATTCCCAAGCTGCCTTTCACTGTGGTGTGTGAGACTCTTCAAAAAGATTCCCCAACATCATAGCTACATTGAAAGTGAGGATAATAAATCATGTTAAAGGCAAACCTGAAAGACCATTTCTTCCATTTCTGGTGAGCCTCATTGCACTGTTCCCAATCCACACAGAATTCATCTCTTTATGTCACTGCTTTTCTCCTCTTGTTTCCGCTCCAGACCTTTCGGCTCTCATGTCTACTTTCCCTCTTTTCCTTTTCTTCCCCACTGTTAATACTAAGGAAAAATATCATTTCCCTAAGGGAGCACATAGAGGGTATTCAATAAATATTCTGTGAATGAATTAACTTACAGTATGGCCTCCTTGGCAGCAAGGTGATGCAGTGAATGGAGTGCCAAGCTGGGGGTTTGGAAGCCTTGATGTCAAATCTGACTTCAGACACTAGCTGGACAAATCATTCAACCCCTTTTTGCCTCATTTTCTTGATCTGTAAAATGAGGATCCTAATAGCACTTACCTTCTAGGATTATATGAGCATCAAATGAAAAAATAATTGTAAAGTGCCTGGCACTTTCTGTTATGTAAATGTTAGCTACTATTTTAATTCCAAGTCCTTGATCAGGATCCTTGCCCCAATCCATTCTCATGGTCTGGGGACCTAAAGGATATTTTCACGAAAGAGCCAGACCAGAGAAGGATATTCAAAGCAGTAGCCCTTTATTATGACGAATAGTGACTGTCACAATGGATGACTTCTAGCCAACCTGAGATACCAGAAGCAAGGGCATGGGGAATAGGAACAACTGGAAAAGACTTTAGGGGAAAAGATGCAATTAGATCTGGAATCAGGCTTCAGATGTGATGGTCTTTAGGACATGGAAAGAAGGAGAAAGTGGTTCAGAGATGGTCTTCCAAGGAGCCAAGCCCCACAGGTCACCACAAGAGTGACTTAACATACTCAGTTTCTACCAAACTCTCAGTGGGATGCTTGGGTCCTTTGTCATCACCTTCCCAGGGAAGCTGAATGATACATAAGAGGCAGCATTGAGAGAGGACTGATATTGGACAAGGGGAGGGGAGGACAAATGAACTAGTGAGTACTGTTAGGTACCAGACGCTGAGGTCCTTACTTGCACTAAATAGCCAAGCATTCAAACTCTGCTTCAGAGAGTGCAACTCTGATGGGCTGGTCACATTGTTGAAATGCAAAGCGTATGCTTGCCAAAGACTATTTTACGGAGAACTCACACAGGGCAGGCGATCGCATGCTAGTCAGAAGAAATGACACAAGGACATTTTGAAGGGCTCTCAAGACCTTCGGAATTGATGGTGTGACATGAGAGACGCTGGCACAGGACTGCTCAGCAGGGCGTGCCCACCTCAGAGAAGGTGCTGTGCTCCATGAGAAAAGTAGAATTGAAACAGCTCAAAGGAAGCACAGGATACACAAATTTAAAATATCCACCCCAAATGTTCACATGGACTCTTGGTGCCCAACCTGTCATAGAGCATTCTGAGCTCCTATTGATCTGATCACACACAGTTGGATGCTGAAACTTGACTCTGGCACAGTAACGTCACTCTGGTCCTCTTTGGGAATGAAGGGCAACCACCAACCAAACAGATGAACAAGCCAGAGGTGGCTTTTGAATGATCACGATGCAGGATGAAATCAAAGTTTAGCCTTAGACAAAAGTTGATCTAGTTTACCTTGAACTTTATTTTTAATATTGTATTTTAGAAAATGGGCTCCTAGGAAAACCATCCCTAGATGGGTGGATGAAAATTCCTCTACCATTTATTTCCTGTGAGAACAAAGGACAAAGAATGGCAACAATGTAACTAGGGATAATTAGATAATTAGTCATGTAAAGAAAGAATGTTCTAAGTGACTTTGGAAGAGGAGGTAGGGAAAAATAAATGCTCATCATGGGAAACTTAGCTATCCCAGAATCCCGGAATGTCAGAATCAAAAGAGACCTTTAAGATCAAATAGTTTAAACTGTTTCCAAAAAGGAATAGCCACCACAAGATACCCTCTAGATGGTTTTCCAGCCTCTCATCAAGGGGAGCCCACCATCTCTTGAGGTGACTCATTCTACTTTTGCACAGCTCTAGGTGGCGCCATAGTGCCCAGTGCCCCAGACCTGGAGTTAGGAAGACTCATCTTCCTGAGCCCTAGCCTCCAACACTTACTTGTTATGTGATGCTGGGCAAGTCACTTAATCCTGTTTACCTTAGTTTCCTCATCTGTAAAATGAGCTGGAGAAGGAAATGGCAAACCACTCCAATATCTTTGCCAAGAAAATGCCAAATGGGGTCATGTAGAGTCAGAGAGAACTAAAAAAACAACTCAAAACAACAACAAATTGTTAGAAATGTATAAGGCCTAGATTTCCCTTTTTTGAATTTCTACCCATTATTCCTGGTTGTACTTGCAGGTGCCAAACAGAACAACTTTAATCCTTATTCTAAATGCAAGCTTATCAAGCAAGTACCTGAAGAGAGTTGTTATCAATGGTGCGCTGGCAAAATGTTTAATGACTGAAACTTATATGGTCCAGGGTCAATAATTGCTCACTGAAGTCTTCCAGTGGAAACTTCCCACCAAATTGGCATCAAATCCCTGTTGACTACTCCTTGATTGTAAACAGTCAAACAGATCCAAATTTATCATCATTCATTTATCCTGTATATTCAGTTTCCAGTTTCTTTATTTTAAGCATTTTTTCAAGTAAAATTTTTAATAGTATAGGCTCTGGTCTGCTTATAAACAGCAATATTCTCTGTGTACTATCAGCCCTCATCATTCCATGTTTTCCAAAAGAAGATCATGAGATACTTTCTTAAAGGTTTTGATAAAATCTAAGTAAACCGTATTAGCAGCGTTTCTATGATCAACCATAGACCCATAGGCCATGCTTTGGTCAAGCTAAGCTACTCAGTTCTGTACTCCTGGGACCATAATAATCTCATCTTCTCCCTGGCAACATTCTACCCTGCCATTGGCACATGTAACTTTCCTCTCATTCTACCCCCTCCCTAATTTCTATCTTTTGCTCTAAAAACTGTAGTCAAAACCACGAGTGCCTCTGAAAAAGACATATAAGTTTACTGCCTTATTGCTCCGTTCACCATTTTGGTGACTTCCTACTCACAAGACTTCCTTGGTTACCACTGTCTATCTGTCTCCTCCATTTGCATGTAATCTCCTTGAAGGTAGCAATTGCCTCACATTTGTACTTGTAGCTCAAGCATGGTGCTTGGCTGTTCCAGTAAACTATTTAAGACTTAATGAATGTTTTTCTTTGATTTACCTATCAGTTTTTGACCCATGCCAAAAAGAAAAAAAAATTAGATTGGTGGGATGTGTTTTAATGAAGACCTCTTATTCTTTGGCATCACTACTCCCATTTCTACATGTTTACCAACTATCTCTCATACATACACATACATGTAGTATTATATTAAAGTACATGTATGTCATATATGTGACATAAAGATATGTTGTACATGCATATATAGATATGTAGTTCTAGATAGATATGTATCAATATATGTGCATTGTGTATTGTGTGTGTGTGTGTATATATATAGATCTCTCCTACTTTGTATTGTTATATTTGTCCATAATTTGTCACCCCCAGTAGATGGTAAACATGTTGGAGTCAAGAATATTGTCCTATATATCTTTTTTACATTTCTCAGTGACTGGCATAATGGCTTACACATAAGAAGCAATTAATATTTTTGTGGGATGAATAAATGAATTACGGTTATTTTGAGAAGTAGAGATCAATAGATTAATGGAAAAGAAAATACATTAGGAGAAATGTTCTAGAGAGGGAAATCACTAGTTTATTTTTGTCAGGCTATTTACTGCTTATGATGTTGCCAAAGAAGTTGCAATAAGGAAGCCCAAATGTATACTACATAATATGCAGTATTTTATTGTTTATTAATATTTATTTATTATATATAACTATTTATTTTATATATAAATATGATAAAAATATAATTAAATATATTATATTAATATATTATTGAATATAAAATATAAATGTTTATAATGTATCCATAATATATTATATTACATATAGTAGCTTATGAATATAAGTGTTTGTTAATTATTAATATGTGGTATTTGCTATTTATTAGTGTTTATTAAGTACTATTACTTTAAGCCCCACCAATGGCTAGTTCAATTCTGAGATCTGCTTTCAGAATCAAGCTACCTTGATCCAGAAAACAGCGAATTCTAATAATACCAGAATTATAAAGTTTCCAAGAGTGGGACTTCTATGTATTAGAGATGTTTCATATTTAATTCAATTCACCAAGAATTTTTAAAATATCTGCCATGTTTCAGGCCATGTTTGAGACAGCTAAGTGGCACAAGGGATAAAGAATTGGGTCTGGAATAAGGAAAACCTAAGTTCAAATCTGACCCCAGATACACACTAGCTGCATGGCCCTGGGTAAGTCTGCCTCAGTTTCCTCAAATATAAAATGATGATAATAAGAGCATCAACCTCCCAAGATGGTTATGAGGATCAAATGAGGCAATATTTGTAAGGCACTTAGCACAATACTTGGCACATAGTGGGCAAAAGTACTTCCACATCATTTCCCATTTAGGGGCTGTGATAAGGGATTCGGATACAAGGACAAAAATGAAGATAGTTCTTTACCCCAGGAAACTAAAATTCTCACAGGAAGAATATATGCCAACTAGCATTTATTAAATATTTGCTATGTGCTCATTGATAAGGATACAAAGAAAGGCATACAACAACAACTCCAAAAGACCCCGTCTTTCAAGGGTCACACAGATAGTAAGTGTCTCAGACTGGTTCTCCTTGCCCGCTTGCCCAGTTCTCTTTCCACTGTGCCTCTTAACCACCAAGGTTAATATTATTATCATTAATAATAATAATGCCTGTAAAATAATTAACAGTAGTGGTGTTGGCATTATTGTTGTATTTTTCCACTTACTGGAAGTTTGCTCTCTTCTACCTTCATTCCACTGGAAGACAGTAATAATACCAGAGTGTCAGCCAGGGGCGTGATAGAGCTGACTCAAAGGGAATCATTGTTCAATTTCAGTGTGAGGATTTACGCCTTGGGAAATTGAATAATGCTATAAATCAGACCTTGATTTATTGTTTTGTTGGTGATCTAGGTTTAATAAAGTACTGGAGAAAATATTAATAACGCAGATTAAATTTAAAAGTGTATCACTTCCATTTTTTTCAAAAGCTGGTTTATCTTTTAACTTGTTTTTAACTTGCTATTCTAGCTGAATACTCGTATCTTAAGGAAGACAGTTGCATACAATCAAGAAATTTCTTCCACCTCTAACATCCCATGTATGAGATCAAGTCCCTGACAAAGACCAAAAATATCAAGCTGGTAAGTGGAACAGTGGATAGAGGATTGGACCATGATTCAAAAGACCTGAATTCAAATCCAGGTAATGGCATATTATTACACCGTAAGAAATGATGTGAATGAAAAATATAGAACAAACATTGGAAAACTTGTGTGTGTTCATCCTTTGTTGCCAAAGACCGTGCCATCAGAGAGATGATGACATGGTTTTCACTTGACTTTGTTTAGAGTGAGAGAGGGCTGTGCAGGTCACCAGACTCACTTCTCCTCCAGAGTCATCTGCATCCAGTGACCAGATATTCATCAGGATGACTGGAGATGACCCAGGATGAAGCAGTTGGGGTTAAGGGACTTGCCCAAGGTCACACAGACCGTGAGTGTCAAGTGTCTGAGGTGAGATTTGAACTCAGACTGGTGCCCTATCCACTGCACCACCTAGGTGTCCCATGGGAAAACTTATGTGCAAAGTTAAGTAAGCAGAATGAAATACCTAATTATAAAATAATATATAATATAATAACATACATAGTTACAAGTAAGCAGAATACAACATACACTATTACTACAACAATACAAATGGTAAGGATGATCAAAAATTGCAACTGAATATTATTTCATTATAATGAGCAAACTTGACTCCAAAGAAGGCACATGAGAATATGCTTAACTCTGTTCTTCTCAGATGTGGGAGGTTATGAGAATGGGATACTTCATGTCATGTTGGACTTTGTTGATATGCTTATTATTTTTTAGTGAGCTACTTTTTCTATTTATTTATTCTATTCATTTATGAAAATGACGTAACATAAAAAAGAACATATCAACAAAGAGTAAAAATAGATCAGCAAAGAAGCAAGCAAAGCAACCCTGATTTATCACCCAGTATATACTAGGCACCAGGAATTTAAAAAAAAAGAAGCTCTGCCTTCAAAGAACTTACATTCTAATAAGACAGCAATGGATCTATTAGTTTATACAAAATACATTCAAATCAGATACAAAGTAACCCAAGACTGGAAGGCACTAGTAGCTGAAAGGACTCGAAAGAACCTCCTGTAGTAGTGACTTGTGCTAACTCTTGAAAGAAGAGGCAGAAAGAAGGAAGAATGTTCTACATTCTGGGAACAGAATTCTGGGAATGTAGAACAACAAATACCAAGGTTCAGAGATGAGAAATGGATTGTTTTGTATGCGAATCAGAAAGTAGGATAATGTTGTCAGAGTATGTGGAGAAGAGCAACGTGTAAATCACTAACATCAGCCTGTCTCAGTTTCCAATTCTGTAAAATGAGGATAATAACAGAATCTTCCTCTTAGAGTTATGAGAATCCAATAAGATATTTGTAAAGTGCTTTACAAGTCTTTCACTATATAAATGTTATTATTAGATTGTGCTTTCTGCTGTCCTGTACCATTATAAAGGGGGACACAGGGTATGTTCAGGGAAGTCTAGTACTTCTGGTGTGGAAGCTGATGAGCCCTTCTCAGGGCTGCTTTCCACTTTTGGTGTCCACCTAATCCACCCAACTCTCACCTAGTGGCTCCAAGAAGCTCTAACACGCACAGTAAACTGTTTCAGCGGACAGGCTAAACCAGGTTGAAGATAACTGAGAGTATTAAAGCCATTGGTGAGGTAAGGGGGTGTGTATCCCAAGCAAGTGAAGACTTCCCCTGGTAGAATGGGCAAATGAGAACACTTTGTTCTGAGGATCGTGAAGGCAGTTGAAGGAGGCTGTGGGGAGTACTTAAGAGCTTGGTTAGACATCAAAGATTCCAAGGTCATTCACTTCATCTTGAGCCATTGCCAGCCGTCTTGACTCTGTCCTGCCCCTGGACTGTGATAACTCTGGAAGAAAGAGTGAGACTGACGACTTCATGAGACTCTTCCTCTCTTAAATACAATATATGCATGAATCAAAAGACATCACCCATACTATTTTAAAGAAGTATTCCTACCACCATGTATTATAGGTCAGTTTTCAAAATATAGCCCCTAAAATTAAGGGCTATATATCTCATTTTTTTCTCTTCTTTCTTTCTTGGTTGGATTCTGATTAGACTGGGGGAAAAAAACTTCAACTACTAGAACTTTCTAGGCTGATTTTATCAGAGAAGAAGAAATTACTATTGAAAAAAAGGCTAACATCAGGTATTAAAAAGAAATTCTAGGTTATATCCTAGATTCTATACAAGGTGGTATGAGGTTTTAGTTATCTCCAGCACACCCCTGGCTCTAATTCCATTCTGCTATCCTCTGTGTGACCTTGGGTAAATCAAAACCTTTCTGGGCCTCCGCTTCCTCATCTTTAAAATGAAAGATTGAAATAGATGATTTCTAAGGTCTGTCTAGTTCTAAATCCTGTTCCCTTTCCAGGTCTAACTTACCATAACCATGCTATTACTTGACAGTGACTCTACAGTGAAAACTGGTATTCAGGTTATGAAACTTGAGGCAGTATAAAATTCTTTATTGTCAAAGAAATGGCCAATATTTTTTTATTCTCCATACTGTATTCTGATTAATTGAGGCATTAGTGTATGTTACCCACTTAATTATATTAACTAATTCTTTGATAGCACCCTGGACAACTTTGTAAACCAGTATTTGACATTTTATTATTGCAAGTCCTATATCTACAATATTTCCGTAAAAACCTGTGTTACACATAGCTGCAAAAACTTTATATTCTCTGACCCAAGAAGAAAAGGGGAAAAAAAAAATAAAAGGGACCCTCTTACCATTTGCTAATTTTACAGTAAGCTCTTGGCCAGCTTGAGAAGTATTTATACGTATGAGTGGCAGTGTTACCTAAAAATACAGTTTCTCACACAATCTGACCCACACTGTATTCAAAATAACTAGGTTTTTTTGTTCATTCCTATATGATTCTCTCAAAGTCAACTGTAGCTTTTAAAATTATTTCACACCCTTCAACCCACAGATATTTGTTCCCTTTCTTCCATATCAGAACAAATAATAAATTATAGTTGCTCTCTCTCTCTCTCTCTCTCTCTCTCTCTGTCTCTCTCTCTCGCTTTCTCTCTCTTTCTCCCTCTCCTACACCCCCCCCCCCCGCCATCCCTCACCACAGCAGACATTAAACTCAAGGGATTAAATCTATTTTATGGGCAAAGTGTCTGAATGCCATCTGAGACAAGAATACTCAAAGTATTCCTGTTTCTCCTCTACAGAAATAGGACTGTCTTTGGCCCCTTGCCAGGCAGTGGAATTCTGCCCTTTGATAATGTATGGTATTCAGTAGAAGACAAGCTGATCTCAGAAATGTCCCCAGAGCCACACAATCCCTACATTGCAGTTTGAGCAACAGGAGGAAGAAAATCTCATGATGCTAAGCCTGAAAGACTTTCCAGAAGCAGCTGTTGCCTTCACCATCTTGGAAAAGTACATGTTAACTGTCCTGTCCAGGAGAAAACCAATTGTCCTGGGGGTAATTGGACCCTGATGATCCTGGATGCCTTCTGACCTTTCTTGACGGCCTGCAAGTTGGCACATACATCTTTAAAATGACTTCAGGCTGCTCTATTATCACACTAAATGTAACAATAGGAAAAGGAAAGATCAAATACATGTCTGCACACATCTAGGACTGAGAGAGGTATCTCACTTAGAAAAATCAGGTCTTAATGGAATCCAGAGGAAATTGTTTTTAAAATAACCATTTTTTAAAAATCCTTCCCTTGGTATGGTCTGAAGCTTGGCTCATTCTGTGTCTCCTGCTTCAGCAAATGTGATGCACTTGACATTCAGAACAGTTTCTTGGATGTGGCCGTTGGTTTCCCTGTGTTTACATGGCGGTGTGCCTGATCATAAGTTGATTATCTTTCCTGACAGCCTCTTGGTGCCAAACCAACAGTAGATTGGACTGGCCTGCCCTTTTACTCCATTGCCCTCCAAGGCCTGCCTCTGCCCTGGGACTCTGTACACAATGGCTCACTTTTAATTAAAACAAATCCCTGAGAAAATTAAATAGTTGATGTCCTGTACCTAAGGGAAAATATAGTGACTGAGAGGGCAATCCACTGAGCTGTCTCATTTAAAGGACACATAAGCACAGGAGGGATATTCTGTTCATGGTCAACTCATCATCTGCGTGCATAGTCACAAAAAAACCCCTCAAAACTTTTTAATACTAATTGCAATCTAGGTGCTCTCCTTTGCATATAGACAACTAGTATAAAGGGACTAACACTACTGGAAAAAACAACTCAGTGAGCAAAACAAAAAACTCCCTGCGGGTATGTGGGGTTTGATAATTTGGATTTTTTCCACCCAAGTGTCATTTCTTTTTTAAATTAATTATTTTTAAAACAATTATGGAATAAAACAAGCATTTCCATAGCAAAGTACAACCAAAAAAGTAAGGGCACATGAAACCGCAAATCCACTATGTACAACTTTCTATTCCTTTTAAATATACAACAAAAATATCATCTAAATTTCCTTTTACCCAAAAAAGTCATTTCTCAGTATATCACGCACCAACAAAGTAACCAGCAAAATTCCCATATGTGGCAGCATATGCAATATTCCACCTTTGTAGTCTCCCTACCTCTCTACTAAAAAGAGGAAAGTATCCATCAATTAATCAGTTAATAAGAATTCAAGTCCTATTTTGTGCCAGGCCCTATATTAGACACTGAGGATATGAAGGCAAAAATGAAATAGTCCCTGTCCTCATGAAGATTACATTCTCTGGGTATGTTTCATCATCTCTTCTCTGATGCCAAGATGGGTCATTGCAATTAACCTGACTTTTTCTGCATGGGACTTTGAGTTGAGAAAGGACAAACAAAAAAAGCAAGTAGAAAACCAAGGTGCAAAAAAGCAGAGAGGGGAGAATGTGGTATGGCTCTTCCCTGAATATCAGTTTGTCCCAGGGTCCTCTAAAGGGGTCCCAGGAGGATAGGCTTGGTGTCCCAAAAAAGCATCATCATCTCCCCATTACTTGAAGAGCACGTAGTGCTAAAGGTAGGCAAGATGCAGTTACTTGATGTGCTACTCAGAGAGCAATAGTATTTTTATAGATGATCCTATTATTCACACTAGAAAATTTCCTGGAATGCTCTCACTCCTTGCCTCTAATCAATAAATAACAAGAATTCATTAAGTTCCACTTAATAAAGCAACATTCTGGGGGCTTAGTTTTTGGAAGAAGCTTTGTGTACCAGATGAGACTCTGCTAAGCCGCCCTCCTAGCTTTGAAAACCCAGATGTTGGTGCTTCCCTCTCTGGTAACTATGTGTGTATGTAATGGTGAAACAGTTGGATTTGTCTGTTGATTTTGATTTCTCTATATTTTCTCTAAAGTTTAGGGTGCTGAGTTTTTCTCCTGAACTAGGTGAATTATACATGTGCTTGATTAAAGTGATTGTTGACCCCTCAAACAAAAAACAAACAAATAAAGCAACATGCTAGGTCTTAAAGAAACCAATTCAAAAGTGAGATAATCAATCAATATTCTTTTATTAAGCACCTATTTTGTACCAGATATTGTGCTAAGTGCTGGGAATAAAGTTTCTGCTCCCAAGGAGTTTACAATCTAATGAGAGAGACAAATATATACTAAGCATGCTACTTACAGGATAAATAGGAAATCATTAACATAGGGAAGGTAATAGAATGAAGGGTCTTGGGAAAGGTTTGCAGTAAAAGATGAGATTTTAGGGGCAGCTGGTTGTTACGGTAGATAGAGTACTGGCCCTGGAGTCAGGAGGACCTACGTTCAAATCCAGTCTCAGACATCTGACATTTATTAGCAGTGTGACTCTGGGCAAGTCACTTAACCCCAAATGCCTTGTCCCCCCCATCAGAAAAAAAGATGAGATTTTAGTTAAAATTTACAGGAAACTAAAGAAGTCATAGCTGAGGAAGAAGAGCATTCTAGGCATGGGGGATAGCCAGAGAAAATTCCA